>JARBWK010000002.1:92810277-93303159 GCA_030556195.1 Anolis apletophallus | reverse complement strand
GTGACTTAAAGATGTGATGCTAATGAAAATGCACTGTTTATTGGATTAATGAAATGTCATGAAAGCAACAGTAATCACCAGCCAATTATGTTTGTTTTTATCCATGAAGAAGGGGTGGGCTTAACTGAAATGACTCCATTGAGGTATAAATGTCTTTGTATGAGAAGTGACGGGGTCTTTTGCCCCTATCTGCAGCCGTGTTCTGCTGGCAAGAGCCCACCAGCTGGTGCCAGAATAAACCCTTTTGATTTTCACCTATTTCACAGTTGCCGTGTGTTCTTCCTCATCCTTGCGCCCGCACGATCAGGTAGCTTGGTAAAGTAAACTTGGTACTTGGAGTTCCATAACTCCTTAATTTGGCTGCTTCACTAGTAGCTCCCGAGCTACCTAATGAGCACCCCTGCACTAGTCTGACTATGTGACGAATGTTGCTGTCCTTGAGCAAGCAGGGATCACCAGCATTGAGGCCATGCTATTGAGAACACAGCTGCGCTGGGCAGGGCATTTCTCTAGGATGGAGGACCACCGCCTCCCAAAGATACTACTCTATGGTGAACTCGCCACAGGTCAGCGCAAGAGAGATGCCCCAAAAAAGAGACATAAGGACTCCCTGATACAACATCTCAGGCTCGGCCAGGTTGGTCACCAAAAATGGTCCACCCTGGCCTCACCTCGGGAGGCATGGAGACGCACTATGCACAATGAAGATGTCAACCCAGTGCGCTGCAGCAGTGAAAAAAAGCAAATTCTATGCTAGGCATGGTCAGAAAGGGAATCGAAAATAGGTCAGCAAATGTTGTATTACCTCTCTACAAATCGATGGTAAGGCCACATTTGGAGTACTGTGTACAATTCTGGTCTCCGCACCTTAGAAAGGATATAACGGAACTGGAAAAGGTACAGAAAAGGGCAACAAGAATGATCCAAGGGATGGAGCGGCTCCCTTATGAAACCAGGTTGCAACGCCTTGGTCTTTTCAGCCTTGAAAGACGGCGTTTAAGAGGTGACTTGATCGAAGTGTATAAAATCATGCATGGCATAGAAAAGGTGAATAAAGAAAAAATATTTTCTCTGTCACACAACACTAGGACTAGGGGGCACTCCCTAAAGCTCCAAGGTAGGAAAGTTAGGACTAATAAAGGGAAATATTTCTTCACCCAGAGGGTCATTGGGTTATGGAACTCACTTCCAGAGGAGGTTGTGACAGCTGTCAGCCTGGACAGCTTCAAGGCAGGATTAGACAGATTCATGGATACCAAGGGAATCAGTAGTTACTGAAATGGACATCCAAGTGCCACCTCGGAGTTGGTTGAGGTAGGCAGGATTTCCCTGGGTACTGGTTGTGGGGGGTGGGGAGCAGGTCAGGGTTTTGCCCTCCCTTCTGCTCGAGATCCCCGTGTACAGCTGGTGGGCCACTGTGTGATACAGAATGCTGGACTAGATGGGCTGAGGCCCGATTCAGCATGGCTCTTCTTATGTTCTTAGATTTGGAAAGGACCCCTAAAGAAGGACAATATCTTGCATGTTCCAGAGAAGGCAAACCAGGCAATCTCCACATCAACAGCGACCAAAGAAACAACAAGAAATACTGTTCACCCACAAGCAGAAAGAAATTGCCTATATTAGAAACCAACACTTTCTCCTTCCTTTATTTCCCAGGCCACCAGACTGGGCCACAGCAACGCTGCTAATCTCCTATAGCCTTGCTCCATGCATTCATCAAGCGCCATACAGTCTTGTACCGCCCATTCCTATTGGCCCATGCCTTCTATAAAGACCACAACAAACAGGCCTACGCAGAGGCCACCCATTCCCGGGTCCTCGTGGCGCAGGAGGCCTTTCGGGGCATGTAGTTCCGAGAGGCCTGGCGCCAGCGTGGTTTCCGTAACCCTGGGGCCGGCCAGAAGACTACGATTCCCAGGGTGCACCGGGAGCAGCTGAGCAGGCGACGGCGGAAAGCGAGGGCCGCCGTTGCGCTGGACGGAGGTGGCGCGAAGGGGAGATCAAGCCAAGGCCGCAGGGAGGAAGGTATGGTTCCGGCAAAGCGGGGAGCGGGCGGGGGCAGCTTTGTTGCGGGATCGAGCCGCGCCAGGTCCCTGCCCGTGCCGTTGCTGACAGTCGTGGCTGCCCCGGTGTCTCTAGGCCCCTTCTGAGGGTGCCTCTACCCCAGGCGTGGGTGGAACTTGGGCCCTCCCTCCAGGGTTTTGGGACAGCCGGTAGGCTGTTTGGAATGGTGGGAGTTGGAGTCCCAAACCTCTGGAGGGCTCAAGTTTACTCATGCCTTATCCAAACTGTCACATTACTGACTTTAACGGCGGAATCCTGGGATTTGTTGTTTACCAAGGTCCCTGCATTCTTTCCTAGGGAAGGATAAAGGCACTGAAAACTACAGCCCCCAGGATTCCATGGCATTGAGCCCCCGAAGTGGTGTCAAACTGCACTAATGTGACAGTGTAGATACGGTTCTGGCCCAGCTTACTTGTCCAAGGCACCTGCCGCTACGTCCCACCCACCTCGTAATTTAAGATCAGCCGGGGAGGCCCTGCTCTCGCTCCCGCCAACTTCTCAAATGCGGTTGGTGGGGACGAGAGAGAGGGCCTTCTCGGTGGTGGCTCCCCGTCTGTGGAATGCGCTTCCAAGCGACATACGATCAACCCCCATCCCTCCTGGCATTCAGGAAAAAAGTGAAATCGTGGCTCTGGGACCAGGCTTTTTGCACATTAGCACAATGCAGTACTTTGGATTGGAATTGGTAAGTTGATGGTTATGGCTCAATGTTTATGTGGTGGACGGAACTCTGTTTTTAACTAAAGTGTAGGTGTATTATGTGTCAATGCTAATTGTATTTTAATTCTGAATGTCTATGGTTTTATATTGTATTTATATTGTGTATCGGCATCGAATTGTTGCCTTTTGTTAGGACCCTCGGGGGTTGAGAAGAGCGGGGTAGAAACGATGTAAATAAATAAATAAGGCATGGGTTAACTTCGGCCATCCCTCCAGGTGCTTTGGACTCCAACTCCCACAATTCCTAACAAGTGGGAGTTGGGGGTCCGAAATACCTGGAGGGCTGGCCGAAGTTTGCTCATGCCTGGTGTAGATGCACTCTTAAGATACAACTTGTGCCTCCCTCATGTGACATGGCATGCTTGAGGCCGGAAGCGTTTGGGATTTAGGATTTTTGGATTTGTTTATTTCTGAATAATTCCACCCAAATAATGGGATACTTTGGAGATGGGACCCAGAGCTAAACATAACCGGTTATCTTTCTAATAGATCAGTGGTTCTCAACCTGTGGGTCCCCAAATGTTTTGGCCTTCAACTCCCAGAAATCCTAACAGCTGGTAAACTGGCTGGGATTTCTGGGAGTTGTAGGCCAAAGCACCTGGGGACCCACAGGTTGAGAACCACTGCAATAGATCATATATAGATTTGTTGTTGTTCATTCTGGAGTCTGGGGTAACAAACACGTGAGGCAAAGCACCAAAATTAGTGTGTACAGAGCTATCGTACTGTCTATTCTCCTCTATGGGTCTGAAACATGGGTCACCTATCACCAACACCTACGACTCCTTGAACGCTTTCATCAGCGCTGTCTTCGCTCAATCTTAAATATACGCTGGACCGACTGTGTGACTAATGTTGCTGTCCTTGAGCAAGCGGAATCACCAGCATTGAGGCCATGCTATTGAGAACACAGCTGCGCTGGGCAGGGCATTTCTCTAGGATGGAGGACCACCGCCTCCCAAAGATACTACTGTACGGTGAACTCGCCACGGGTCAGCACAAGAGAGGCGCCCCAAAAAAGAGATATAAGGACTCCCTGAAACAACATCTCAGGCTCGGCCAGATTGGTCACCAAAAATGGTGTACCCTGGCCTCACATCGGGAGGCATGGAGACACAATATCCACGATGCTGACGCCTCTTTCGAGAAGACACGTCAAATGGGTCTCATATGACAATGCAGAAAGAACCGCAACTTAGAAACAACATCACCCAAGGAGACTTTTTGCTGTGCTTTCTGCAACCAGATTTGCCTATCTCAGATTGGCCTTTTTAGTCATCAACGCGCTTCTAAAAAGCGTGGGATGAGTCCTTCCTAAGAATCTTCATTTGCGAAGTAATGCCAAGAGAGAGATCATTCGTTCAGTCACTTCTGACTCTTTGTGTCCTCATGGACCATCCCACGCCAGAGCTCCCGGTCGACCGTCACCACCCCCAGGTCCTTCAGGGTCAAGCCAGTCACTTCAAGGATACCATCCATCCATCTTGCCCTTGCTCGGCCCCTCTTCCTTTTTCCTTTCATTTTCCCCAGCATCATTATCTTCGCCAAGCTTTTCTGTCTAATCATTATGTGGCCAAAGTACTTTATCTTTGCCTCTAATATCCTTCCTCCAGTGAACAATTGGGCATTACTTCCTAGAATATCTATATTCCAGGCTGCTATAGTGTATTGATCTTTATAACATTGGATTCATTGTTCACCTCCTTTAGCCCTCCTTTTGGCTTTGCGCTAGTTGCGTCATCCCATCTGGGACTAGTTGAACTTATCCTCTGTTCCTCCCCAGTAGCATTTTGACCATCTTCCGAGCAGGTAGTCCGATCACCTGATGGTATACCAGCATATCTCTGGTTATACTGATCCATTTAGTTTTCATGGCAAGAATACTGGGGTGGGTTGCCATTACCTTCCCTGTGGAGCGGATTTAGTCAGACCTCTCTGCCATGACCTCCCGTCTTGGGTGTCCCTTCATGGTTTCGCTCATGGGGTCATTGAGGTGCTCAAGTTCCTGTTCTGCAACAAAGTAAAGATCCTTTGCATCAGGATCGTTAGATAGCCTGAGGGTAATTTTGTACACAATATTTCAATTGATTTTGTATGTGAAACCATGTTTGTGTACATTGAACCATCAAAAAGCAAAAGTGGCACTCTCTCAGCCTGGTGTGTGAACATTTCAGGATTTTGGAGCATTTTGGATTTCTAAATGGGGGATGCTGTTTTGGAAAAGAGAGTTCTTACTTGGTTTCAGCCCACCTGGGCCACCTTAAAGGCTTCTGGAAATGTTGGAAAGCTAAGGATTAATAGGGACTGTCTCTTCCAAACCAGTTGAAAAATATGATCACATTCCACAACTTATGTTTCTGCTGCAATAAAAGAATGAGAAAATGGCAGGACTTTGGCAAAGTGGGTCTTGAATTGCTGCAAAAATATGAACTGGAGGAAAAGGAGTAATGTATTCTTTGGCTTTCCCACAGTTGAGATAACGGGGACCAAGACTATTATGGAAGAGTCTGAAGGGGATCTTTTTAATCAGAGTGAAGCCATTCTGCCTGAACTACATCATAATCAGATGACTACAAAGATTGTGTGAGTCTTTTATTTCTGGAAATTATTTATCACCTTTTTTTTACCCGCCAGTGAGGACTGCCTGAAGCTCCACTTTTTAAAAAATCCTCATGCTGTTGATATGGTCTCTGAACATTTAGATTTTCATTGTTCATTTCATCTTACTGTTAACATAATGCTTTCCTTTTTTACCCATCTCATTCTCTTAAACTGATTTTGTTATAGTTTGGGGATTTAATTTGGATAGCTTTCCTGTTAGTTGGTGTGTTTGGACAGCAACTTTGGAAATGTGACATCACTGTCTAAAGGTTCATCTACACTGTTAAATTAATGCAGTTTGGCACCACTTTAACTGTCAATGATATGGAATCCTGGGAGCTGTAGTTTGGTAAAGCACCAGCAGTCTTTGGCAGAGAAGGCCTTGTAAAAGTACAACTCCCTGGATTCCATAGCACTGAACCACGGCAGTTAAAGTGCCGTCAGATTGAATTAATTCAACAGTGTGGATGCCCCCTCAGTCAAGTGATCTTCCTGACATCTCTGCCAATAGCACGACGATTGTGCTGTTTCATTTCATATAATTAGTTGCAGATATCATTAGTACAAGGCTCAATGCCTCACCAAACTGTCAGGTATCATTGATTTAGTAGAAGATTGCTCCTTCACATTATTTATTTGCACTGATGACATGTCCAACCTCTTACTGCCAGGCTACAAGATCTGAGAACCTTGGTGGCTTTAAATGACCCTGAGGATCGAGTACTGTTTCAGACTCCAGATGGTGAGTGGCCAGTAGAATTTCCTGTGCATTTTTTACCATCACCATAATGCAGGATCTGATGCAGCTTCAGTCCAATGCAATGTTTTCCAGCCATTCCTACAAAAACCACACATATGGAACCACTACATAATCTTGGACACTAAATAGATGTGGCAGGAAATAACAGCTAGAATGCAGAGGTATTGTCTCTTACGAAGACAGCAGGGGAAGCTTTTTCCTATCGGGGAGATAAAAAGGAACTATGATCATCCAGTGAAATTTGTGTGCCAGAATGCTTTACTTGTCTTTCCCCCCAAAATGTCTTACAAAATAATATTTTGCACAATCTTGACAGTAATACTGTCACTGCACCAGCAGAGATAGTTACAAAAATAATTACTGAATACATACACAGAGGTAGAAGAGAATAAGGGTTTTTTTTTAACAAATGGGGAAAGTACATTGACATATACAAAATGTTGTTTTAGCTTTTAAATGAGAGCTAGCATAGGAAAGTGTTATGGTCTTTAAACTGTATTCTTAAATTCTACATATAATTTGTAGTATTAGTTGAGACGAGGTCATGTTTATCATTAGCTTGTGTTATGTCAATATTTCTCTCCTTTTATAAGTGGGAACCTTGTCCCATTTGAACAGCTGATGTTCCTTACTAGTATCCTGAGCTTGGCAGATACGTCTTGATGGACGATCTAATCACCATCATGGCTAAATTTGAAGTTAAAATGAACATACTGTCATACATCTGCACACAACATGGGAAATTATTCACATGACAATTCTTCTAAAAGTATTTTATTGCTTGATGATTGGTCTTTGTGAGAGAGGATATGTTGGTAGATTTAATTAAGCAAGGAACCACAGAAGACAGTTTCTTCTTATGATGTGTCCTGTAAATTCATACATATTCTCCACATATAGGATTAGAATTTTTATTTTATTTTTCAAACTTATTTTATTTATTGTATCAGAAGTCAGTCAACTAAGGATACAGCTGTAATGTATTTAAAAACATTTCTCAAAAAAAGAAGGGGGGTAGAGTAGTGGCACTGCTTAGCTTTTGTAGAGGAAGAGTAATTTATCATAGTAAAAGTGGCTTCAGAGTAATTTAGTTGGGATGATAGCGCAATTAGGCCTTCCATGTTAATTCTTCTTTTTTTGTCTTGACGTCTCCAATATTGACATTTCCTGATAAAGGACCAATATAATTTCATTTTCACAATTGATCTTAATTGTATCTTTTTATTCTAGGATCTAAACAAATCAGAGGGTTGGAAAACATAGTTGGCTGAAGCAAGGCTTAAGCAAGGGACAGCAGATTGCAAAGAACAACGAATTGTGAAAGCCAAGTATTCAAGATGGGAGAGGAGCGTGCAGGCGAACCCCTTCTTGGTGTAGTGGCAGGTGAGGATGCAGATTATGAGGGTGTTCTTCCCACGGATACGATTTCCCTGAGCGATTCAGATTCGGAGGATTTCGCATTTCCAGGTGATCCTGAAGTTGATACCATATCTCCTGAAGAACCCTCCCCATTGGATGATGCGGATGGTGGAGGAGTTGACAGCAGTGTCCCTTTCCGTCAAAAGTCACATGTTCAACCTTTTCACCTGAAAGGGATGAGTTCAAGCTTCTCACAGCGAAGCCAGAGCATTTTCGATTCTCTGGAAGGTGCCGCCAAACAGGCCGTGCCCTCAATGGCTGAAGACAATGTAATTGATGGCAGGTTTAAGCGCCCCCTCCCCCCTCCCATCTTTCCGAACAAGATGCTGACAGAAAGTCTTGGGAGGCAAAATAAGCCACCACCAGCCAAGAAAAGCTCGCCAGCAGTTCCTGACTATGTGGCTCACCCAGAAAGGTGGACCAAGTACAGCTTGGAAGATGTTTCAGAGTCTAGTGACAAGGTCAACCGGTCAGTTGCCATGGAGTTTCTCGAAGGCTTGAAGAAAACTAAAGGAGAACAAAGCCCTATCTGTCCTGAAAGCTATTCCCCATCTTTCAACCAAGATTCATCCAGCTCTGGTGCAGGAAGGATTGTTTTTACCAAGCCCACAAAGGCAGGCTCGCAGAGGTCAGAAAGGAAAAGAGCAGCTCCAAGTGAAGATGACGAAGCTAAAATTACTGATACAAATCAGGAGCTCAAAGGGAACCTTACAGAAAAGACTGACACCCAGGAAGAGGAGGATAAAGTTGTACCAGGTCCCTTAAAGGGTGGTGAAAAGGAAGTGGGGGATCGGAATCCACCAAAATTGGAGGAGCTGGGTGTTCAGAAAGGATCTGAGACAGACTCTTCCAAGGCAAGTGGCAATAGAGTGGTGGTGACTGTGGGGTTCCATGGCAGCAAGAAAAAGGATAGGAAGCATTTCCGACCCAAAGCTAAGCGTGAGGAGGAGGAAGAAGAGGTCTAAAAATTTGGGAAATTATTGTAGTGTCTTCCTAAAGATATTTTCCTGAAAATATTTTTCTCCCATTATTTGCATGAGTCCTGCCAACGTTCTTGTTTTATTTAGCATTCTTGTGACTTTAAATACTAGGATGTTGCACTTTTTCCCTCCAAGAAGCTTTTGTCTGCATTATAGAATCAAAACTAGAAGAAATGTTGTGTTGAAGTTGAAGATTCTATGTGTGCGGCAAAATTCATTATTTAAGTTGTGGAACAATTTTTTAAAAAGATATCCACTTCAGACTTGGATGAGCTGTTGTTTGCTTAATCATTTATGCAAAATCCATTGACAGATATTCCTTGGCTGCATATCCTAAACAGCCAATAGCACCCATGATATAGTACAACTTGAAAAGGCAATACCGTATGGATGAGGTACAAGATGTGCGTGTTCAGTTGGTACCATGTGAAACAAAGGGTAACTTGTACCTCTGCATTATCAATGAAACTAAAAGCACAGTCTATGAGAAGCCATATGGAGATACAGAACTAGAAGATAACACTCGGTGAAAAGCTGTGTACATGTTATCTTGTTTCACTAGAACATTCAATTTTGACAACAACACTTGGCTTGTGTATGTAAGGTTCAGAAACATTGTGAACTCAAAACTAAAACATGTAGATAACAATTCCGGGACTATAATTCATCGAACTATGGAAGATGGAGAAGAGAGTCTCAGCACTGAATGACTTAATTCCCCCCTTGCAGTGGTAGTATTTTCCACCTGCATTTCCTGGAGCTTTTCTCTTAAGAATAATGATATCACATCTGTATAACTGGATTTGTTCAAAAATTAAGTGGTTTAAAAACTAGCTTTTAAACAAATCCACCATAAGATCCTTTTACTACCTTTCAGTGTCAATAAAACCTTGAATTACAATTGCCTTGTTTCTACATTGTGTTTTTTTATCAACTGGTGATGCCTATCAAAACTTGACAGGTATGTTTTGTTCCACTCTGGGTTATTCATTACAGCCTCCTTCTTCCCCTCTTTCCCTCCCTCCATTCACAAGCAAGCTCCTTGTAAAATGCCAATGGACATTAATCTGTTCTGTTAATTTATATTAAGCAGTTCTTAGGCAAGCAAGCTCAGTTTGTTAAAGAGAGCCCTTCCTTCCTTTTGAATTCTAGAATGCCTTGGCCAACTTGCTTCCTATTTGTCTAGGCATGTAGGAGTTTTTTTAAAAAAAAAAAACCATGTAGATAAAATATCGTATATACTCGAGTATAACTCAACCGAAATATAAGCCAAGGCACCTAATTTTGCCACAAAAAACTGAGAAAACTTATTGATTCGAGTATAAGCCAAGGGTGAGAAATGCAGCAGCTACTGATAAATTTCAAAATAAAAATAGATACAAATAAAATTACATTAATTGCATCAGTAGGTAAAATGTTTTTGAATATTTACAAATCTGTAATTTAAGATAAGATTGTCCAACTCTGATTAAATCATTATTCTCACCTTCTTCAATGTAAATGTGCTTATGTATCCTTCCAATAATCACCATAGTTTATTTTAACTATACATTTTGGGGAAAATGCTGTGTGTATATGAATAGAGAAAAGTGGGAAAGGCGGGCATGGGAGGGGTTGGGAAAGAAGGACTGGAAATGTGAAAAGGTTGGAATGGGAAGGGATGGTTGAAAATGTGGGAAAATGAGGTGGAAAATGGGTAGCTGGAAAAGTAGAACAGATTGGGGTGGGAAGGGGAGTTGGAAAAGTGGGAAAGACCCCAGTCTATAGTGGGAGGAATTGGAAAAAGCTGGGGAAGTTGGGGTGGGTAAGAGGGGCAACTAGAAAAGATTGGGATGGGGAAAGGAAGAATGCAAAATGAGCAAGACGGGTGCAAAAGCGGGTTGGAAAGGGAGAGATTGGAGTGGGAAGGGGGAAGTGGAGAAATGGGAAAGACTGAGGTGGGAAAGGGGGCTGGGAAAGTGGGAAATGGGTAGGACAAGGAGCAAGACAGAAATGGGAGAGGCTGAAACCTGGGAAAGGCTGGGATGGAAAGGGACCTGGAAAAGCGGGAGAGGGACTGGGGATAGTAAAGACGGGTAGGAAGGGGAAAACTAGAAAAGGAAGACGTGTGGGAAAGGGGTGCTGGAAAAGTGGAGAAAAACTGAGGTGGGGAAGGAGGAAGTGGAAAGGATTGAGGAGAGGAAGACATGCAGCCTCCCCTCCCCTCTTGCACAGCGACCCAAGTGGGTTGCTGTGTGAAGAGGTGAGGGTCCTGGCAGAAAGGCATGGCACTGAAAGAAGGGCTTCTTTCAGACCCAAGCCTTCCCGCCAGGACCCTCACTTGAATATAAGCGGGGGGGGGGTCAGCCTCAAATGGGCTGAAAAACTAGGCTTATACTCGAGTATGTATGGTACCCAGATTTATTGTACAGGACTACAATAAGTTCACAAAGCAATAATGTAAGATCCAGTAGCACATATTTACTAGTTCACAGTTGAGCACTAGGTATTCAGAGATCCATTGTGAGAATACGGATTAAGGTGTTCAATTTACATCAGAAAGATTTGCATCAGATCTTCACTCAAAATCTCAATGCTTTCTGGATAAACTTGAATACTTTCAGCGGAATCTTCCTGATAAGGTTGGTGTGACACTCAAAGGAATGGGATTTGGATAAATGAGTGCATGTAAAATACGTATGAGTACCTTAAAAAAAAGACCCAAGAAAATAACGCTAGTAGAGTTATTATCTTCAATTGAGAAAAGTCATTTTGGAATTAGCATAGTATTTTATTTCATAAAATCAGATACAACATGATACTAATTTTACAAAACACGTTCAACATTCCATCGACTAGCAAGTGTTGAAATCCAGTTTGCTTTCTAGTTCTTGCTACCGCTGTTGACAACCCCAAAATCTATAGACAAGTTGAAATATAGTTGGGATAATTTCTTCATTTAGTTAAGCATATATTTTAAAATTTTTGAATGTGCCAACTTTGCATCTGGTTTTATTATTTGAACATGTATACAATGGAAATGGTATTCTTCCTAGGTGGAAATACTGTATACCTTTGGGTTTCTGTGTTGGAAGAAACAAGGGCAATGGAACAAGAGAAATTATGTTTGTTCAATAAACAGAGAAGCAGTTGTATAGGTTTAAGTCCAAGAGGAATAATAATATAATAACTTTATTCTTATATTCTGCCACCATCTTCCTGAAGGGACTTGGGGCAGCTTACAGATGGCACAAAGTGCCTAAAAAGACATAAAAGTGTACCCAATATAAACACAATAAAAGAAAACACATGCACATATAAAAACATCAATTCAGACTCAATCAAACTACTCATAATAGAGGCATTCAGAAAATGCAGCGCATGGTCACATCCAGAGAAGAAGAGAATTGGGGTAAAATACATGAAGGTGTTTTGGATAATTTCTGGGTGATGGGCTTAGTGGATATGTCTGCAGAAATTTCAAAGCCATGAAAAAAAAATGTACATAGGAATGGCAACAGATATCTTAAATGCAGAGAAGTAGATGGTTGAAATCAACTAGGGAAAATTGTTCTGTCACAAAGGTAATGAGAATGATTTAGGGGGGGAAATGGAATATACATGGGTTATTGGTTTGGGGAAAGAAATCACACAGAGCCAAGTTAGGGCTGTATGGTGAGTGGGGAAGCCTCCATACAATGAGCCACATGCTCTTAGTTCTTGAAGCTGAAGAATGCTGCCCCAGATTGCATTTTTGCCTGTGACAAGACACCAAAATACTACACACTTTGCTAATGTACTGACTGCTACAAAGGCGCAGATTCAACTGAGGGTAGTCGAATGGTCTTCCAGCAGTCACCAGTCAATCCCTCTGCAATGCCAGAAATACAGCTTAATATTGAACATTTCCACTACCTTGGCAGCCATCTCCACAAAAGTCAACATTGACACTGAAATACAACACCGCCTGAGCTCTGCGAGTGCAGCATTTTTCTGAATGAAGCAGGAAGTGTTTGAGGACCAGGACATCTGTAAGGAGACCAAGGTGCTTGTTTATAAAGCCACTGTCCTCTCAACCCTGCTATACGCCTGCGAAACATGGACTGTCTACAGACATTATATGCAACTCCTGGAACAATTCCATCAGCGCTGCCTCCGAAAAATCCTGCAAATCTCTTGGAAAGACAGGCGCACAAATGGAATGAGCAAAGACCACCAGCACTGAAGCAATGCTTCTCTGCCATCAACTCCGCTGGACTGGCCACATTGTCCAAATGCCCAATCTCTGTCTCCCAAAGCAGTTACTCTACTCTGAACTCAAGAATGGAAAACTATGTTGGTGGACAGGAAAAGAGATTTAAAGATGAGCTTAACACTAACCTCAAAAGCTGTGGCATAGACACAGAACTGGGAAGCCCTGGCCCTTGAGCGCTCTAACTAGAGGTCGGCTGTGACTAGCAGTGCTGTGGAATTCAAAGAGGCACGACTGGAGGGCGAAAGGGAAAAACCTGCCAAGAGGAAGGTGCGTCAAGCCAACCCTGACCAGGATCGTTTTCCATCTGGAAACCAATGTCCTCACTGTAGGAGAACATGTAGATCAAGAATAGGACTCCACAGCCACCTACGGACCGACTGCCAAGACACCACATATGGGAGACCATCATCCTTGAGCTACGAAGGCTCGCCTAAGTAAGTCAGTCAAATTGTATGCCTGAGGCAGGTGGGTTCCCTTCCACCTGTCTCAGTCCCCACTTTCCTTTCCTGATCCTACTGGGCTGCAGCAAAAAAAAAACCAAAAACATTTTCATTAGTTTTGGGACAGACCATGTAAAGCTAGTAAGATAGATGCAACAATAAAATCAAGTAGCTGTTCTATAACTGTTATGATAGAGCAGTGTTTCTGTCATTAACCAAACCAACCCTTCAGGTAATTGTCAGTGTATGTGAACATGCCAAACAATAAATAAGAAAACACAGCAGAGTGAGAGTTAGTTATCTATGTACACCATACCATCTTCCAATTGACTGGTGTCATTACCATCTTTTTTGATTTCTGGTGCAGGCATTTGTTCAGTGCTTGAGTTTATGAAACCTATGAGAATTTTGAAAACATTGGTTTAAGTGAACAGATAAACCCTATGTTTACAAATATTTGTAGAGGTGAGATTTCCACCTTATAATATTCATCAACATCAATGTATTTTGAATAAAAGCAGGATATATTCAGAGTTCTCCTACAGCTATTGTGTGTGTCACTATTTAGCTATTTCTTGGTCAGATCCTCTTTGTGATGCAACCTGAAAGGTTTAGCTTGTAGCATTATAATACTCTATTCAAAAAAAAATATTAAGTAACAATGGCCGGTATTCTAAATTACGTGATTAGCTATGCAGCTGTCTCAGTTACATAGCTAAATAGCATCCCCCAGTATGCTCACCCACTCCAACTTGGTAGGCAGCAGTCACCATAAACCATAGGAATCTGTTCTCCTATCAATCAAGATGCAGCAGACCGATGGTCCTATCCAATCTCACGAGTGATCTCCAGTGCAACATTCATCAACAGGATCCTGTTGCACATCTTGTACTGGAGATTGCTGGTCTGAGTCGGTGGAAACAAGTCTTCTTCATTCTGGACAACAGGAGAATGGACCACTGTTGCTTGCAGCTACTGTAGCCCCTTCTCAGTAAGTCAAGACTGGATGACTTTTACAATCCCTGTATATTCCCTTCATTATAAAGTACATTAGAATCCTGAATACAAATCTGGTATAAAAACATAACTCTACATTACGTATTCATAATTGCAGTAGTGGATTCCAGGTAATGTTCCAAAACATTAGTAGATATCCATTATGTCAGTTATTTATTTGAATTTTGAGCCAGCCTATGTGGCCTCTAGATTTATTGCAGTTGCCTATCCTGAGCATCTTCAGGCACTTCCAGACATCACTTAAATGCACACTGAAGTGGGTTTAAGAAACCCACATTGGCATGGGTTTAAGTCCCCACACCTCCCCGCAAAACATGCTCTTTCTCAAGGGGCTGTCACCATTCCAGCGTGGTAAGTACTGTGCTGAAATGAGCGACCCGAAGCCCACCCCCCTAAAAAAAAGCCTTAAAAGAGAAGAGAACCTTACAGTGCCACCATTAGGCCTCTCTGGAGCTTCCTGGGCCATACCAATGAGGTGCCAAAAGGCGGGGGGGGGGGGGAACACTCCTGGGTTCACCCGCCTCCTGGCACAAAAGGGCTTGAAGAAGTGAATTGGGCTGTGGGGACAGATTACTGGGATTACGGAAGCAGTCCCAGTCATCTGTCCCCACAGGGCCCGTATCCCATTTTGATGAAATAGCTTTCCCTTCAGAGAAACATGATCCATAAAACCTGTTCTTGTTCTATTTTGTGTTTTCCCAAATTCTGGTCTTCCATTGGCCAAGGCACTGGCAGCTGCAGCTTCTGGAAGCTTCACGTTCAAAATACCTGAAGGACTAGAGTTTCAGAACCACTGTTCCGTTGGATTGAAAGTTTCCACAAGTAAGTGGCATAGACAGAACTGTCCCAAATTAGAAGTGGGATTCTATATGAAAGCACCATGTGTGGATTTGCATTTGTATAGTTCTTCAGCTACAGGGATTTTATCTAGTCATTTCATACCTGGGAAATTCCATCATGCACCATTTAGATGATCAGCTTCATTGACCCCAATCCGTGTGTGTGATCTTCAGTAGAGATAATAACTGAATATAATATTGACCCATATTGTATGACAGGCAGCATATCAGACATTGAAAATAAAAGGTTAGGCAATCTAGTGATTGCCTAGATTTGAATTTCCTGATTACCCAATAACTTCCTCACACTGACTTTCTAATATATTTTAATGCAATGTTGTATTTTAAATGTCTGTTAAAAAGATGAGATTTTGGCTCACTTATAAGAGTCTAATAGATTATGGAGTGGTAAGCTCAAGTTTCTTTGTTTTTACTATGTAATCTACCCTTTTAATATTTTCTTTTATATTAAAATCACTTTTAGCATATTACTCACATGCATAATTCAGAGGTTGTGTATTGGATAATAAGCTGGTTTGGGTTAAGGAGTCTGCCATTGAGGAAAGCACAACTGTGCAGTATCTGATCTGCAAAGCAAAGAGTTTCAGTTATCACTTTCTATTAGCTCTAAAAACAGATTTATATTACAGTTGCGAGAAAGATGCCTGAAAGCATAAGCACAACAGTCTTCTTTCATGGTACAGTAATGCTATGCCTCATCCTGGGGGTATATTTGAACATTGGCTTAACTATAACTTTAAAAACATTGGCAGTTTTCGTGGTTTATACTGCAGAAATGAAATTTTAAAAATCACAGTAACATTATTTGTCCCACAAGAAAGAGAAACTGAAGAAAAGTTGTTTGTAAGAATGGGACAAAAATAATAGTACAATCTATAAAGACTCCCTGATTTCAACATTATTTGTCTAGTTGTCAATATGAGCTCATATCTCCTCAGAAACAGTCATAAATGCTATTTCTCCCATTTTAAAGACACCTTAATAAATTCATATTAACCAGGATAGCAGCCAATACTCAATATTAGCTCATCAAGGCTTCACTTGGCCAAAAGAAATAGAAATGTATAGTCTTGTCCATACAAGATTTTTTTAAATAGAAAAATCATGTGCCATTTTCATCCATACTAACCAAAAGCAATACTGAAATATAAGTAGATTCTTACTTGAGATTCCAAAGATCTAAGCTGCTTTTCTTGCTCTTTCAAGCCACAAAAATATTTGGAAAGATTGTTCACCCTGTTTTGTTTTTTTTATAAAACACAATTAAAACATGAAAAACTTTAAAAAAAGAAATGAGACCTTTACTCAAATTAGTCCATGCCTGGACCTGAATCTTAGATATGTTTGGATAGCATCGTTCTTGCAAATGTGTGAATGTGTGACAGCAAAACCTTTTTAAAAAGAGAACATGTCAGTTAATATTCATAAAGGAAAAGGACTGGGACTGCATTCACCAGCCCTTAAACTCGGCTCTTTTCTGGCTCCTCTGCCCTGAGATCTTAGCTTTTCTACCAACAACTCTTAGTCTGTGTGTTTTGAACAAATTGTGATGGCCACATTTTAGATCTAGAACTGATGGCAGGAATACATTTCTATGCAATCCTCTGGTAAATTACTATTCACTTGATGTCCTCCATTACTGCTCCCTTCAATGGGGCATTGGTTGAACTGGTTGTTCAGAGTATATTCTGTTTAAATCTCCTTTCCCAAGAGGAACATGAGACATGCACAATGGATGACTTGAATTTTTAGCGAATTCCCATCTGTTTTTCCCAAGTGAGTATGTTGTGTGCAAGGCCAGGCTTTGGTTATTTACTTAGCTTAAGGAATGATCTTCTTGTCCAGGATTGCATTCTCAGATATGCAAGTATTTACCAGATATACAGATTTGGCTAGGAAGCAGGTGTTTAGGTTTTTACATTTAGACTAAACAGATGGGATGGGATGGCATTTCCAATACTGGAGCCAGATTGTAAACCTGGGGAGCTTCATGTGTGGATTACGAAAAGAATCATAGAGTTGGAAGAGACCTCATGAGCCATCCAGTCCAACCCCCTGCCAAGAAGCAGGAGAATCACATTCAAAGCATCCCTGACAGATGGCCATCTAGCCTCTGTTTAAAAGCTTCCAATGAAGGAGCCTCCACCACACTCTGTGGCAGAGAGTTCCACTGCTAAATGGCTCTCACAGTCAAGAAGTTCTTCCTAATTTTCAGATGGAATCTCCTTTCTTGTAGTTTGAAGGGGAATGGATTTTGCTCCTATCCCTATTTTATGCAACCTTACTTGTCTGCCACTTTCTTTAGTCTTTCTTCGTTGCTTTCTTTTTTTCTTCTTTTCCAGATTTGCCAGGTAGTTTTCTTTTTGTAGCATCTCCCAGGTGATGATTTTTTGATCCAGCCCTTGTCGTAGATCTCTTTCTAAAGAAGAAAAGACATTGTAATTAAAACATGGGCTGCTGAGGGACTTATAGATGAAAAAGAAAAGAAGATCAACATCTCATGAACCATGTTTGTCATAGGATAAATCACAACTATTATAGAACTTCTAGGCCATGGTCTAAGAACCTTTAGTCCATCAGAATGGCATATTCCCACATTAGCTCTCTAGTGTATAAAACATTTTATGATGTTTATGAGTGAAGAGTAATAGAACCATTCTTCTGTTAGAATGGGATACTTTCATTAAAGATTAATGGAACTTCAATATAATTTCCTATCACCCAAAAAGCAATGCTTTGAATGGAGAAAGTTCACATGTGCTGTGAAACAAGTAAGAATAATCCCTCACTTCTTTCTCATTGCTTGTACTTACCCAAATGCTCTGTTTTGTGTTCCATCTTCTTAAAAAGTCTTCTAAGAAACAGTTTTATGTGGTCAATAATGATAAAGGGAGGAGGAAATGCAGGGCGACCATGGTATTCAACAATCAGATTGTAACGTTGAAATTTCCAGAAGATGTCTGCATTTCCTTGAACAACCTGAAAAGTGTAACTTAAAAAGGAAGACGAGTCACATTAACATTTCTCTAATGCATTCTAGCTTCTTTAGCTGTTTTCCCACCCAAACCAGATACATATAAAGTACTAAAGACAGTGCTAAAACAAAATTTCAGACCAAATAACATGTATAAATTATGAGCTATTTTACATTATTGTGAACATAAAATTGATATAGCAACTGTTTATATTCTGTATCATGACACACTTTTTTTTGAATTAACAAGGACAGATCTGGGCATTGAGTGTTTTCAAATCTGTTAGTTCGTAACTTAGGGACTGCCTGTATATTCCACTATTTTTACCTTGGGCATGTAAGTGGTTTAATTTTCATAGTATCATTATTTATTTGCCTTTAAAGCAGTGTGTTTCTCAACTGTAAGTGCCATCATGTAGCACTTGTAAGATGGGTGCAACTAACGTAACATTGAAAAAACAAAATTGCATCTTTGTTTTTCTTAGGTTTTGCAATAAATTCAGATTTTATGTTTTCTTAGAAAATATTGTTTCTTGTGTCAGATAATAGGGCAGGACTCAATGTGGAAGGTCTGTTGTTTGTCATCAAGATAATGGACTTCACTAGAGGTTTAAAATTCCAAAGCAGTGAGAGGTAAACCTGTTGCCACTGGATGAGCTGAAAACAACAACCTTCCCTTCACCAGATACATACCAGCAAATATGTTGCTCAGTATGTGTTGGAATATATATATCTCCTATGTAGAGCCAGACTCATGTCTTGCTGGTCACTATGACTTGATAATGGGGGGAAATTCCACTAGGGAAATATGTTGGGTAAAAATACGAGGGTTGGAACTTTAATAGTGGCAACTATTTATTTACATATAATACAGAAGTGATACATGCCACCAAGTTTTGCAGTCCTTCAATATAGTTGCCAGCATTGTGTACAACCTGTTTCCAACTATGTGGAAGCCGTAGGACACCTGCTACAGTGCCTGTTCTGTTGATAGTTCGAATGGAGCGGTCTACTGCTGTAAGAATCTCTGGAACAGTTCTGAAGCGAATGCCACGAAGTGGTTCCTTCATCTTAGGAATTAAGTCAAAGTCACAAGGGCTTAAGTCTGGGGAGTATGGTGGATGGCACAGCACTTCCCAACCCCATCGATCAAGCAAATCAGCCACAGCTTGCACTGCATGTGACTGAGCACTGTCATGCAAAATGATGGGGGGGTGTTCTGCAGAAAGTGTCAACATTTATTTTCTCAAAGCTGGTCTGAGATGGTGTTCCAAAAATGAGCAGTAATACTGCACATTGACGGTCTGATGTAGGAAACGGTATGCATTAATATGTTGTTGTGGTTGTTTTTAAATTGTATAGCATTGAATCTTTCTGTAAGCTGGTCTCTATGGAGGTGAGAAGGTTGGGGTATAAAAGTTCTAAATAAATAAATAAATAAATTAGGATGACACCATCACAGTCGTACATGAGAATCACCATAACTTTCACATTGCTGGGGTTCTGATGAAATTTCGAACTTTGTGGTGACTAGTAATGACGCCATTCATTCAATTTGGCATTTCAGTTCTGGCTGGTACAATCTGGCCCAAATCTCATCCATCTTAATGATATGGCGTAAGAAAACCTCTCCTTTGCGCTCTGGCACATTCAATCTTTATCTAACTCCATTGTTCTTGTTTCGGAAACATCGTGACATTTACTTTAGATCGCAAGCTAATACGAGGCTAAATTTTTCACGTCACTTCGCATACGCGTGACATAGGAAGGGCAAATCTTTTTGCTCAGAGGTAAGGTGGGTATGTAACTAACTGACATTCTTTGGTTTCGTTGCATGGTGTCTTTACAGCAGTGTTGCCACTATTAAAGTTCCAACCCTCGTATAACTCATCAAAGCAGAGATCCAGAATTTTGCAGTCCCAAAATAGCATATACCCATAGTGGAGTAAATGATAAATTAACAGCTTTTCTTCAAAGGGTGTACTACTACACATGCTGAAGCCATGCAAAAATGAGCCAGTACAATATGTGTATGCAATGGCATAATAAGAATATGAACTTTGCAAACTGAAAATGCTGGACAGGCAGTTTCTGAGTTACAAACATTCAACGAATATACAACTCCTAGTTACAAACAGAGGAAGATAACAAGAAATGAGAGGAAAGTTACCCCTCAGAAGGGAAATTCACTCCTGGAAGTGTTATCATGGGAAAATAGGTGTGCCCATGGAATCTCTATCACTGATCCTTTGTTTCCACAACAACCCCAAATTTTCAAAATCCATTTGTCACAGGGACAGAAAGTGAGGCGAAATCTTCTGAACAGGGGCACAGATAACAAAATAATCACTACAGGGATGTTAGCTCTTCCCTATGCTATCCAAAACTTGGGCTGTAGCTACATATATAAATGTACTTGTTCCAACTTACGTACACATTTAACTTAATAACAAACCTATAGAACCTATCTTGTTTGTAACCCAGGGACTGCATGTCTTAAATACATTTAGTAATGTATTGCAAATGTTATTATAAATTCACAGTGTGAGGGCTTTCTATCTTGGTTCCTTCAAAAAAATGTTTGACCCCTTGAGACCCCAAAGGCTTTAAAATGCGGTGAAGATACCTTCCATGTGCTCAATAGGTGATATTTTGTAGCAAAAACATTTGTGTATGTGTGTGTGGGGGGGGGGGGAGTCATTGTCTTTTAATGTCTGTAGGCTGTGTATAGTCTGTGGTCTGCACTTCATCCATCTGATTTAAATTAATTATAGCTGGCATGCCACTTAAAACAGCCTAGTAAATATATGGTAATTGAGGACACTGTTTGGCATGCTGAAGGCATGTATTCCTATATAATATAACTCAGATGAAGTGTACCCATCACAATGTGCTTCATATATTTTATTAGTGGTTCTGTAAAAGGTCAATTATAGGAGTTTTTTGTCTTGTGTTTTCCTACCCTTTTCATTAATCTAGACGTAGTACTTGCCTGAACATGGCAATCAAGAGATTCATAAGCAGCACATTTGTAACCAATAGGAAAATGACCAAGAGAAGTATGACAAGCCAGTTAGCATAGGCATTAGGGCATGACCACACATTCTCCATCATGCTCCTTGCAGGATTGGATGTACAGTTTCCAAAGTTCATGCGAGATGCTGTAACAAAGTAAATGAAAAGGGAATTTTTTGATATGATAAAGATCTCAGAATGATCTGCAACACAAGACTCAGCTGAGCTTAATTTAGCTAAAAGAGGAACATCGTTTGATCCAAAGGGGGCAAATGTTCCCACTACATCTAGTAGGCACAAGGTAGTGAATTTATTGCTTGGCCAACTTTTTAAGTGGCAATATAACTGTGCTTTTAGACCAGAAATACAGTGGGAGGCAGACTGAGGGTACATCTACACTGGGCAGGCAAATCTGCCCCCATTGTCCAGATAGCAGAGGCGTCAACTGAAAGCCATGGAAATCCATCCAAGCTTCTTTGTTGCAGATTCCTTTGCTGATGTTAGAACAGAATGTCTGCACAACCAACAAGAAGGAGAGGATCGATCAATTCCCTCTCCTTACACTGATCAGTGCAGGGAAAGAGTGATAGGGATGGTGTCCTGTTTGGACAGCAAATTTGTCCATATTGGATCCGATCCAGCTGTCCATACTGCCCTGAAATGCTGGGATATTCTGGAGTACCCAACAAACTCTGGCGTATCCACCAACTTTGCCATAAGTAGGACAAAGCCATCTGAAAAACCCATAATACTCACCGGATGCTGTTGTGCATCATAAAGCCATTCAGTGGCCTTTTTCAAATAAGTTGCATTTGTCCCAGTGTAGACAAGCTTTTAGTTGTCTTCAGAATAGATTAAATGGAACCAAAATCATTTATACCCCGTTGATTTCAATGGCTTTGGTCTGACTAAGTTTGGATTCAAATACAGTTTGTCTCTATGGTCTAGAAAATTTCACTAACTGATGTCTATGCATGATTCCTATTTGCAAAGGGATATTGGCTGAAAATGCAAGAGAGGGCATCCTCAGTGGCTACTTCCAGTCAGTGGAGCTCACTAGACAGCTTGGCTCCCTTTGTCCTTCTGCCACAAGGCAAAGGCTTTCTCTTTCTGACAGGCTTTCAACGTTTGTCTGGTGGTGAAGGACAGGAAATCTGATGGTAAGTATGACATTTCTTTATTAGTACTACTATTGATGTACTGGCTTTAGTTTTGGACTAGAACACTGAGGATGCATCTACTCTGTAGAATGAATGCAGCTTGGGAGTGATCCTGGATTCATCGCTGAGCCTTCTGGTCACATCCCGAATAGATTACTGCAACGCACTCGTGGGGGCTGCCTTTGAAGACAGTTCGAAATTGCAATTAGTCCAGCGGGCGGCAGCCAGATTGCTAACGGGAGCTACATACAGGGAGCATACCACCCCCTGTTGTGTCAGCTCCACTGGCTGCCTGTCCAACCGGGCTCAATTCAAAGTGCTGGTTTTGACCTTTAAAGCTCTATACGGTTCTGGCCCAGCTTACTTGTCCGAACGCATCAGCCGCTATGTCCCACCTCGTAATCTAAGATCATCCGGGGAGGCCCTGCTCTCGCTCCCGCCTACATCTCAGATGAGGCTGGTGGGGACGAGGGATAGGGCCTTCTCGGTGGTGGCTCCCCGCCTGTGGAATGCGCTTCCTATTGATGTACGATCCACCACATCCCTCCTGGCCTTCAGGAGAAAAGTAAAATCCTGGCTGTGGGACCAGGCATTCGTACACCAGCACAAGGCAGCATTTTAGATTGGTTTTTAATGTTTTAATCCAGAGTGAATGTGTATGGTGCTAATGTAGTTGTATTTTAATGTATTTTTAATGTATTTTAATTGTTGAAGTGTTTTGGGGTTTATATTGTTATTATGTGGGCATCGAATTGTGCCGTACTGTAAGCCGCTCTGAGTCCCCCCTTGGGGGTTGAGAAGAGCGGGGTAAAATCCCGAAATAAATAAATAAATAATGCAGTTCGATACCATGTTAACTCCTATGGCTCAATAATATGGAATCATGGGATTGGTGAGGCATCAACACTCTTTGGCAAAGAAGACTAAAGAACTTGTAAAACTACAACTCCTATGATTCCATAGCATTGACTCATTGAAGTTAAATTGGTGTCAAACTGCATTCATTCTACAATGTAGATGTACCCTGCAGACCAGAGTTTAACCCACCTAGCTATAGAAAACCATTGGGTGACCTTGTGAATGTCACTTTCATTCAGATCCAAAGAAGTGCAAAGGCAAACCTCCTCTGAATAAATTCTACCAAGAAAATCCCACGATAAATTCTCTTAAATCAGAAATGACTTGAAGGCGTTATTACCGTTGCTGCTGTGATACCTGATTTACTTTTAAATTGCTTTAAATCTAATTGGGATTTTAAATTGTTTTAAATCTAATTTAAATCTAATTGACCTTCCCCCCACCACCTTGTACTTATTTTAATTGTGTAGTAAATTGCTTTTCAGGTATCTAAAGGGAAGAAGACCATGGCTTTCCCTCTGGAATTATGGACTTACTTATTTGCTTCATTGTGTACAGAGCCAGAAATGTATGCACTGAGTCAGCAAATAGTTTGGAATGACCTCTAAAATCATACTTATTGAGACTAAACCTCTTGCAGATTTCCGTAGGAAAGCCTTCCTGTGCCAGCAGATAGCTCAGGTGAATGGGGCCTGTTCTGACTGAATGCCACTGTGCTTCTGAATTTTTTTTTAAAAAGTGGGCATTCTAGAAATAATAGTGAAAATATAAATCCAGTAGGATATACATTTGCATTATTAAGACCTTAATTTTGTCTCCAAACTTTCATTAGTGTAATATGAAATGTTTTTACAATCTCGAAACAGCAGGACATCTCTACCCACTATATTTATTAAACATTCCATCACAGTAAGAGAAGGAGGCAACAGCATAGTCTGTCCTTCTCAATAAACTATACTTCTACCCAGATTCTCAGTTTTCACTTTCCTTCTTTTTTTCTTTTTGAAAAACCTAACCTAATGTATGGACTGTGTAGTAATATGTGCAGCCATTATTCCGTTGATTGTCTTGTAAGCATTTAGACTGCTCCCACAATGTTTTTAGCCAATGAATAGCAGCAATTGATACACATGCCTGTGAATCATTTTTTTGGCTTGGTTTGGCCTTCCTGGATCAGATATGGTTATTGTCCCATCCCAGTAAATAAAATAAACAAAATTACTAGACTTTCGTATATTTTAAAATGGTCAGAAAGTTCATGAACTTTCTAACTTGGATTGTATTTAAATTAATTGTATTATGGAGCCTGGTCTTATTTCAGTTTTGCACTATGTTTGCTAATTGTATTCAGGAGTAGGGCTTTGAATTGATTGTACCAGCAGTGCCATTTCATAGAAACATAGAGTTGGAAAAGACCTCATGGGCCATCCAGTCCAACCTCCTGCAAGAAGCAGGAAAATTGCATTCAAAGCATCTCCAAGAAGTAGGAAGATAATTGGGCCTGCCTCCCCTTCTCCTGGCACACCATTTCTATGTGCCTAGAGAGGTCCGGCAGCAGGGACATGGTGGCTGGATAAGTAATTTTTAGTTTTTAAGGCTGGGGGGGGGGTACAGCCCTCTGGAGTTTTCTGGACTCCAAAATGCAAGAGGGCAGTATGGCCAGACAGTGTCCATACTGGATTAGACCCGGGTCTTTCAGGAAACCGGGGTCTAATCCAGTACCTAATTAATTTAGGACAAAGCAGGGTTTTCCTGCGTTGTGCCAAATTAATTCACTTTTACCTGAGGTGCCAGTTGGACATCCCAAGTAAAAGTGCGGGAACTTGTGCTTTTTGTGAGCTGTCTGTATGCGCCTTACGTTAGCTGATCTCAAAACTGGCAGACAGCAATATGATCAAAATGTAAAATCCATATTCAGTGTCTGTACATATATGCAACTCACCTGTCAACTTAGGTCAATCCCACTAATTTCACGAGGCTTTCTTAGGGAAGTAATACTAAGAGGTAGTTTTGCCAATTCCTTCCTGTGAAATATAGTCTACAGAACTTGATAACTCCACTGGCCCACAATTTCCCTTTATCCTCCCAAAGATAATCCCTATAGATCTCATTGCTGCAAAAGGAGCAGGCAAAATACAGCCTTGGGAACACATGTCTTCCGTACAAGAACTTTTTACACAAGCCCCTTTAAACAAAAGAAAGTGTGCAAAAGCATAGAGATATTCCCTACAGGTTCTGTCTTGTTTCTTTTGTCTTTACATGCATCAACCATCAGAAAATCGTGCTAATTGGTTAATGAAACTCACAGTCTATTTCATCTAGTGGAATCTGTCCAAATATTTGAAGATAGGGACGGTAGAGAACCCTCCTGAAGATCCATTCTACGCGACTGTCATCAGGATGGAGCAAGGCTTGTGTTGTTACCCCATAGGCTATCAGCCACACACTCAGGAAAAAAAGGAAGAAGAAAACATCCTTCATCTGTAAAAGAAATACAGAACTGAAAGCTGAAATAAAAATAACAGAGTATATAGATCAAAAAGGGATTTTTTAAATGGGATTTTGTGCCTGAGGTTGCCTTCTCAGCATGTACTTCTCAAAGATCATTTTCCACACTAACTTGCTGAAGATATAGTTTTATGTTGCATGCATCCCATAATGATATAGTGGAAAGTTGAGCATATTGTAAGAAGCAGCTCTGAATTGCTTCCATGTCTGCTCAGCTCAAATGAGGAAAGTAGCCGATCAGCCAGGCAGCCATCTCCCTCCCAACACAGGTTATTAGGACAATATACTATAATCTATGTTTATGTTGGGGAGACAAGCCGATGTGGAGAAGTAGTTTGGATATTGGATACATCTCTGAAGGTCAGGGTTCGAATTCTTACTTGGCTGGTTTTGAACAAATCACATTTTCTCAGTCTCAGAAGAAAGCCAGGGAAAACCACCTCTGATCAAATCTGTGGTAGGGTTGTCTTAGGGTTGCCATGAGTCAAAACAACTTGAAGGCACACAACAAAACTTAAATGTGTTGGTTTCCTGGTACTTGAAAAGTTGCACTATGCTTTGGTCGGTTGTATGAATGCTGGATTCATACAAAAATGCTAGATCCAAATCTAGTAAATCATGATTATTTAAACCCCATTGATGTCAGTGCATCTACTGAATAGACTGTAAGTCTGGAACCAAACTAATTTACTTCAGTTTTTATACTTACCATTCTCTCCACAACAATGATCTTTGGTCCCAATTGCTTATGAATGGCAAAAATATGAATCAGTCTTAGAGTGAACACCATAAAGTCAATGGCTAGTATTGTACGGCCATCTTGAAAGGTTGAATTGAACATTCTGAATGAAAATAGAAATATAAAATAAGAATGGTATCTTCTTACTACTTCATACATTTGTTCAGGATTGATGCAAAACTGCTATGATTGCAAATACCCCTTAAAGCCCATCTTAAATGCCAGGTAAGCCCCACCGACCAAAAGGGTTCTGTGGCACTGGAGATCTAGTCCGGATTGGACTCTGGACAAGCCACATTAAAGGTCCTTCAGTTGGTTAGGAGGTCTGATTGGGAGACAGATCCAAACTAGGCTTAGCTTTTATTGTAATGCTTGAAGTTTTACAACCCAGCTTTTTCAGAGTTTTGTTGTTACGTTACTATTTCCCCTCTTAAAAGCCACAAACCTGCACATGACTCCAATTATGAATAAAAACATGGCCACCATATCGCACTTGTTCCAGTTGTCTTCTACATACAGTTTCATTTTTTTTATTAAATTGGAATCTTCATCCGTGAAAAAGCTCTGCAAGTTAATAAACGTAATTGTCACATTTTGCATGCCAATGCCCTGCCATGAATTCAACATCCTCAGTCATACGAGTTAGAAATCTAGAACTCTTCTTCCAGACTACTGCAATGAAATTCAGAAAGCCTCACTTATTAGTAGTTGGTATCTCTTTGTGTCACCTCCAGATCCAAAGTGATTTTAGTTTCTCTAAAAGGCAGTAGGCATCTTAACCATTCATTTGGTTCTTATGAGACTGGATAACATGGCCGATCAGCATGCAAATCCTTTCCATTGAAATTATGTAGAATTATAGCTGTTTATCTTGCCAACTGTCAATTTTGTCCCCATATTTGTTAATTTCTTTTAAAAACCAGATTACATCTTACATTATTTCTGGCTTAACATACAAGGTTTTGCTCTCTTTAAATTGCTGGCACTGAATTCATGTTCTTGACAGAGGCCCTAACATGGTTGGAAGAGGGTTTTTTTACTCTTCCCCCCTTGCTGTGATTCCAGTCTAGTGCATACACTCAAACACACCTCTGTAATTTTTCCACTGTTTTAAAAAAATGATCCAAGCAGATCTTACTTTCAATAGAGGAATGGAGGACTACCTTGTGGGTGACTGACCTGTCGGATTTCTTCTAAGACAAGGGTAAAAACACAAAAGTAAAGCACAATCTCTTGGATGGATGGACCTTTGGGAGGAGGTGGCTTGAAATCCACTAAGAGGACATAGGCAAACAGAAGGAGAAAGGCAAAGTACATGATAACATTTCCCATAAAGACTGTCACGGGAGCCGTCCAGAATTTTCTCCATCTTGCAAACACAAATGTAGCACATGCTACATTTTCAGAAACAACGTGTGTTTCTGATTTGGCATCTTCCCTGTAAGAAAGGAAAAACAAAATACAGTAAGAATGTATTTCCCAACTATGGTCTATAAAGTAATTTCATTGCTTAACTGTAATGCGTGCACACGCACACACATACACACACACATACTTAGAATTAACTGGTTACAAATAACTAGTATTTGATATTTGTTACCTTACCCATGGATTAAGATATAACTTCTTTGCATTATTATTGTAACATAATGAGGAATAACTTAACTTCTTTTGCAGTGTGGCTATAAAGTCTAAAGTTACTTGTCCAACCATGGGGATGTGGTTTTACTAAACAACAGAGAAGGAGCACCACATGGTTCAACTGCTGGCTTCTGCTGTGTCCTGTATTCTCTTGTGCATGTGTTTGTGTTTGATGTACAGTGTTCCCTTGCTACTTCACAGTTCGCTTATTGCGGACTTTGCGGATGTTAAAAAATATTAATTTAAAATATATATCATGGTATTTTTGCTGGTTTTTTAAAAATAAATTTTATTGAGTTTTCAAAGATAAAATAGAACATTTAAAATATACACAATACAATAGACTACAGTGCCATAGAAATTTTTGCTCTTTTGTGGGGTTTTCCTGCCGCCGCTCTCAAGAAACACTTTTCCTCCTCAGTCCTCCCTCCCTCCCTCCAGCCTTGAAGGGCCTTTCCTTCCTTTACTTCACTTTATTTTAAGTTTATAAAGACTCAAAACAGTATATAACTACTAAAATAATGTATAAATATTAAAATAAATAGAGCACCCTTACATCGTGGTTTTTCACTTATTGTGGGAGGTCCTGGAACCTAACCCCAGCAATAAGCGAGGGAACACTGTATTGTTGAAGGCTTGTGCTTGTGTTTTTTAAAAAAAATAAATGAAAAAGAATCTGGTTTGCACTCTTTTAAGAAAAGTGGCTGCTTAAAAACTGTAACTATAATGGAAACTACTGCTTTAATACTATAACTGAAAGTACTCTGAAAGTAATTTTCAAGCTCTTGAAGTAGAGCAGTTGCTGATGAAATTTCTTTTATCCCAGATTTTTCAGTAAACATTAAACAATTGAGTTTCACCCTTAAAATGCAGAGGCTTCATGGATTGCAATGCACATTCTCCAATGTATAGAGAGGTACTTCGTGCATCAGATGAAATGGATTTAATGTCTATGAAAGTTTATGGTATATAAATACATATCAAAATCCCTATCTACACTGTCATATAATGCAGTTTGAAATGGCATTATATGGTCAGTGTAGGCTCACATAATGCAGTTTAACTGCATTGAACTGCTTTCTATAAATCTACACTAGAGTTTCTCCCATTGTGCTCTTCCAGATGTTTTGCAGCTCCCACAATTCCTAACTGCTGTTAAGATGGCTGGGATTTCTAGGAGCTGATGTCCAGAACAACTGGAGGAGCACAGTTTGCAAAACACTGATCTACACTTAACTAGTTTCAAGCTGAATTATATGGCAGTGTAGATGGGGGTCATAAAAAGGTCGCTATTTTGCACCTGTGTGGTCCTTGTTAAATTACCATTGAAAGGTATAAACTTATTTATTTATTTATTTATTTATTATTCGGTTTTATATTCCGCTCCTCCCTGCAGGCTCGGGGCGGATCACAATAGCAATAAAATACACAATAAAACATACAGTAAAATTCAGTAAAACGCACAATACATAGCCAGTAGCCAGTAAATTACAGATCTTAACTCGGACGGTGATATGCATCTACATTCAGGCTAGTCAAACGCTAGTCTGAAGAGGGCAGTCTTGCAGGCCCTTCGAAAAGGGCCAAGTTCGTGGATCGCCCGAACGTGGTTAGGCAGTGAGTTCCAAGTCATGGGAGCCACGACAGAAAAGGCCCGCTGTCTTGTGCTGGACAGGTGGCAGGAGCGGGGTGATGGAATAACCAATAGGTTCTGCTTTTCCGAGCGCAGTGATCTTGGGGGAATATACGGAGTAAGGCGGTCCCTTAGGTACTCAGGCCCTAGACCGTGCAAGGCCCTGAAGGTTAAAACCAACACCTTGAAGGCAATCCGGTACTCAATAGGCAGCCAGTGCAGTTGCCGGAGGATGGGAGTGATATGCTCTCTCACCGGTGCTCCCACCAGCAAGCGAGCAGCAGCATTCTGCACCAGCTTGAGTTTCCGGACTGTCGACAAGGGGAGGCCAACGTAGAGGGCGTTACAGTAGTCCAGCCTCGAGATGACTGTCGCCTAGATCACTGTGGCCAGATCATCCCTGGACAGGTAGGGTGCCAGTCGCCTAGCCTGGCGGAGATGGTAAAACGCCGTTTTGCTGACCATGGAGACCTGGGTCTTCATGGTCAGCAAGGGTCCCAGTGGACACCTAAACTCTTTACGAGGGATGACGGGCTGAGCTGCTCGCCATCCAGGGTAGGCAACCGGCACTCATCCAGCCCAGGGCGACCAGGCCACAAGATTTCCGTCTTCAACGGGTTCACCTTCAGCTGGCTGGCACGCAGCCAACCAGTCACGGCTTCAAGGCATAGATGGAAACAATCGAGTACGGTATCCTGCCTGCCGTCCATTCTCAGCAGAAGCTGGGTGTCATCCGCATACTGATAACACTCCAGACCAAAGTCGCGGACCAGCTGGGCCAGGGGGCGCATGTAAATGTTAAATAGTAAGGGTGAGAGGATGGCCCCTGGGGACCCCCGCAACAATGGGAGCCTCCCCGGAGACCTCCCCCCTCTCCACACATTGTCCCCGATCCTGGAGAAAGGAGGTCACCCATTTAAGGGCAATCCCCCTAACCCCAGTCACGGCTAAACGGTGGGCCAACAATGCAAGGTCTACGGTATCAAACGCTGCTGTTAGATCTAACAAAACAAGCAGGGCTGACCCGCCCTGGTCCAGCTGGCGGCGAAGTTGGTCTGTAATGGCGACAAGCACGGTCTCCGTCCCATGCCCAATACGGAAGCCGGACTGGAAGGGATCAAGAACTGCTGCAGCTGATCCGCTGCTGCCCTCTCAATTACCTTGCCTAAAAAAGGCAAGTTTGACACGGGTCGGTAATTGGAGGGAGCCGAAAGATCTACATTCGGCTTCTTCAGCAGCGGTCTTACCATAGCCTCTTTCAAACCCCCTGGGAACACTCCTTGCTCAGGGGAGCTGTTGATAATCTTTCCCAGGGGGTCTCGTCCCCCCTCCCGGCAGGATCTAACAAGCCAGGAGGGGCACGGATCGAGGGAGCAGGTCGTTGGCCTAGCTGCAGCAAGTAGCTTATCGACAGCTGCTGCGTCCAGCGGTTGGAAACGGGTGAAGGTGGGCCTGCTGAGTGGCGGCGGAGTCTCGAGTTCACTCACTGTTCAGGGTCACTGTATCAAGGGTGGCTGGGATATGAAAAACCTCAGCTGTAGGAGATCGTTTCGAGATCTTGTCGGCAAAATAGTTTTTGAAGGATGTAGGCTTTTAAAACAGCTTTTGAAAATTTAAAAACCCATTTTAAAGTTACTTGTAATATATTTATGTTGTACAATAAATTGATAAACAAAGTTAGTGTTTAAAATAGCAAGTATACTGAAAAGTTATTTCTGTTTCAATTTTCTACAGTTCATGAGAGTCTAGTGAACTCTACCAGGTATGCATACAACTGAACTCATGAAAAGCAAAGCAATCCTATTGGTGGTGGCAAGGAGATCCAAAAATGTAAGAGCCAAAACCCTGACAAAGGTATGGTGGAAAAACTGAAAAGTGTAGCATTTTCCTTCCTTCTTATTTCCCCTTCTTGTGAAGAAAATTATATACACCATCCTCAAGGTTAGTATAGAACTCTACCCGCAATCAGGGCATATCTAAGGACCAAGAAGTCCTATTCGGCTCATAACATGCTCCCTGGTGTTCCTGTCTTTTGCTTCTACCTGCCACAGCTCCACTATTGAAGCAACAAGGACTGCATAAGTTTCCACAATGGCTTGGAGAGATCATATGATGTTGGATCCCCCACTCGATTGGTGAACCTCTTTCATTGCCCTTAGAATAGGACTGTCTTGTGGCTTCCCAGGGACAAAACCAACAGTTATTTCAACTAACGTAGAACCATTAAATTAATTATTCTTACATAAGTATTAGTTACTAAGCTCCTATTGATTCAATAGAAACTTAGTAACTAACAAGGGCTTTTAGGCCTTTGATTGCAACCTTAGTGCTGTTTACTGGAAACATCCACTTGAGAGTATACTTTGGTTAAAATGGCTTGTGATTAGATTTCTGCTGCATTTCTTCTCATTTTGCGTCTCTGTTGATTATTATCCTGCAGTTCTACGGCCTTCCTGTAAGCTCATAATATTATCGGGCCTTTTTTTACAGTATATTCTAGCCATTAAATGTGTATTTTACAGTGAGGACCATGTAATAAAAAGCTTTCAAATGAACCTGAAAACATTTGACTCTTTCCCTTGTTTTAATTTCCCCAGGCTCTGCTTTTGAGCCTTAAACAGATCTGTAAAAAAGTGCTCTTTTCTCTTAAGGCCTTTGCTTAACACAGTGTTGAAGTCATCATTACACTCAATTTATGACACCATTACAGACATTTCTATAGCACCAAACTCATAATGAAAACCTACAATTGGAATTTCGTTGCAAAATTGTTAGAACCAAAGGTGGCTAGGAGGGGCTCTTAGATTAATATGCAAACTATGAACAAGGAACAGAAAGAGCAGAAATTAGGGCAGCTAAGAGTGCATCTATCTTGAATTCTCAGTACAATACAGAACCGAGCTTCCACAAATTTGTTGTAGGTGGGAGAGGGGAAAGATACTGCTGGGAGGCAAGAGGGTTTCCATGTATCTCCCATTCTGCTACCAATGTTCATTTTCTCCCAAAGTGAGGAGAAAATGACTCTAATCATTCATTGCAACATACAAAGACAATGTATTCAAGGATTAATATCTCTAACAGGCACCGACTACAATCCAGTGTTCCAATGGTACAAACTAAAGATTTGAAATTATTTGGTTCTGGAAATGCAGTTCATTCTTTGGACACTGGCTAATACCAAGTGGGCAATGTTTTTTAATTCAATTGCAAAAACTATTTTGCCACCATAGTTTCAGGTAGGTATTTTGAAGTTGCTCAAAGGTCTTATTTCTAAAATATCTGTGATTAACTTACCATAGATCCTATTTTTCATTTTTTTAAAAATTGAAAATGCCATATTGCAACTTTTAAAATGTCTAATTTAACAAGAAAATTTTGAGTCACTATACTTTTCTTGTTTATGGTTGTTTGAGTGTGTGAAAGTAATGGGTGACAGTATAAGAAAAATAGCAATTGGATTGTTGATTTACTCCTTGATTTCAGTAGGGAACTGCCAGAATGAGAATAATTGACTGTGCTGCTTACATTTCAGGAAAAGTGGACATAAATATAGCTTGCCCATCCTTAAAAGTTTTAGGCTTCTATTATTCTTCCTTTCTTCGCATTTACAAGGAAAAGCAGATTGACTGTACTACTGGAAACACTGAGCTCTAAAAGACAATTCAAGAACTTTTTCTTGGCCAACTACACTTTGGGGTTCAACTTCTCCTAACTGGTTATTAACTCCCCAAGAAGTGACTTCCTTGTTTACTCTGTTTTAGGGCTTTTAAAGTACATTAGCTTGTGGTCTTACCTCTCCACTTCCTTGGGGAAAAGCAATGTCTTTTCACTATCTGGGCTGTCAATATCTTTACATGATTCAGGATGCTGCACTGATTGTTGTTCATCGCTGCAAAGAAAGAAGTTATTTATTTACAGTATTTATATACCGCTTTTCTCACCCCTGGGGGGACTCAAAAGTGTTGTCTGAAAAGTGTTGGAAATCAGATTCTTTTCACTGCTGAGTTGTGGTTTAGGTTCAGCAAATACTGACATCTGATTTGTATAGACAACTGCAGGTATCAGAAGCCAATTTCACACATTCATTGACATGCAGATAGTTGGGAGGACTGGATGTCTGATAATGTGAATAGATAGGTGTGTTGAACTTCACCTGAGATAGTGTCTATAAAAGTATAGACATTTTAATACAAAAGTTAACCCCAAAAATGACTTGTACATGCCAGAGTAAGTACTGTACCTTAACTCTTATTTTAAAAAGTAACATCTCGGAGCAGAGTAGCAAATTAAATTGCTTAGTCCATCTCAGGAGAACCCAAAAGAAGCATCAGTTCCATCTGCTCTCTCAGTCATGGTGCTGCTTCTGGCCTTTTGGAATGTGGGATAATGGTGGCCACTGTGGCCAGTGATGACAGGACCCTCTCTCCCAAACTTATTCATGGATAATTTCAAAATTCATAATTTTGCTCCCAAAACCTGCCTTTAACTTCTATATATATGGTAGATTTATACATGAATACATACGGTAGGTAGTCTTCTTCACTATAAGCTATGGAAAAACTGAATAAAAATAGTCTATTTCATTATTGCCATTGTCTTTCACCAAGTTTGTTTGGCTAAAGTCAGCCTTTCCAACTAACATGCTCCAGATGTCTTGGAGAACAACAATTTAAAAATAGAACACTCTTGGACAGATAGAAACGTAAGTAGAAACTAGGTTGACTGAGCAGCTCCTTGGACTCCATGTTTCTTTCCAAAAACTAATTTTTCTTTATTGTTTACATTAAAATGGTTTAAAACTATAGAAGGAACTCACAAGTTCAATGTTTATTTCTAGGTATATTTTTGTTTTCAAAAATCTTATCTTCTATCTTGTTCCCACGCTATTTTTCATGTCTCTTTATGCAAAAGGACTCTGTGGTACACACCTGAATGATATTAAGTTAGTGTAGATCAGGAGTGGACACCCAAATCCGCATATTAGCTTCCAGATTGGGGTACATGTTGACATATCACCCCACCAAATTTTTGTCAGAAAAGCCTGAAATGGAGAAGGAGAAATGGTTTTCATAATATAAAGCATAAAACATAAATCAATAATTAGTAAATAAATGTGAATAATGTACTACAGAAATATGCTAGCCTTGGTATTCATTGGGATTTGGTTCTAGGAAACCCACCCACTCAGCCCCATGGATATCCAAATCTGTGGATGTTAAGTCCCATTATATACAATAGTACAGTAAAATGCTATCCCTTATATAAAATTGCAAAATCAAGGTTTGCTTTGGAGGAGGGATATTTTTCAATATTGGATGGCTGAATCTGTGCATACAGAGGGTCAACTGTATGTGCTACAAAATAACACATACAGAAGATGTAAAAACAACAAGATTTTAGGAACTATATTTTCAAATATGCTACATACTCCAAAGAGGCTATTCTTAAATTTAAATGTTAATAAGATTTCCTTAAAAGGAAGAATTCTGTTGAATTTGACCCACCTGCACTCCATCATGTGCAAAGAAAGACTTGGTATCTGCTTCTGTAGCTAAATGGAGACAAGTAGTTTTGCTCCAGTACCGGTTTCTCCTTACTAACAGAGCAAAAGCTCGATCTTCATTGTTATGGTAGCATTCACTGAATAGTTCTGCCAAAGGATAAAAAAATGTGGAGATGTAGGAAAAGCACAATGGTATATAGAAAACATTTAAGTAGATATGTTTATCCAAACAAAATTTAAACATTGGTTTATGGTCTTTCACCCTTTCATATTTTCTGTTCTTCTTTCAATGTTCTGGCTATAAAAATTTAGAGCCTTTTCCAAGCCTCTACCATAGTTTAGGGCAGAAACATTTCCCTCTCAGTGGTTCCCTTTAAATTTGGCAGCTCGACAGGCAAAAGTCCCTTCCCAAACTGGATAATCAGGCAAGTGATGAAAAGTCAACTTGCTGTGGACAGTTAACACCAGGAGGCACAACCTTAACTCCTATCAGTGGCAGTGAAAATAGTTAAAAATTGCACTGTCTTTTTAAAATGTAACTTTCACATATTCTGTGTTTCTTCCTTTATCTCAAGGAGGAAGTCCTCAAAGCAACTGCGTCTCAGGCTAAACAATTGTAGGAAACAATAATACAATCTTGCCTGTGGGTTGTCTCCTTTTGTGAGGGACTGTAAGAATGAAGAGGAAAGAGCCGAGACTGGAGCAAAGGCAAGGGAGAACAGATGTGCAGCTTTGGCACCCCATTTTTTCACAAGCTGGAAAAGTCTTTATTTTTAAATGTCAGCCACACACACAGGCAGAAAGACTTCAGATCAGTGGCATAGCTAAACTTATGCTTTGCAAGCGGAAGATCCTGTTCAATTCCACCGAATTCCAGGTAAAGGGATTAAGAAGCAGGAAGCAGGAGAGACTTTTCCCTACGCCCCAGACACTGCCAGCCAAATTATCCAATATACTGATGTATAAGTTGAGAAATGTTAGTCAAAACATCAACGCAAAAAAGCTGGGTCAACTTATTTATAGTGTACCTTAACACTTTTTTTAAAGGAACAATTCTTGGTTTTGAGTAGAGTGGCCAAAGGCAAGAGCTTATTTATTGCTAGGAGAACCTTAAAGAAACACCAACCCCTCTGATCTGGGGTGGCCAGGGCCCGTTGCTGCTTTCCCCATTCTCCAAAAGGACGAACTTACTCAAGAGTTATATCAAAATCCTTAATTTTGGCCCCAAAACTTAGCATAAACTTTTGCTAGGTTTTGGGACTTATACATGAGTATATACAATAAATAATACTTTATTTTTCTTATAGTGGAAACCAGTGTCTGCTATTTCTAATTCCAGCCTAATGTAGCCATCAAAGTAGTGGAGCCCAGTGTCTTTAACATTCTGACTTTAAAACTCTGGAAATGAGAATTGTCAGCCACTACTAGTTGTGGCCGCAGTGGCACAGCAGGTTAAACCGCTGAGCTGTGGAACTTGCTAACCAAAAGGTCGGCGGTTGAAATCCAGGGAGCAGAGTAAGGTCCCGTCATTAGCCCCAACTTCTGCCAACCTAGCAGTTCAAAAACATGCAAATATAAGTAGATCAATAGGTGCCACTCAGGCAGGATGATAATGACACTCCATGCAGTCATACTGGCCACATAACCTTGGTGGCGTCTACTGACAATGCTGGCTCTTTGGCTTAGAAATGGAGATGAGCACCACCCCTCAGAGTCAGACTCAACTAGAATTAAAATCAAGGGGAAACCCTTTCCTTTTCACCAGTTGCTAGATAGTTAACTAGCTGGATTTATAAGGCAATCCCTTCTAAGCAAACTTGTGACTTGAAGGCACACAAAACTGGTAGGTTTTTTTGGAAAAGCAAACATACTTAATATAAGACAAGCTTAAGACGAAGCCATTTTCTATGGCAGTTCCATTTACTCACAAAGATTATTCCGTATGCCATCTAGAATTACAAATGGCTTGGGCAGACAGGGTTCAAGTGTTTACATAGCATAATCTTACCCACAGCCAGCTGCTCATATTTTGCTTCTTTCATTTTCCGAACTACTTCAGCTTCTGTCTCCAGGTGAGACATCTCTCGAACGATTTTACAAGCAGCCAAGGCTGCAGCTACACCCTCTTGACCCTAAAGGAAGTAAAATAGATGCAAACATTAAGTTAATGTATTTTGGAAGAGTGCATCCACACTGTAGAATGAATGCAGTTTGATGCCATTTCAACTGCCATGGCTCAGTGCTATGGAATCCTGAAAGTTATATGTTAAAGAGTCTTTACTCTTTAGCCTTCTCTTCCAAATAGAGAAGAGAAGGCTCATCAAGCTACAAATCCTAGAATCTCATAGCCTTAAGCCAGGATACTTAAAATAGCTTTAAATAAATTACCCAGGGTGCATGTCCATACAGTGTAGAATTAAAACTGCATTGATTTTGTAATATATATGCATGCAGCCTGCATCTCAAGCAATAATATATTTATAATTATAGCTATGGCTTCATCTTTATTTATTTGACCTGTTTATTTCATGTTTTCCAAATTCAAATGTCAACCTGTGTAAGTTCAGTGGCACACACTTTATTGAATGGTAAACAACAATACAACTACCTGAGGGCACTTCCACACAGCGTCTAAATGCAGGACAAGTAAGTGGGGCAAAAAACCACAGGACCTGACAGCAAGTTCAAACACAGAACTGTTAGTCCTGGTAAATGGTCCCCACTGTCCTGATATCTTGGTTTGCAGCGGATTTTAGAAATCCGCAAGATGGATGGGGAATATTTGGTGGAAATTTACTTTTTTAAAAAATGACTCTCCAAGATGTGCTAGACTTCATATGCATTCATGCTGATATCTTAATGTACACATATTTCTTATGATCTCTCCTCATTCTCCTGGAAATTCAAGCTCTGTTTAATTTCATAAAGATTAGAACAAAGACATGATTGCACAGAATTGTCATTGTAATTGCTTTACACCTGTGTGTTCATGGCTCCATTTGTTTACAGCCCAGATCAGCTGTTTTGGAATTTTAAAATGCGCACATGCACTTGAGCAGTCCACACAAGTGTATATGAATGAAGTTATGTGAATATGTGCATTTTCCAGCCAAAATCAAGTTTTCAGCACATATTTTTAACATGTATTTGCAGCTGTTAATCCAAATCAGCGAGCATTTTGTGAAACGTTATTTAACTGCCAAACCCTTTATTCCAGTTTCTTCCATGTTTTAGAGCAGTGCTGTCCAACTTCTTCCGACCCAAGGGCCGGAAGAAGTGTCACTGATCACCTGGGGGGCCGCAGGTGATCAGTGAGCAGGAGGCGGGGCCGATAGCGGGGGCGGGGCGAGGGGCGGGGCCAGCTGACTTCCTCCTCCTTCGCCCCTCCTCCTCCCCGCGGACGCGCCGGTGCGGGGAAGGAGGAGGGGCGAAGGAGGAGGAGCCAGCTGTCTTCCTCCTGCCTGGATCGCCCCCTCCGTCCCTCTCTCGGCGCCGCCGTTGCGAGGCAGTTCGCAGCGGCGCCGCCGAGAAAGGGAGAAGGGGCGATCCAGGCAGGAGGAAGATAGCTGGCCCCTCCTCCCTGTACCGCCGCCTTGTCCTTTCTCGCGGCGGCGCTGCGAACTGCCTCGCAACGGGCGGCGCCGAGAGAGGGACGGGGGGCGATCCAGGCACAAGGAAGACAGCTGGCTCCTCCTCCCTGCCTGGATCGCCCCTTCTCCCTTTCTCGGCACCGCCGCTGCGAACTGCCTCGCAACGGCGCCGCCGAGAGGGGGAGAAGGCGATCCAGGCAGGGAGGAAGAGCCAGTCTTCCTTCTGCCTGATCGCCTCCGTCTCTCTCTCGGCGCCGCCGCTGCGAGGCAGTTCGCAGCGGCGGCGCCGAGAGAGGGAGAAGGGCGATCCAGGCAGGAGGAAGACAGCTGGCTCCTCCTCCCTGCCTGGATCGCTTCTCCGTCCCTCTCTCGGTGCCGAAAAGGGCATAAGGCGGCGCCAACGGCAGCGTCACAGGCCTGGCATGACGCGCTGCCCCTTGGCACCCGCCTACTCCTCCTTTGGCGGCCCTCCTTCCTAGGCCGGGGAGCCGCGAAAAGGAGGAGTAGCGGTGCCAAGAGCAGCGCGCCACGCCAGGCCTGTGACGCGCTGCTCTTGGCGCCGCCTTCTGCCCTTCTGGCGGCTCCTCCCTAGGTAGGGAGGGGGCGCCGAAAAGGAGGAGCTAGCTCTCTTCCTCCTCCCTGCCCCGCCTCCCTCCCCCGGCTGCCATTTTTTTTTAAAAATCGATTTTTTAAAAAATTTAAAAATGGCGGCTGAGGGCATAGGCGGGCCGTGTCCAACAGGCTACGGGCCGGATCCGCCCCCGGGGGCCGCCAGTTGGACAGCCCTGTTTTAGAGCATGTGTAGAGGGGCCCTCAAAGCACTCTTGTTCTGTTGCATTAAAGGCATTTGAAACAGTCTCTAACTATGGAATTCTCAAACTTGAGGAATCACAGACCTTATTGAGAATTTGAAGAAAACTATTGAACTTTCTTACCAAACATCACATAATTTTTTTAAAAAAAGCAAGAAATCTAAGGGGAAAAGTACTTTTCATGACTTGTTCATTGATCCCTGATGACTATTGTCCTTTTGTCAAACAATGTGATAGAAGATTTTGTGAAATAAAGTCTCTTGAAAAGGATCAAATTACCAATGGATCACATTAAGGAAAGTAAAAAATGTTACTTACTTGAAATAAAAACTTTTGAGCTAATGGATTGAATCTAAACGCCATATTCTTCTGATACAGGTAATTTCTGAGTTACAAACTTTTGACTTATATACAACTCCTAGCTACGAAAGGTGTGAGACAACAGGGAGAGGAAATCTACCCCTTTAAGGGTTATCATGGGGAAAAGATATCTCAGCTGAAGCTTTATCACTGATCCTTGTTTCCACAACAACCCAACATTTTCATGAACCAATTGTAATAGGGGCACAAAGCGAGGTGAAATCTTCCAAACAGGGGCACAGACAGCAAAATATATGTTACAGGGGTGTTAACCATTCTTTATGCTTTCTAAAACATGTTTAAAAATTGGTTGGAGTTACACTTTAAAATGTACCTGTTCCAATTTACATATAGATTCAACTTAAGAACTAACCTACAGAACCTTGGAACTGCCTATAGTTCTATAAGATCTCTGGGAAAATCCCTTGTTTCAGTTCTATCACTTCCAAAATATGTTCAGCGAGGATGCAAGAAAGGCTGTTCTTGATGTTGATCCCAGAGTTTGAGACTCCTTTCCCATTATCAAGTGAAATTAGGCTGTCCTGTTCCTATTGACCATTCACCAGCAGGCAAAACATGTTTCATACATGCAGGCCTTTGGCAACTGACTCACTATTGAAGAAAGAGCATTCTACTGGATGGCTGCTTGACTCCCTTTATTGATTTGCTATAAACTGTGCATTTAATAGTGACGTGAAGTTTTAAATATTTGATCTTCTTGTGTTTGGATTGCTTCTGGCATTGTTCAGTTTTAAAGTGAGTTTGCTTTAGCCCCACTTTGAGGAAAGAGGCAGGATACAAGTGCAGTACATACATAAAAATGTCTTGACAGCCTTGAAATCACTGGTTTAATATGTTCAAGGCACAGTATTTCATCATGTGAACAAACAAAATAAAACTGTAAAGCTTTGTACTAATAAGGCTAAATAAAAGTTAAATCTGATAGGCAAAGAAAATGTAGAAATAGAAATGATTCTATTGGGGAACTCAACATTTTTGTTTTTGGACTCCATAAATATGCTTATAGTATAAATGTAATATCTATATTTGCCAGAAGATTTTATGTATAGATTAAAAATGCCTTTGTTATTTGTCTTTCCCATTAAGAATGATCAGACATTTACATACACGAAACATGCTCATGCTTATGCCTGCCTCAAACTTGGTCCTATTGAATTAAAGAAGCCACTTTGAATCCCAGATTTGGAGACAATATTGAATTGAAAAGAGACAATATTGAATGGTTGATAGAGACAATATGAGAGCACGACTGGATTAACCAAAAGAAGTCCGACAATGACGTGAATTATCGGGAATGGAACTGGAAAGTCAATATCATAGGGGAAGGGAGGGAAGTACTAAGTGTTTGTTTGTAAGTTGTTAATGTGTTTATGTAAGTGCTTGTGATAGGTATGTTATGGTCAATGTTCTGTGTAATTTTAATATTGGAAATTTCAATAAAACATTTTTCTTAAAAAAAAAAGAATCCCAGATTTGGAGGAAAGGGGCAGATAATATTGAGTGGGCAAATGAGTGAATTACTGGAGGATAAATGTGTAGAGGACTGAAGCCTAAATGATTTAGAGACAATTTACACTTCTTGTGTAAAACACATAAAAGCAGCTTGCTGTAGTAGCTTTCCTTTCCTTCTCTGTGATGCCAAAAGCATGTGCGTGCACGCACACACACACACACACATTAATTTAGGGATGTTAAAATAAATCCTATACATCTCCAAGGAAATGTCTAATGGGATATCACACTATTTTGTTTGATTGTCTCATTCCATTCTGTGTAGTCTCATCTAGTCAGCTTGGTTTTTTTGGTTGCTTTAGGATCTTGCCTTAGGCATTTGTTTAGTGTGCTTCAGACAGACTGGTTTGGAGACTGGTTGGTTGGTTGGATGTGTGTGTGTGTGTGTGTGTATGCATAGTTAAGAATAGATTCTAGAAAACTGATTTGGGGTGGGGGGATTAGAACGAGTGAGGAATGTGTGGCCCTCCAGATGTTACTGGACCACAGCTCCTCTCACCCATCACCTCTGACTTTGTTCTCAAGTAATGATGGAACTTGAAGTCAATCAACAAATAGAAGGTCACACTTTGTTGACCCCAGCTTTAGAACCTTGATATATCACCACGTTATTGCCACCAATAACTTGAGGGCAATAAGATGCAACTTTGCCACTTTGAGAAGGGATGTGCAGGAACAATGAAAACTTTTTTGTTGTTGTTGTTTACAAAGATCAAGAACTAGTTATCAAGGTTCTTAAGAAATCACCAGTCCTGAAATGTTATTGTTCACATGTTTATAATGCATACAGCTATTTTCAATGACATTTTCAGTGATCATATTGCAGTTCTCTGCTGGAGGTGACTTTCTTTATTATATTCTCCTATGTTCCCCCTGCAATAATAAATCAGGGGTGCCCGAGGTTGCTGCTCACAGGAGATCGGAGACTCTTGATGGTTAACTCGTTCGCCCCAGTCAAGAATCCCAAGACTGTGGTAGAGGAAGAATGGTGTTTCCTTTCTTCCTTCTTTTTTACAAGAGGAAACAGTATGTATCTAGACCTTTATCCTTTATTCTTTATCCTTGGCTGTGGGAAAACAGAAAAGTCAAAAGATTTCCTGCTTGCTTACTACAGGTTGAATTCCCAACTGGCTACTCAGAAAAACAGGGAGGGAGTGGGCTTATATGGCTGATCTCAAAGGGAGGGAAGCTTTTTTGTATTTCTCTGTTCAGTCTATACAGTTGCTTCCTTAATTTGATTCACACTAGGGCAGTATTTTTCAACCTTTTTTGAGCCGCGGCACATTTTTTACATTTACAAAATCCTGGGGCACACCACCAACCAAAATGACACTCTAACACAGTAATACATAAAGTTAATATGTTTTAAAATGTATTTATACACTCAGTGTGAAGCCTCCCAATGCTCCCAGGTTCACTCACTGCCCAATTCACCAACGTGGAGCTTCCGGCTTTGGCTGTTCTCGCGAGAAATCCAAGCCAACGCGAAAATGCCGACTCAATCACTTCCACCCAGTGCTCTGCTTTTGCGGAGGGAGGCAGCGAAAGAGGCCACACAGATCTATGAAACGTATAGACTCTATACGTTTCATAGATCTGTGTGGCCTCTTTCGCTGCCTCCCTCCTCCTTGTGTGCCGTGAGCGATCTGAGTCCTTTTGTGCTTTCCCCCCCAGAAATGGGGAAAAACAGCGACACAACAGTTTGAGGCCAAGTTCCATGATTAACGTAATCACTCACCTGGCTTCAAACCAGTTCCAGACCTGTCAATCTAATCACTCACACACCAAAAATGGTTCATCCCCCTAAGATGCATCATAGTACCAGTATAGATGTGTCCTCAGTTTGATTTTGCAATGCACATGCCACATTAGAAGGGGGAAAAACACTTTGTCTTTGCCCTTCTTGTTGTTATGCAATGTCAAGTTGGCTTCAGTTAATGCTTAATAGCCCTGCTCAGCTTTTGCAAACTCAACCTGCTACTTCTTTGATTGATACCTTCACTCTTTCTTACATGGATCAAAAGGATGCTCATACCTTCTTTCACATTGTGTAGGCTGTGGAATTAGCCCAAGAACATACTTGAAAAATTACATATAATGTGAGAGGCACATGGTTAAGAAAGGTTTTAGTGAAGGGGTGTGTGTGTGTGTGTGTGTGTGTGTGTGTGTGTGTGTGTCAGTTTTTCTGCTTTGGCTCATAATGTTTTATCGTTTTGATGATGAGCAAAGGGTGGTCCAAGGGCTTCATGTACTCTCCATAAATTGCCTCTCCTGGAAATAGTTGGCTGCCAGAGAAGAAAATTGGCTGCCAGACCACTGCTGTTGCTCATCCCAAACCAACGTTTAAGTTATCCTCATTGGCAGTTCACAAAACAATAACAATCACAACAAAAATGAGGAAAACACCAGGGACATAATACCAAGAGAGGTGAAGGGGAAGCAATAACTCCCTCTCAACACCCCTACACGTTATCAGTCCCTCAGGAGAAAATATATAAATATATATGAATAATTTCACAGTAATCTTGCATCTTACCATAGCCCAGAAGTAGTATGCCATCTTGTGCCGGTTTTGAAGAACTGCCCATAAGAATAAATCTCTCCAAGGATTTTCACTTTTCTGATTCATATCCAAAGAGCCTGGTAACCTTTTTGCATGTATCTTATCCTAAACAAACAAACAAACAAATCCTTACTACAATTCAATATCAAAGAGGATTTTATGTACTCTTACAAGTATTAGCCCCCACCCTAATATCAAATAAATTCCAGATCAATCGCCCGGTATTGTGTTCCCACAATGGCCGACTAGATGTTTATAGCCAAGCCTTCCCTACTATTCAACAGGGTAAAGCAAGTAAGCACTGGGAAATGGGAATGGCAGCTTCCTCTGCCACTTGCCAAATATTCCAGCCATTCTGCTGTCTTGAAGGACAGAGTTATGTGTGCCAGAAAGTTTGCATTGCTTCCTATGAACTATTGTGTTACTCTACTGCTAATGTTGAAAAAGGATCCAATTGCTATTCCTGTAAGTACATGGAGGGCAAAGGGAATATAATTTTATCATTTGCCTCTTGTACTGACCATGGTTGTTGAAAACCCACAACAAGGCACAAGTGCTGTCACGAGCTCCCACTCATATCTGTCAGAAATTGATATTAGGATAACTGTGAGATAGGCTTCCCTATTCCATCCCCTTGCAATCTAGTGGAGGAGATAATTCTCTTTTGAAGATGTGCTGTACATTAATCATTATCTGGGGGGAAAGAATATATTTAGGCAATACATGAACTGCCAGGATAGTTTAGTGGCCTGAGAGTTGGAATCCAGAGACCCGGATTCAAATTCTAACTCAGCCATGAAACCCACTGGGTAGTCTCAGCCTCAGAGGAAGGCAAACCTCCTCTGAACAAAGCATGCCAAGAAAACTCTATGATAGGTTCATTTTAGGGTCACTACAGGTGGGAAAACAACTTGAAGACAAACGACAACAAGCAAATATAGAAGGAATGCCTTTCTAGTGCAGAAATTGTTTAATGTTCCCCAAATGTCTGGATATACCAGATACAAGCTACAACGGGCCCTTTCTATCTGTCTCAGACACAAAGCAAAAGACCTTCCAACTCCATTAAATAAGCCACTGAATTTTTGTTCTTGATTTTGTTGGATGAGATAATTCATTCTCTTGTCACTACAGAACTGAAAGAGCCTGCTGTATCCTGGATACAGATGAATAGGTATGAGAACATCCTCCATAAGATACTGTGCAAAGAAGCTGCAATTAGCTCTATGACCTAACATTCTGTTTGATCTGATTCTGTTTCATGTTGGCAGCAAGAATGCACTTTTCAGTAGATAGTAATGAATGGCATTACATTAAAATTTAAGCAAGTGTTCACAAGGCCTAGTCTGCAAAAGCTAGGGCATAAACCTAAAACCCAACTGCTCAGCTCATCCACTGCTTGCTTTATGCACGTAAAATGTTCTGGTATTTGAATTTTGAGAGCATGATTAAGGCTACTGTTTAGCATCTTTTGTGCCTGTTACTCTGAGGGCAGTATTGTGTGTGTGTGTGGTGCTTTTTCTCATGGCCTTGTGCCCATACAATAAACTATTTAGATTGATTGATTGATAAATAGGGAGCAACATGTCCCAATGGCTTTAAGCTTCAAAGCTACAAAGGTAAATACCACCCATATATATTTGTGGGAGGCTCATATTGGTGGGGATACCTTAACTTCTAGGGTTGACTATAGCTGGATCTGCACTGTCTTATATTCTGGGATCTGATCCCAGATTATCTGTTTCTCCCAGATTATGTAGCAGTGTAGACTCATATAATCCAGTTCAAGGCAGATAATCTGGGATCAGATCCTGGGATATAGGGGAGTGCAGAACAGGGCTCTGTTTGCTATGCTTCCTCAGATGGCCATGCATTCTTCCATACAACACCATATGGCAATTTCCTTGATTTCACTTAAAACAGACCTCAGTGCACTTAAACCTATGGCTTTGTTGGTGTATTTGAATTTTTTAGATCACTTCAAGGTTTACATTTCCCAATGAAGTGACACACTATACTACTTCTACAACTTATTTTGGCTACTGTTTTTTATTGCGGTTATGTGCCTTCAAGTAAACTCCAACTTGTTGCAACCCACTCATAGAGTTTACTCAGTGAGAATGATTCAGAGGTCTGCATTATTTTTCTCCGCAGCTGAGAGAGCATGACTTCTCCAAGATCACACAATGGATTTCCATGGCTGAATAGAATCTAAACCCTTGTCTCCCAGAGTCCTGATCCCACATTCAAATTACTATATCACACAACACTTTTTGTTATACGCATTACAAAAACCTGCTTGCATATGTTCCAGGACAGTAAAGGAGAAGTACATAGCTTTCCCCAATAGATTTATAAACACAAAACTAAAAAGTGATCAATCAATGACTATAAATGAAGAGGGACTTCTGTAATCTATTATGAATAACTTCAGTGATAAATATTCAGCAAACATTCATGATTATCATGAGTTATTGCCCATAGGGTTATTAGCTGCATCAGCAATTAAAAATGTACTTGCTAGGGAACCCAGCAAATTAGGCATCTTCTCGGTAAGCATGTATAGGACATCTGTTCATTTCTACAGCTGTTTGCTGCCCCCCTCTTATTTTCCTCAACTTTCTGTGTATTTAGTTTGGAAAAATGAAGGCAAGGTGTCAAATTTGTATTGCTTTGTATATTGTCTTTCATGTTCTTCATAACTAAAAAAACCATTTTCCAGGTTAAAAATATACTTTAGGAACTATGAAAATTATATACCTATCCAACAGAAACATAACATAGTGGGAGCATGTCACATAACATAAGCTATGTCTCACAAAGTACCACAATTTCCATAATTAGTACTTTCATATGCCATCTGTAGCTTTTTGTCCCTGAAAGTAATGGATTTGGGTGGGACAACAGGGTTCTACAAGAGAATCTGAAGGGATTGTTAAGTCACATCTTCTGTTTGTCATTTTTTATACCTTAGTGAAACTTACAACTTTCTTCTTGCATCCGAGCTTATAGTCTTGGTAGAAACCTCTACATGCATCATGAAGAAAGTCCTTCAGCACCCTGGAAACCTCGTGAAGAGTAAAGATAGGGCAAGTATCTGTAATCTCCTTGTGATGTTGACCACTCATTCCTGCCAAAGTTAGTCTGTTCTCTTCGTGTTTTTTAAGCAGGAGTGTATACAGAAGACATTTTGGTGAGATGGCACAGTAGAGCTTTTGAAGCCGACTGTATGTCACGAACTCATGCATGTTGGCTCCATTATCAATAAATAACTTGACAAATTCTGGTTTATCATTCAACAGGGCATCCATCATCACTTCTTCTAGGTCACATGACTGAGTTAAAGAGAAACACAAGAACAGTTTTTCCAACATGGGTAATAGTTAATAATAAGACCAAATATTAGCCTTAGGAACCGTGCCACCTTTTCATGTCCCTAACATGTTGTCCTAATATGTCAACTGGAAACCTGAGCAAGGACAAACATTCTATCTTTCAATGTGCCACATTAAACACAATATTTTTGCTGAATTGACAGAGCTACATGCAACAAAGAGCTGCCCAGTGGGCAGAAAACATTCCATAGTATTGCAAATTGGATAGCATATGTTGCCTACAGAGAAAACCTCTGCATAATCTATTTGTTTCAAAAGATTACTTGCTAGTAACAATTACAAATACAGAGAACTGAGTCTGAAATGAAACCACAGCAGAGAACAAAGAGTTACAATCGCCTGAGTTTGCATTATCACAAACCTTGATCTATTCTAGACTGATTGGGAAGGCTTAACTATGAACTATATATTTAATATATTTTGAATTTTTGCCTCACCATGAATCTAGATATCTTTAAGATACCTAGGATGTGAATTTTGTTCCTAGCTGTTCAATCAGGAGCTAGCCTGGATATTATATTTGTCAGCACTTTGTATCAGGTGCATTGCTTGATTCTGTCAAAGGATTGGACTGACTGTGAGTTGAGGCCATAACAGTTCCCCAGAGTGGGGTAAACTCTGTATATTAGGGGTGGAAATCATGTTACTTTTCAGGTGCTGTTTGACTGCAACTCCCAACAGTCTCCTTGCATAATATTTTTGCATGCTGGTATAGCCATGCATTACGGCAGTTTAAGCTACTAACAAGATTTCAGGTCATATGTGCCAACTGATATATCACAATCTTTCAAGTGCTGAAGATGACTTCATTAGGATCACACCAAAGATGTCTTTAACATAAAATATTCTACCCATCAGAAGATGCTGATCCAATAAAAGCTATCATGAAATTCAGCATTGTAGTCTTCCCTGTTTTCAGGAGCCAAAAAAATTGTAGTGCTCCACACTGTCTAGGATATAGCAATTATTTGTTTAAGTAATTTAAAAAAGTAAGGAAACCCACCTTCCATTCAATATCTCCATTGAATATTTCGCTCTTAGCTATGTCCACTCTGTTCCAAGCTACAGCCAGTTTCAGTTCATCTAGGTATTCTTGGGCTTCCTGGCTGTGACTCTTACAGGCTATCACAAATATAATATGAGAATTAATTAACCAGTCATATGCATATCACTATGCTTACTGCCAAATAAGTGTGCACTGGATTGCAGCTATCATCTCTGAAAATTTTAATAACAATAACAAATATCACTTATCTCTGTTATTTTTCAAATGTTTGATAAAGGACAGAGTGTAGTTGAGAACATATGTTATGAAAGAAGATCCATTTGCAAACCCAGGTGGAGATGATCACTCTGTACATCTAACAGATGTTTTCAATATGTACTCCAGAGGGTTGATACATCATTCTGTGGGAACATTTGGGTACTGTGGAGGGCTTGGGGAAGGAAGGAAGGGAGGTAGGGCAGATGCATGAGTACTGCATGTGGGTTGGCTCTATTAGCAGACCTTCTCCATCAGCAGATCTACTTAAATATATTTTACCACAATATTATATCTAAAACAAAACCTGGTGCCACCTTTTCAAATTTACCTCACCAAATATTATTTGGATGCAATCTAACTAAAGTTCAGCACCACTGATATGAATAAGAGAAAATTAGTTGCTAACGCAGGATAGTTCAAAGTAACTCACAGACAACAGAATACCATTTTTAATTAATTCAGGAGCAATCCAAAGAAGAGCAGAAAGTTCACTGGAAGCAGAGTAAATATGGCTCCCCATTATAAATATCTAAAGGGACAGTGGCAGGAATTTCCTGATATTCCTGTTGAAAGCTTGGGAAGTATGACTATCCAGTCAATCCTCTTCTGCTGGAACCAGAGCATTTCAAGGGCATATTAGGGTAAAACACTTAGTAGTGAATTGGAATGTTTTGTGAAGGATTTACAAAATTCCTTAAATTAAGTTACCTTTAACTAGTGCTTTCAAAATAACAGTATCCAGTTCTTCTGAACTTTCTTGTTCAAAGTTATGCACTGTTAGAAGCTGTTGCTGGCCAAGAATGCTTTGGATCTAAAAGGTTAATGCAAGTTAATGTTTCATAGTGTCATTACATTAAGAATAGAATTTTTGTACATTTCTCCCCAAGAGAAAATGGAGTTGAGATAATAGCAACACCAACTCCCCTTGGAGGTACATATGAATTTCATGTGAATCTTGAAAAACTTTTTTTTTATTCTCAGCTTCCTTCTAATGTGTCCTGTTTTTCAGCAATTTAAGCCTGTAAACTTGTTGGTGGCTTACGCCAGCATAAGAGTTGATTAGTCACTTTTTCAGATAGGCCATGACAACAGCAAAAAATGGCAGAAAAATCCATCTCTATCAATTGATAAAGCTGCCCAACCATTTCCCCAGCTGTTTGGGAGATGATAAAGCAGCTTTATTTCCTGCTGGAAACATCATTTTCTGACATCTACTGCACTGATTCAGATTTTTTTGCTACATTATGCCTCCACCTCTACTTCTTCCTACACAAATGCTATTGAAGTGTCCAATGGGATCAAGCACTTGAACAACATTTGGCTTCACGCTAATTGATATATACAAATGTAGTATTTTAGCTTCCAGTAGTATTCAGCCTGTGGGTCCCCAGTTGTTTGGCCTACAATGCCCAGAAATCCCAGCCTGTTTACCAGCTATTAGGATTCCTGGGAGTTGAAGTCCAAAACATTTGGGGACCTACAGATTGAGAACAACTCATTATACTGTCATTTTAAAGACATCCTGTGGTTGCCATGTTAACTGCCTCAGGCAGAATTCTTTCCTGGAAACTTGTGGACATTTTTGATATACACAAAGCACACAAAAACTTAGAAATTCCAAAAAAGCTGGTCTAGATTGATGACAAAAGGAGATAGATGCATGTCACATGCCATTCTTGGGCAGCATGCTATTAATATACGTATGCAAGTGTAGGTGTCATTTTCATTGGTGTGCATCTCTTTTTCTTTTCTTTTTTTTGAACTTCTGTAGCCGTTTTGCATCCAGTTTAAAATCTCTCCCCTTTCCAACTATCAAGTCCTAGGAGGGAGAACTGCTTTTTCTGCTTACTAGTAGAGAGAGAAGGAAAGCAATTCAGATGGTGAAGATGCAGATGCTCTGGCTTCCCAGGGGAAAGAAAGTGAGGGTACACTCCATCTAAGAGCACACTGCCATGTCTCTTCCCTACCCCCAAGCTAAGACCAGCTGCTTCTTCACTGTGAAATTGCAGGGGCCTCCCCTGGGCCCTGACAGCTGCTAGGAAATGCAAGGAATTGAGTCAGCAAAATATTACACTCCACTTGTTTGATGCTGGATCTCTTCTATAGTCTGTGAAAGCATTTTGTGCCTAACCAGGAATAACCTTACCACTTCAGTCCACTGAAGAATGTCTTTCCACAAGAAATCTTCCATGGGGAATTTCTCCTTTAATTGTTTTTCTATCACCTGTGGCACAATTAAGTGTGGTTCATTCATTAGTGCAGCTAAGATGTCTGCTATGCCACCTGAGCCAGCTAAGATGAGCCAAGGGGCAGAATTTTCCATTCCTTTTAAAATTCGCTGTTGAAAAGGAAGTGTAAAATAACATGAGTCCAAATAAAATGAAATGGCACATTTCTAAAGCCCAATTCTACTCCAATTCTAAGTCTGATAGAACTTGGTTTGACTACCTTTCAGATACATTGGTCAGAAATAACATACAACATAAGAATTGTCCAGACTGGTATTATGTTGATCCTGCCCTTTCTTGGTATAGAATTACAGCAAGACTACAAATCTTAATCATTTATCACATGAAGCAGGCAACTCACAACAGAATCCCTGGCTTCAGCTTATCACATGATATCATTGTTTTCTTGCTGCTCTCTTGGTGGGAGACAGCCGAGAAAGTGTTTTTTTTTATAAACACAAATAACCTGTTAATGGCCTTCTTTGGTAAAAGAAATGACCACCCACAATCTTCCCTCCTCCCAGAACAACATAAGACGATGACTCCATGTGATAAGTCCTATTATGATCCCAATTTGCCTTCTTTATTTGACCAACTCATTAGATCTTATCATGATCCAATAGTAAGAGGCAAAACTGATTTTAATGAACTGTTGCACAGTAAAATTCCAGTTATGTTCTTTATTTCACTCAAATATTATCTTCATTATATCCAGAGAGGAACATTATATGCAGGAACAAACTGCTCATGCGGCAGGCCATAGTATGATGGTTCACAGTCTCTGGTTCCATGTAGGAAACTTCTTGCAGAATCAGTAAAGGTGCCCCCTTTTCACTGCATATGGATTTCCAGAGACTCAATCCAAGCCATATTCTGGCTTTGAAGGGTTCTCTAAACCAAAGGATTATGTGTGGAAGATATATGTTGTCCTTCCCTTAATTAAGAAATAGGATCATCAGGCCCCATCTACACTGCCATATAATGCAGTTTTAGAATCTAGATTAACTGCATTGAACTGCATTGTGTGGCAGTGTGGACTCATATAATCCAGTTCAATGAGTTAATCTGGATTCCAAAATTGCATTATATGGCAGTGTAGCTGTGGCCTCAGAGTGATCGGCCTCATCCTCCCATTTCTTCCACATCAATGCCACTGTGGACCCTTGTGCATTGCCACTACTGCTTTGCCTGTAACATGTATATTCTTACAATTCATTTGAAATGTTTCTTGGATTGATTGGGACTGCTACTCAAGCATATTTGTCCAATTCAGATAGAGTAGGCACACATACTTTATAGTAAAAGAAAGGTATGTCCAGGTATGAGTTTGTGTGTTTTAGATTGAAGAGCAAGAGCTGCAAACTAGCATACTGTTATCTGGTTAATATTTCCCACGCTCCTTCATGTGGCAATAAGAGCTGAGGTTTCAAAGAACAGCATGTAAATGAGAACCCATTGTGGTTTCGGTTCTTACTGTTAATATGCCTGAATATATTTAGTTAGCCTAGTTTCATATCAAAATAAAAATTGTAAGGTATTTCCTAACAGACTTATTCTGTTTTTAATGGAAGCCAGAGAACATAAGTGAATCTCGCCCTTAAGGGCCTGATGGTAAACAAAATGAAGAAGGAATGAAAGGCAGAACTGACCATGATGATAAAACACCAAATTTTGCAAGATTTCTTCACAATGTCCTATTCTGTCTTTCTCTCCCACTTAACTTTGTCCACCATCAGGCCTAAATAAAAGGTCTAGAAACTTTACTCCTATTTTAGATCTTTCTGATCAATGATGACCAGCAGTTTCCATGTCTGGGAATGAGTATTTAGATTTTAAAGGAGTTTCTTAAAACATTGAGCACAATCCTTCAAATAGGTGAAGTGTCTTGGATGTTTCCTTTCATATTTTGACTAAAACCCAATGTGGATTCTCCATTCCACTAATAGGAAATCAGCAGTCCCTTCTGCTCCCAATGATGGTGCTCCATTACTGAACAATGCACAGTGAATTTTTACACTGCTTTCAGTAGCACGGCATATCAACTTGGAATGCTTGCACTGCATACGTAATTGATGAGTACTCAACACACTTCTCAGCAAACCAGGATATTTATTTAAAATGCTCTAAATTGTCTCTTATTGAAACAAGATAATTAAGTTCTTACCTCAAGTATGTGAGGTCTTCCATTCACAAGTAAGCATAGCACAGGGATTTCAATGCTACCTGTTCCTGATTAATAGATAACTGAACATTGTTAATAACATCCATACAAAAAACATTCCATTAACTCAGCTTTTCTCTTGCTTCCAACAAAAGGGCATGTATTCATCTGCCACCATCACTGCATCTGTATGGTCAATCCCCACTCAGTGGATTTATCTTTTTTTGTACTTTGTGCATCTTAGGCTGAAATTCAGCAGAGTAACATTGGAGTACTCCGCACAAAGCTAGTCTAGTTTAGTGCAGGTAAGGTATTAGAAATAATACTGTACTGCTGTTTATTTATTGATGTATTTACAGTATTTATATACCGCTTTTCTCACCGCTGGGGATAGGGTTGCCACTTTTTGATATAAGAAGGGACATTTACCTAAAATATGGGATTTTTCACAAAAATAAGGGACACTTCATAAAAACTTGAAAATCAAACGTTAGGTATAAATAGTCATGGCTGTGAAAGTGGTGCCAAACTGCCTTCGCTCCAGGTGCAGGGCAGGTTTCCTAGAGGCGCTCCTAATCTGGGCCTGTGACACATCAGTAAACCCTCCCTCCCGTGTGTTGAGGGCAAAGAGGGCTGTTGTTATAACCGGTAATCCATGGCCTCAAGGACTGCCCGGCGGTCAAGGGCCCAAGGCCAGGGAAAAACCAAGAGCAATGGGGCTTTCCGGGGTCACCTGACACAGGAACCCCAAAAGAAGAGACACCCTTCACTTCGCCATACCCCTAGTTTAGCGGCCAGTGAGGCGCTAGCTGTCCTCTGAAACCCAGGGAGAAGACTGTCACACCTCAGCCAGGTTCCTGTAGCAAGCCAGACCGATGCCATGTTAAAGCCAAGGACTCAGAGAGGCTTGAAAACAGACCTTTGCAGCAAACTCTAGCTGACCCCCAGATAGCCCAAGAGCGGTGCAGCCCTGCGGTTTCCCAGGCCGATAAAGACACCTGGTACCATGAGGCGGCAGATCCTCCCCAGAGCACAGCTGGGCCCACTAACAAGTTTGCATTCCAAAGAGATACAGATACGGTGGGAAGAGAAAGTGTTTCTCCTGTTCCCGTGAGAGCGCTGCGGCGAAGTAAGCGCCTTCTGGAGCAATGCAGCCCAAAACCTATTAAGGTTGGGCCCAGACCCCATTCTGGATCTCGTGCCAACGTTTTAGATACTTTGCCAAGTTCCGTGGGTCTTTACCGGGGCCAGAGGGGCCTTCTTGCTTAGAGACTTTAAGCCTTGCCAAGTCGGGGGTCCAGGACCCAGCGGATTTAGCCAATTGTGGCCTCTTGGACATTGCTTCTTTTTGGAAACCTTTAAGACTATTATTTGCTATTTTTGGACATTGAAAGCATTTTTGAACTATTCTATCTTTGCCTTTTTCTTATTTACTTATTCTAAATAAAGCATTTAACTGCAGCCGCTGTGTGTTGGTTTACTAAGGGTCCAGTCTAAGTCTAAGTGCAACAGAGACCCTCGGCTCCCAAGCCACCAGCCCCTCCCCCCACAGCAGAGCCCATTCCCAGCTGAAGCGCCCGGAGAGAACCCGGCACTTACCTCAACCAGCCTCTTCCCCCAGACAGCGCTTTTACGTCCCTTTTCCAGCTGCTGTAAACAAGGCCAAGTGGCGGCTGCTTAAGGCGTGCAGCCCAAGGAAAACTAACGGAGGAGTGGCGCATGAGAGAGAAGGAGGTGAGCCTGCCTGCCTGCCTTCCTGCCTTGTTTGGTGGCACTTCGTCCTCGCGGGCCCTTCCTGCCTCCTTTGCCGCACTCCCTCCCTCCCTACTCCTCTAAAGGGGTGGCGGCCGAGGCTGGAGTGGCAGTGGCGGAATGAGAGAGCAGAATGGTAAATCACACCTAGGGTTGTCACTGTCAATTATATGAGACAGGAGCTGAAAAAACGGGACACTAATTTCAAAGTGAAAATATGGGACATCCTGTATAATACGGGACATGTGGCAACCCTAGCTGGGGGGGGGGGGGGAGGAGCGGTATACAAAAAATAATGGCAAAATTAAATGCCTTACATCCATAAACCAAATCATAAATTAAACAGCATATGACTAAGCATAAAATACCTTAGGACTCCATGATACTTCATCACACTAGAGAAAGAATCCACTTTAAATCCGGTTGCTGTCTCCTGCAGAATTCTGGGGTTTGTAGTTTAGGGAGGAGCCTTTAACAGCCTCACTAAACTAGAATTCTGCAGGAGGCAGAAATCGGATTTAAAGTGTATTTATCCGCTAGTATGGTTTATTCGCATGTTGCTCTACCCCTCTTTAGTGTCATTCTATCTTAATGTACCTTGAAACATGGTCACGCCAAGACAAAGATGGGACATCCATTTCTAAAAATGTATGAAATAAATACTTTGTAGTGCCGAAGTTGCTTGGGTCCATAATGGGAAACATGCCAAAGCCAGGGAGGAGAAATCCCATACCCATAGGTTGAATTTAACCCATGAATATGGATCCCATGATGTTATGAACTGTTCAATAGAAAATGTGTTGTATGTATTATTGATAATTCAATAAGACTCTGTCTGGAGGCACTGAGAGAATGAAATGTTGAGAGTGAGTGGTAATTGGTGAAATGACTGAGGGGATTTGACTATGGCTGCTGAATGACAGTGAGTGAGGAGGAATTAGAATAGTCTGTCTGGGGCTGGATCTACATTGCTATATGATCCAGTTTCTGAATCCAAATTATCTGTTTTGAACTGGATTATATGAGTTCCCATTGTTGTATAATCCACTTCAAGGCAAGGTAGATTATATGGATTCAGAAACTGGATTCTACAGCAGTGTAGATGGGGTTAGCCAGAGAGAGCAATTTTTCAGGTTTAGTTAGTAAGAGGGACTGGAGAGTTTGAGTGGTTAGGAAAGTTAGAGAGATCTAATTGCAAATTTTGGGTTCAGACATTGAGTCCATGCTGGCGAAAGCTAATAAAGAAGGGTGGTATCTGGTGGGGATAGCAGATGAATCACATAGGAACCCACAGGGCATCTTGGGAGGCCCCTAAAGTTGTTGGCGATCACAGTGGGACATGTGATCACAGTGGGATCACATGTGGTGGTAGTTGGTGAGATTAGTGAGAGTATTTATATTTCGTGGCAGTGGGGGGGTATAATGAGAATGTCACAATTCTCACCTGGCTCATGAGGGTTTCTAATGTTATCTAATGAGTGATTGGAGGGAAGAGAAAAAAAGCCATTTAAAACTTAGGAAGTTGTTCCCCTAAAGCCAGCAATTCTACACAAACTGGGGGCCCTTCCACACAGCTCTATATCCCAGAATATCAAGGCAGAAAATCCCACATTATCTGAGTGTGGACTCAGATAACCCAGTTCAAAACAGATATTGTGGGATTTTCTGCCTTGATATTCTGAGATGTAGGGCTATGTGGAAGGGCCCTAGGTTGAATTACTCTGATGTCATTGGGATTTGAACAGCCTAATTCTGTGCAGCAATGGGTGCATAAATACTACCAATAATTTAGCTTAGACTGTGGTGTCTGTGAATATCCACATACATGCAAGCTGTCTTACTATTTGCAATTGATCACTTCTAAAATGACATACAATAAAAACCATTTTTTCCTTGCTTTTCTTCTTACCTCCATAGCCAGTTCGCTGTTCTGAAATGTGTTTCTCCAAGGTGAGACGCAGCCTTGTGGTACTATCTGATTCATTTGGATCTTTTTCATCCACCAAAATAAAATGGGAGTGATGGTTGTCAAGAGAATAGGGAGGGCTTTGGGCACCATGGTCTGATTTGTAGCTTATAATACTGTCATTCTAGGGAGGGAAAAGGAAACATTACTTTTCTATACACACTTACATAGGGGTACAAGAGAGCAGCTACCAGTTACTGTCAGTAATACTATAACCAGGGCCGTAGCCAGGATTTTGATTCGGGGGGGGGGGCTGAGTTTGTTCAGGGGGCTGAGACTGGGCAGAAGAGGGTCTACCCTAGCAAACCTTTTGTATTGTTATCCCAATAACCCCATTAATGTGGGATATAATGAGCATGGTGATCAGATCATGATATGAATAAACATAACAGTTTAAATACTGTACCCTTACGGCCGTGTCGCGGCCCACCCTGAGAATTTCGGGGGGGGGGGGCTGAAGCCCCCTTAGCCCCCCCCCCCCGGCTACATGCCTGACTATAACTATGAGGGAAAGAACTCTTAGTTCAAATTGAATACACTTGGATATTTTTTCCAAGTAAATGTGGTCCAGACTGAGCTGTCATTTTTTTCTTTACTTGGAGAATTGTTCATGATTTGTATTACTTATTTGTTTTAAGAAGGGTGGATTTAACCATTTTTAGAGGCTAGTCCCAACAGTTGAAACAATAACAAGTAACCTTTAAAAACAGGCAGTGAAGAGATATCAAAAAATTCACAAAGCAACAGTAAAACAGTGGGTTTTAACTTAGAAGCTCAGCAAAAATATGGTTGTATAAGAGGAGTATTTGTTTATTAAACTTTGGAGTCAACCCTCCTTGTTTACACAGACAGGGCAAGATCCCCCTCATTCTCTTATGATCGTTTGGGGATAATTTTGTACCGTCAGATAATTTTGGGATTTTTAGTCAGTTTTTGGAGAGTGGAAATAATAGATTCTCAGAGTTTACAGTGCCACCAAGACTATTGATGGCAAGCCTTGAGAGAATAATTTGTTTCATTTTGAAGATTTTAACGCATTGTGACTAGTCATAGTCAGGCTGAAGTGAGTGGCTAAGGAAGAGTGGATTAATTCATCCATGTTTCAGCTTGAACAGTTTACTGGGAGTACAACAAACATTAGATACATTGGTCATGACCAGGGCCTTTGCCTGTTTTGTTGTGCAACCATAGAGTTGATATTATTTCTGACTAATAAAAATTCAAGAACTAATTTGTGATATCATAACCTCTACATGGCTATCATATCCCCTTTCAGCCTTCTTTTCTCCAATCTAAACATACTCAGCTCCCTAAGCTGCTCCTCATAGGGCTTTGCTTCCAAACCTTTATTTTGGTCACCTTTTCCTGAACATATTCTTTGTTTGTCAATATCGTTCTTGAACTGGACACAGTGTGATTCCAGGTGAGGTCTGGCCAAAGCAGAAGAGAGTAGGACTATGATTTCCTTCAGTCTCAACACTATACTCCTATTGATGCAGCCTAGATTCACATTGGCCTTTTAAGCTGCCTGATCCTATCATTGTCATGGCAATGGGATCTAAAGGCTCTATCTATTTATTTTTCATATTTCCTTATTTAAATCAAAGAGAAAAATATATTTACCTTAACATTATCCAGAAGTTCTTTATGCTTAATTTTCCCCAGTGATGTTATTCCTATTGCAACCACTTTTACTGTGGAAGAAGTACTTGCCAACGTGTGATCTCGGACTGCGTGCCCTATATTTTTTGTTATTCCAACACGTAAGGCACTGGTAAAGATCCATGCACCTGAAATTAATTTGTATAATGGTAAAATATTAGATAACATGAAAGATGTCTCTAGGTCTTAGAAATTTATACTGTATTGTGTTTTATAGTTTATAGAGATACAGTCAGGTTATGAGTTGGTTTCTATACAGCATACATTTAAGAGTGCAATGGTTTTCTTTTATTCATTTGTATTCATAATGTTTAAATCAGTGTGTAGTCCTATGATGTTAACATATACCAACATGTCATTTAAATTAATCTTAATCAACTGGAACTTGTTCAGAAGAGCTGTGTGGTGGCATTAACAATGACCGGTTAAGCTAAGATCATATGTGAGAAATTAATGTGAGAAGCTTAAACCAAGTATCAGCAACATCTGATTGCTCTTGTTGTTGGCCTCTGCCTGAATTATAGTTTTGTTGTGTTTGTTAAAAACATCATATGAAGTCATGACAACAGTACTCTGTTCCAGTAGCCCTCATCAGTTCCCAATAGTTTCATGAGATGAATACATAGCCAGTTTCAGTTGCACTTTTATGCATAGCTATTCCAAAATTAATCCAGTTTAATTCACTAGGACTTACTTCAGGATAAACATTCAACTCTGAAAAAGAGTTCTAAAAACATACTGGACTGATAACTACCTCTACCCCAGAGGTGAAGTTCATGTTTAGATGCTGTTGGATAGCATCTCCCATCCCACCAAGTAAGCAAATGTTGAGGAATGATGGAATCTGCAGTTGAGCAACATCTGAAAGGCCACATGTTATCCATCTCTGATGTATGCTCCCTGTAGTGAGCTTTCCCCTTTAACTCTGATTCTTTCAAGAAACTGGGCTGTGAGCTAAATGACATTGCTTTTAATCTTTTTGTCAGTCCAAACACAATATGATTTATTTATTCTGTCTTCAGCTCAAATTGTAGTTCAACAAACTGGTCACCTCCATGTGTACAGAAAACATCTCATATTAGATCAACACAGATTGCCATAGGAAGGGTAATAGTAACTTATTTTGGTATGGGAAATCTGTTGGAAGCTTATCACTTTCTCAACCAGAAGGAATTTTACTAAACAGATACACTAACATAGTACCAACCAGTGCTTTGAGCAGCCTTGACTAGTCCTTTTCTTAAGGTGTCACGTAACCAAGGTTTCATCAGGAAGTTTTCTTCTTCTCCAACTAAAGAGACAACCAGGTTGGGAGCAGGAAGGTTCCATTTGTTACTCATAACATCAAAAATAACGCCAGGATGGATTGAACATGGGACCTTAATGAACTGTAATCAAGAAAAGGTTATGTAGATAAAGTGTATGTGAATGATAGGCAACCACAGGACTAAAGAAAGAGGACATGCCAAAACCTAATATGTATTTTACTAATTCTGGTGGATATTTAGTTGTTATGGGAAATGGGAAAGAAAACAATGAAAACCACTGTAACTAAGAGTGCACCCTTATGTATATTTCCCACATCCAATTATTATTTAAAGATGGAAATTTCTTCAGGTCTGTTTTTAGAACTCTTTTTCAGAGTTGAACCCAGATCTGAAATATGAACACAAAATTGTTTAAGAATCAGTCAAAGGGTAATTGATAAATAAGGGATTGAAATCTTTAGTCGAGAAGTTGAACTGTGATGCATGTTTGCCTCTGCCCCCAAACCCAAATTTTTACTTATTTATTTACCCCAAAAGCCAGATTTTAAGCTGCACATTCCCAACCCCCCCCCCCCAAACACACACAAAACATTGCATTTTATTGGCCACTAGCGCAGGATAGCAGAGAAGTGTCCAGATATGTTTCTCTAGCTAGATATACAGCAACAGGCATCCTCTGGGACTTCCCAGAGGTCCTCCAAAAATGTCAGAGGGCAATGTCATCACTATAGGAAAATGTCTGTATTGTGGTGCTGCAGCAGCTCATAAAGTGGGGCTGGATGATCAGTAGAGAATGGCAACCTCTGCAATCACCAAAAAGTGAGTTACATTGAGGTAAATTAGAATTATGCCTTCCTAAGTCACTAATGGAATACCAAGCAAGATTTTTAGACTGAAGCATAGAAATGGGTTTCCAGCACAATCATTGTCCTTGATGTGGAGTGTTTTGGGCTACCTTTCCCCGTTTCTTCACAGAAGACATGAAGTCAATTTCCCCTGTGCAATATGGCAATTCCCTGCTAAATGTTTCTTCATTGTCACTGTTATACAGTTTATTCTGGGGATTCTCCTTTGGAATCACGACAGGATCATTGAGTTGACTGGATACCCTACAAAGAATGAAGAATGAATTGTAAAAGAATGACTGACTCAGACCCCTCCTGCACTGATATATAAAATCCAGATTATTTGCTTTGAATTGGATTATCTGGCAGTGTAGACTCATATAATCCAGTTCAAAGCAGATATTGTGAATAATATTTATTTATTTTGGGCATTTCTATCCCGTCCTTCTCACCTCCGAAGAGGGACTCAGCACAGCTTACAGCAGGCAGTCATTAGATGCCAAAAAACAATTCATTAAAACACACTACTACAATTAACACAATTAACACATTTATAAGCATTCAATTAAATAACATGGATTATATGGCAGTGTAGAAGGGGCCTCAAAATACTCTAACAGACTTTCATCAAAAATAATATTTCTAAAATATGTAACTGTAATATGTAGATGCCAATTTTGTGTCCATTTCTCTATTTTAAGAATGTTTTTAATTTATTTTATATAATTTTGTGAAATCACATTATGTTATTCTTATTTATGCTATACATGATTAATTAATATATTAGTAAAGGAAAAACATATTTGGGAATTTATTTGACAAATACAAATTTGGACTTATTTTAAACCAATTATGAAAAAAATTTGGGAAGAAATACAAAAAGATTTGCAAATATGGAGCAAACCAGAGTTGTCTTTATTGCGAAGTTATCGACAATAAACTTTAACATACTACCTAAAGTGCGATATTTATTCCAAGCATTACCAATTGTGTCTATAGAATCACTTTTTAAAGCTTGGAATAAAGAATTGACAAAATTCATTTGGGAAAAAAATACCTAGAAATACCAAAAAAAATCTAGAATTAAAATGAAAAGTTTGCAAAACTCGAGAGAGAGAGAGAGAGAGAGAGAGAGAGAGAGAGAGAGAGAGAGAGAGATGGCGTTTCCTAATTTGATACTATACTATGATGCAGCAGCCTGGATTTGGATAAAAGAATGATTTTTAATTTTTAAAAATAAAGATTACTCAACTTAGAAAGATCAGACTTAAAATATGGATGGCATGCATACTTGATCTATGATAAATGGAACAATATACAAAAAGGAGAAAGACGATCAACAAGAAAGACAGATGCAATAATAATGGGTGAAAACCAATTCTTTTTGTTTTTCCTAAGCAAAAGACATTGTGAATGGAACTGCTTTAAAAAAGAGAAATATGTGTAACAATAGCCTCTCTCATTCTTAGTTGTACATTAGACTTATGGATAGACTTAACTTACTAACAAAACTCCATAATCATCTTATACTTTCCTTGGTCTTTCCCCTCTCTCTCATACACACACACACACACACACACACACACACACACACACACACGCTCTGTCCATTTTGAGTGACATCATAACTCAAAATCCACTGGACTAATTTATTTATTTGCTGCATTTGTATACGGCCCTTCTTAGCCCTCAGGCGACTCAAGGAGGTTTACAACGGTAATGATTCGTTGCCCAAAACACCGTAAAACATTTAAAAACATCAACACATAATAAAATCAAAACAAAAATATTAAAAACATAAACCATTTACATCTCTTAATAAAAACATTATCCAATCTCGTCGTCCAGTCGTTCCAATTCCTATGTCTTTACTTTGCATTTACATACACATGCTCAAACAACCAAGTCTTGACTCTTTTCCGAAATGTTAAGAGGGAGGGGGCCGATCTAATGTTCCCGGGAAGGGCGTTCCATAGCCAAGGGGCCACCATTGAGAAGGCCCTGTCTCTTGTCCCCACCAAACGTATTTGTGATGCAGGCGGAATCAAGAGCAGGGCCTCCCCGGATGATCTTAAAGTCCTAGCAGGTTCATAAGGGAAGATGCGTTCAGACAGGTAAGTTGGGCCAGAACCATTTAGGCCACAAGACACCTACTAATGCAAGGAGTGACCATCACTCAAAAAAATTGATTTTGTCATTTAGGAGTTGTAGTTGCTGTGATTTATAGTTAACCTACGATTAAAGAGCATTCTGAACTCCACCAATGATAGAATTGGGCTAAACATCTCACACAGAACCCCCATGACCAACAGAATACTGTGTTTTCTGGTGGTCTTTGGCGACCCTTCTGACACCCCCTCGCAATCCCCCAGGAGTCCCAACCCCCAGGTTGAGAAATGCTACCTTAAGGCCATCCAGTCCAACTCCCTTCACCAGGGCAAGATAACATAATCAAAGCCCTCCTGGCAAAGAGCCATCCATCCATATATATAGAAAGATATATATGATTTGCACATGCACACATACATGTATATGACAGATATAGTATCATAGATTTTAAAGGGACCCCTAAAGAAGGACAATTATATGTTGCATGTTCCAAAGTAGGCAAACCAGACAATCTCTACATCAACACTGACAAAGAAACAATAAGAAATTCTGTTTACCCACAAGCATCAAGAAATTATATATATTAGAAACCAACACTTTCTCATTACTTTATTTTCCAGATCACCATGGCTAGTATGGTGTAAAAGTGTGAAAATGAAATAAAAATATATATGAATAAAAATTATATATTTATCTCTGTATGTTGATAATAGTATACATTGAGTAATTACAGTGAGGTATACAATTATCCTTTACACATAAAACAATTCCAGTTCATAGCTTCTCTTTTTTTACTGTATAAACCATTACCAAAAAACTTACACTTCATTCCTTAAGTCCAATTTATCATTTGAGATACTTTCTCTTTTTCTGAAGGCTTGGAGTACAATATTCTGAGGAAAGAAGAGAAGAAAACTAAAGATTATATTTAGCTTAATTGTGTCAGTTTTCATTTCACAGCAATATTAACATAGAAAAGATTTGGTTTAAAAATGTAGGTTTCAGGGTGCTATTTAACATCCTGTGCATGTCTACTCGGGGAAAAGCCATTGTATGGCTGTACATAGCATTACAATTTCTGCAGTGCAAGCTTTTATGTATGTATGTATATGAAAAAGAGACAATAGTAAATACCATGACAACCAGATCTTTCTGAAATTTTGCAGGAAGGATGCCCCATTTTGCCGCTGTGGAAAAATTCAATATGATACCTCTTTTGTTTTTTAAAAGGAATTTTACTTGTAGAAAAAAAATTAAAATCCTAAAAATCCATGTATAACCAAAAAAAGCTATGAAACTGCAGGCTTACAGTCGTAAATGTGTTCTACACATGTGGCAAGTTTCATCCTGATAGCCATAAAAATGATGGAAAAAATGCACCCCACAAGTTTCCCCATTGGTGTTAATGAAGTGCATCTTATTGAAACAATAATGAAACTTCAGATTTCAAATTACAAATCAAAATGCCCCCTCCTAATCTTCCCAAATCTTCCTGAAATGAAATGGGGAAGCGGGGCTGAGAGAGATCAGAAATTTGAAACAAAATCAAAAAAGATTTCAAAAAGAAATTTGAAACAAAATCAAAAAAGAGTAGGCCTCGTCTATACTCTCTGGGCTGTGATATCTCCTGCTGCTCAATTGTTATATTGCATTTTGCTGTTTAATTGTTTTAACTGTTTTTAACTGTTTTTATGTTTTAACCTGTGGCGTTGTGCCACTGGCTCTGTGAGCCGCCGCGAGCCCCCGGGAGTCGGCGGTGAAGAAGCCCCAATAAATAAAATAAATAAATAAATAAGATTTCTGTCATTTCACACACCAGGGTCTAACATGGGCAGAAATATGTATATTGTTCTCAGCACGTTTTAGGTACACCAATGATCCAGAAACACTCCTGTGGCGTTTTGCCATACTTGCTTTTGGACTATCAAGTTTCAACCAACATCACAGTAGTTCTGTCCTACCCTTCATGATTCCCAATGTCCACTGTTTCAAGTCCCACGCTCTCACCTCACCCCATCTTTCTGTTCTCATTACCAGTGGAAATTGGCTTTTTATACAGCATCCAGTTCACTTGCTTTGCAATGTGTGAATTCATAATCACCACCAGTTCTGCTTTGCAGCCCATTCTTCCACTTCCACATTCCTCGCCAGCTCAGAACAGAACTAGGGAACAACCACTAGGTGGCTACATAAAACAGCATTTGGAAAAGTGTGATCAGGGGCACCGGGATGTTTGTTGCAAGTTTGCATTTAAAATCTCCTTTCAAAATAGTGTTATGTCCTGTCCAGGGCTGCTGAAATACATTAGGGGCCCAAATAGTGAAGAAGACCTATTTATTTATTTATTATTCGATCTTATATTCCGCTCCTCCCTGCAGGCTCGGGGCGGATTACAGTGCTATACAGTTGTAGCACTGTGGTTTCACTTTAACCATCATGGCCACATCCTAAAGATCCTGGAATTCATACCTTGCTGAGGCATTAGAAGGACTCTCTGGCAGAAAGTTTTAAAGCTCCTTCCATAAACAATCAATGCCAGGATTCCACAGAGTATTTTCACTGCAATTAAAATGGAATAATAGTACACAGTGTGACGGGGCTCTAGGGTTTCCAGTGGAGAAAAGAAACTGAATCAATTACATACCCTGTTGTTGTTTTTCAGCTTATTGACTGACTTTCCAAATGAAAACTCAAAATCATACCTGTTGGAGATTTTGAGTAAAACCAGAAATCATTCACAGTCTAATAATCAGCAGTTGACACTCTTTGTTAGAAGAAGGCTACATTTGGCTTTTTGGAAACCAGACCCATGGACCAGACTCTTAATGGGGTTGTTCTTAATCTTCAACCTATTGTATTTTTTAAAACTTCAACTTTCAGAATCTCTTGCCATTGGCCATGCTATTTGGAGATTTGGGGAAGTGACGTCCAAAACCTCTAGAGCAGTGGTTCTCAACCAGTAGGTCCCCAGGTGTTTTGGCCTACAACTCCCAGAAATCCCAACGATGACCAGCTGTTAGGATTTCTGGAAGTTGAAGGCCAAAACATCTGGAGACCCACAGGTTGAGAACCACTGCTCTAGAAGCTCAAAGGCTATGAACAACAGATGCACCTCCCCACTGTTTCCCCCTTGGCTAGAAGTAATTCTCCAAGACTCTTCTAGTCCTCATATCTAAGGCCCTATTTACACCACCATAATGCAGATTAACTGCATTGAACAGGATCATATAGCAGTGTAGACTCAAATAACCCAGTTGAATGCAGTTCAATCTGCATTATATGAGTCTACACCAAGGGTGGGCAATTACTGGCCTCCAGGTTTTTTGGACTCCACCTCCCCGAAATCCTAGCCAGTTTACTAGCTGTTAGGATTTCTGGGAGTTGAAGTTCAAAACACCTGGAGGGCCAGTAATTGCCCACCCCTGGTCTACACCAACCATTATAATAAAGTTCAAACTACATTATATGGCAGTGTAGATGGGGCCTAAGATTGTGACTTTCATTTAAAAGGAGGTTCTGACACTGTTCAATAGACACCCATCACCCCATTTCACATTACAGCAGGAATGAACAATGGACAGCACTTCAGATGTTACTGAAATTCGGCTCTCAATATTTTTCTTGATAGGATGCATCAGACGGTGGTAACCCAACACTGCTTGGAGGGCTATAAGATTCCCACAGTTCCATTTCTCACCAGAATTAAAATAAAACCAGCAGATACCCATAAGTTACTAATTAAGCCAATTAAACTTTCCAGCCCTGCTCCTTGCTGTTGAGCTTGTCACTGTTAGCTGTGGGAATGTCAGCTGTCTGCTATGTTAATTTTGTTTCTCTGTACTACTTTTTCTTAGATGGATTATCACAGTGGTTTCCAGTTCTATTGCTCGGGTGTTACAACAAGGGTATTTTCAATTACGTCTTCAGATGTGCTGCCACAATTGCTACTGATCATGGTGATTCTGGCGATGCCCATCCTGGGGTGTGGGGAACCTGTTGCTCCACGCCCCACATCACACATGTCCCCATCCCACAGGGAAAGCATGTGCCATCCGGCTTGTGCCTGTTGATCTAAGGCAACACAGGAAGCCTCCTGTGTTGCAGCCATGGCATGCACTGGTTCGTCTTCTCCTTTATGATGGAGCCCCAGCAGAAGTTGCAGTGTGTTGTGGAATGGGAGTCAGCGGGCTCCATTGTTAAGCAGAAGGCAAACCAGAGCATGCCACCGATTTCGCCCTTGTCTGATGAGATTGTAAATTTAATCTCCATCAAGAATGAACAGTTATCTTTCCCATTAGGTTTGCAACTACTGACCCTAGAGGAAAATACTGGGTTGGGAAAGGGCTGAATATTGGCAAAACCTACTGAACTTGTGTGTGGCCTTAGTAAAGTATATGGGCCTGTTCTTGATGTTTGTAACATAGGTGGAGTAGACATTTGTTAAGAGTGTTTTGACTGTGTATTCCTGCATGGCAGGGGCTTGGACAGGATGGTCCTTGTGATCTCTTCCAACTTTTTGATTTTGCTGCCAATCAGGTCAGCTTCAGAATATGGAATGGAAGAAAGCATGATCTTTACTTTTACTTCAGGTACCAGCCCTGCAAGGATTAATTCATTCAAAGACTGCTTTCTTTTGCAACAATGGTAAAGTTTAGGAGGTTCAGGTTCTTCAAGAAGAAACAAATTCCAGCAGTGTCCCCCATCACTGTTAGAGGAAGACCTACTCTGTCATTACAGTGTCTCTTCAGTGCTACTGCCCCATGCAAATGTGTGCACATGCACACCTCCTTTTGTCTGTACGCATCCTACTATTGAAGGAAGAGTCAGGGAAGAATTCAGTAAGAATGGTTGATCCCTTAGGGGCCCTCTTCATTCTACCATGGAAAACCAGGGGGAGAATACAGAAATTCACTGGTTATTATTATTAATATTAGTATTTATACCCTGCTTTTTCTCTGCCAAAGGAGACTCAAAGCCACAAACATTAAAACCCATAACAATTAATGAATTAAAATCTAGCACATATAAATATTATAATTAAGCATAGAAATGATAAAAATACATAGTGAAAACCAATGAAACCAATAAACAAATCTATCAAACTACATAAAACACAACTTAATGCCTCTGGAGCTGGACTACTGTGGGAGGAAACTCAGGAAAGGTTGTTTTTAGGCTCTCTACCATAGCACCTTGGTTCCACAAAGCATTCCGACTAATATCTGGGCTCATTCCTGCCAGAGATAGAAACAAATTACCATATGTACTCGAGTATAAGCCAAGTTTTCAGCCCTTTTTTAGGCTGAAAAAGCCTCCCTCGACTTATACTTGAATCAAAGTTATTTATTATTTTACTGTATTTATTATTGTTATTTCATTTATTATTTTATTCTGTTATTACTGTTATTAACGTTTCAATTATTTTACTCTATTTATTATTATTATTACATTTATTATTTTACTCTCTTTATTATTATTGGAAAGGTACGTAAGCATGTTTACATTGAAGAGGATTAGAATAATGGTTTAATCAGAGTTCAGCAGTCTTATCTTAAATTACAGTTTTATGTAAATATTAAAAAAAACATTTAACCTACCTATGCCTCATTTAATGTAATTTTATAGGTGTCTATTTTTATTTTGAAATTTACCAGGAGCTGCTGCATTTCCCACCTTCGGCTTATACTCAAGTCAATAAGTTTTCCCAGCTTATTGTGGCAAAATTAGGTGCCTCGGTTTATATTCGGGTCAGCTTATATTCAAGTATATACGGTAGCTAAAATCAACTAAAAATAGCTAAAATCAGTTCATTTACTCATTAAAGTAGATTTTTTCTAATGAAAAGGCAGTATTTAAAGTACTTTTTTGTAACTGAACAGTGTGGCTTGGAATTTTATCAACTTAATCATAGAAATAAATTAATATTTTTTGTTAATTAAATTAAAGTTTTTTTTAAAAGAGCCAACTAGCTTGTTCCTGATGAAATCCTGGTTGTTGTTTTCTGGAATTTTGAAAAATGTTTGCTGTAATCCTTGTTGAGTGATGGCCTAGGAGCATCGTCTTTCCTCAACTAGCCTGGTGTAAACACTGATCTAAAGTATGATAGGCAACTCCACCCGTATTCATAATTTCACTGTCTTGTGCATTCAGCCTTGTGACAGATTATACCATATTATCATTGCAAACTGGCTTTTGTAGCCTGCCAAGTTATTTTGCATTTTGTTTGTTTTCAGTTTTCCTGGCACATAAGAACATATTTAAAGCTCAGAAGAGATACAAACCAAATGCATTGATGTTATAGGGATGAAGAGAAGAGCTAAATCATTAGGAGGAACTCCAACGTGGCGATCTTCAACATCCAGAATCTATTATTATTACCTTTGTTGGTTGGAGCTAGGATCTTCAGAGAAATTATATCCAACAACAGATGACCACCCTCAAGCTAATAAACATAGAGTTATATAAATAAATAACCTTCGCACATAAAGAAAAGTTAAGTGTCAGTTGGTCTCAAGGGGAAGTAGCAAGAAGAATAAATGGAAGAGAACAAGACAAAATCTGTTCGACTGCAAAACCTGGAAAATATATAAATGGAGACCAATGTCACAATGCTACATTTTGAAGTTTAAGAACTAGTCAAAACAACCTCCATATCTGTGTCATGAAAAAGAATCTGCACTTTTAGGCAGCCATATTTTACATAACAATAAACCAACTATAGCATAAGAAACAGGTAAATCAAATTTAAAGACTAAACCACTCCCAAAATATTTTGCAGCATAACACAGACATCTGATGAGAAGAGATTGTTTCCAGGAAAATCTATTCTAGCTTCTCATCTACATAAAGCTGTTAAGCTCGGAAGGAGACAAAGGTGGCAGATGATAACATCATCTCTGCTAATCAAAACGTCCTAGCACATCAATCCTATGAGTCATGGATTTGCCACACCGTACTTGGTAAGGCTACGAAAACACATTGGGGAAAGTGTAATTTCTGATCTCTCTATAGACTTCTAAAAGCATAACAGCTCTCCATGTTATAAACCTGCAAGAGAAACATATGTTCCAGCTCTCTGTATTTACACTGACAAACCTTTAGTATATGTTCTATTGCATGTATCCATATTTTGTCCTGTTTTATTTTTTGTGGCTTGCTATTGGAGATGCCCACTTTTAAAAAACAATGTTGTTTCCATGCTGTAGTGTCAATACACTGGAAAACTGTTGACCAAGGAAGATTAGGTGATGTGTCAATTGCTCAATCATGTTGGTCATTTTGACTGTTTCTCCCAGAGGCTTTTGCAGGATTGACTTTAGATAACTGTGACTGACGTAAGCTTGGCTTTTACATGCAGTCCCTGAGTTATAAACATCTGACTTACAAACAACTAACAGTTAAGAGGAGGGGATTGAGACAACAGGAAGTGAGGGTTATCATGGGGGGGAAAGTGTCTCAACTGAAGCTTTCCAACAAGCCATTTTTTTCAAAATCCAATTATAACAGGGACAGAAAGTGAAGTGAAATCTTCTGAACAGGGTCACAGACTACAAAACACCCATGTTATCCAAAGCATGCATATAGATATAGATGGATCTCGAATTACACTTAAAATGTTCCCGTTCCCATTTACATACAAATCAAGCAATTTAAGAACAAACCTACAGAACCTATTTTGGTGGTAACTCGGGGACTGCCTGCACTTATGTTTATTTTTAGTCTAGGACTGGGAAAAACTTGAAGGAAAAAAAGACATAGGACCAGTTATTTCCTGAGATTCAATTTAGGCCCCTGTGACGCAACTGTATAAAATCCATATTGATTTAGATTAAATGGCAGTGTGGACTCAGACAATCCAGTTCAAAGCAGATATTGTGGTTTATCTGCCTTGATATTCTGGCTGTGTGGAAGGGCCCTTAGTCCAGTTATTGCATATTTTTCAACACAATCTCTTCTTCTATGAATGTGATGCTGCAAATCTTCAAAGTTATAGCAGCTAGGCAAAATGAAAGTATTATCCCTCCACCCAATAATTCAGTGCCTCAATTTCATGTTTAATTCACTCCTCAGTCTTTTAGTATGGCAGGATGTGAGATTTTGAAACTCTTCACATATTACAACTCAAAGGTTTTGGGTGACAAAATGCCCCCCCCCTTCCTCCGCCCACCATAGTCATACCCTTGGTTTGGCATCACTCCTGATTTTCATGATTAACCACGTGTGCTCAAATTCAAAATTAACATGAAAAAACAAGCAAATGTTTGTCCTTTTTAAAACATTGGTACTACATTAACACTATCGGTGTTTCCCTTTGGCATAGGAACAAGCAGCATAAGACCGTAAGACTGTAAAGGGGAATGTTGGACCACATTACATTTTCTGGAACCAAAATAGATTTTTTTTAATGAATATTTTTATTGATTTTTTTAACGTACAGAATAAAAACCACATCCAAACAACAAAACATAACAAAACAGTGCACTGTGAAAGTGCCCCTTCCACCCTCACAATCATCCACACCCCTCCACCCCTTCTGAGGGTTTCGTCGCCATTCTTCTTTCCCTTCAAGCCTTCAAGCCTTTGGACAGTTTACGTTACAAATTAAACAGTAGATCCAACTTATTCCTCGTATCTTGATCTCGGGTTTTCCCAACAATATATTGTCTTACCCGGTCCCATCGCCCCAACAGTTCCTGCAATTTATTCTCCTCCATCTCATTAACCCTAATCTCCATAATTTCAAATTGAATGTGTTCTACCAGGTATCGCAGCCAATTCTTAATTGTCCATTTGGAGGAGTCCTTCCAACCCAGAACTATAACAGACTGTGCGCTTTCAATCATGGCCTCCTTAATTCCTCCATAGTCGCCCCAAGTCACTTTTTCTCACCAATATCGTAATCTCCTTTGTAATTACCCAATTTATGTTCAGTGCCTTATTAATTTCCCCTTGTACCTCTTTCCAAAATCTCTGCACTACTGCACATTCCCAAATCAGGTGCATGTATACCCCTTTCACTTGGCACCCGTGCCAACATTGACTGCTCACGTTTTGAGAAAAGTATGTCAATTGGGCCGGGGTCCGATACCACTTATGCAGGAGTTTCCTTCTCATTTCCCTCACTCTTGTGTTTTTGATTTTTGCGATATTTCCCATTATCCTTTCCATCTCTAATTCTGATACTTGTACTTCCCTCTCCCACAATTTGGTTAATTCTTGTACCGGGCTTTCTCCTGACACTACTAACAGCTTATATATCTTTCCCACCTGAGTCCTTTTCCCTTCCTTCCATTCCCTTACCAGCCTCTCAAAAGCAGTGTCCTCTCTTTGCATTGCCTCTCTAACCTCCCTCTGCATAAGAAATTCACATATTGCCCAGATTTGCAGCCACCACCTTTGTCCCAACCAGTTCTCTAACTTATCTCTCCTAATTCTACCCCCTTCATCCACTAATTGCTCCAATCTTGTGACCCCCCTTTCCTTTCAATTCCCTTATTACTCTGCTTAGATTTTCCTCCTTTTTAGGGTTCATTACCTGTAGCGAGGCTACCTTTGAGACCAAAATAGAATTTGAATTCCTTTACAATGCTAACCATCCTTCCTGAAGAATGTTCATTCAAATTTACTTCACAAGCCAGTGCAGAACAGGTTATTTCAGATACAGTATATACTGGTGAGATATTGTTTCGAATATTGGTTTGGGAGTTGGAGGGTCTTAACATTTGTCATTGTATCATATATCATCTAATTATATCAGAATGCTTAAGGAATAATTAATACCTTTAGTATATTATAAGATAAATCACACAAAAAAATAGAAAGAGAAATATTTTGTCGTGGCATTTTGATGTGAGATTAGGAGTGATTGAAAATGCATCAGATGTAGGTATAAAAGAGACGTGTGTTACAAGAGAGGTTCAATGTGAAATTCCTCAGAATCAGTTGGGACATCTTGAGGACGCTTCTAGAGTTATAATGGTTTCTACTTAGTTACATTGCACTAAAGTCACCAATTGAGAAGAGTAGGACAACAGTACTTTTTAAAACATCTTCCAGGTCATTGCTTTTTTAAAACATGGATTTAATTTGTTTATTTTATTATTCATTTTATTTAACCAGTTTTATTTGTTCATAGCTTCTGTCATCATGTAAGACTGCACTGGAATCAAACCAGCCCCCAAACCGTGTACCTAGCCTTCCTGAGACAGTGAAACCCCACCTAAAGCTGTCCCAATTTGTCTGCATGCCAGTAAGGTTTTCTTCTTGCCTGTATTTAGCCTCAGTTTATTTGCCTACACTCATGCCCCACTGTGTCCAGACAGACAACAGTTCAGGACTTTTACAGCTGCCTTGGAATCAACTGAAAGAGGCATTGAGAAATTTGATTTGCATTACATCTTATATTCAACCTGAAGGTAAATAGCTAACTTAAGCAATAACTCCAGTTTGGCCACTTTTTATATGTGTACAGAAGTATGTTAGTGGTAACCACAGTGCCCTAGATATCCACAATGTGTTGATTTTCTTTAATCTGAAGTCAATGCAAATTAATAAGAGGCCAACACAAATATTAATAGCAAGAATGTGGCAATGGCCAAGTAATTATTGCATGTTCCTAAAACAAAACAGCCTATTAGCTATAGTAAACTAGTATAACAAGTTAACTTTAGAACTGAAAAGAAGAGCGGCCAACACCACCTACACAAAAGGACATGACTCAACATACCTTAGATCCAACCAAGCAATGACCTCAATACCTGAATCATTCTTCATGCAATCTGATTATATAATTTTAATATATAAAATATTTAGCAGTGGCTGCCTTTTTGGAATTCATTGGACTCTTAAAATATCTTTTAAATACTGCTGCTTAGCAGAGATTCTATTGCTAGAACAAAGAAAGATTAATGCCAAAACCTAGCTTCCTGATAGGAATTGCTACTCCTCTGATAAATGGTTATTTTCATTTTTATGTCACTCAATATAACAGTTTTATTTGCATAGATATAAAGTAAGTGGCTATTCAAAAGATCTATGTTTGGGATTATCTCCCTGCCCAGTGCCAGATCCAGGTCTGAGATTACCCTGAAAAACATATCTTCGAATGGACCCTTCAGCAGTTAACAAACCCACAAGCTCCCAGGTGGCCTGGATACTCAATATCAGCTCTCTTGCAAGTATGCCTGGGAAATGAATCATTATAATCTCCTACAATGTTCAAGACATAGCAGCACTCTAGGTCATTGTGGGACACTAAAAAGGCACCTGGATGACCTGCTGGCCTGGCAATGTTTGGATCACCAGATGTCAGTGGTAGTTCTCACTATATTGCTTGTGCCCAAAGATGCCAGCTATTTTCTTTTTAGTAAAGATGGCCATGCTATGTTTTACCCATATAATAACTGGTATAGAACAGCTCATCTTGGGTTTGCAGAGGTTGGGAAAGTTACTTCTTTGAACCACAGCTCTCAGAATTCCCCAGTATCTGGGTGATTCTAGAAGCTGAGTCCAAAAACAAAAACCAAAACCAAAATGAAACAACAACAACGTTCCCTTGCTGTGAGATGCAATTCAGTTCCTCATCATGAATTTCATCAAACTAGTTAATAGAAATGTTATGTTCCTGCTTTTTATATCCTCTGCTTATATTTGGACAAATATGATATGTTGATCCTCAACCTGGCCACTCATGCCATTTCACTCATCTAGTCAATCACATTTTTCAAAAAAAATCTGATATTGGATATGTTTATCTACCAACTATAGACACCTTGCTATTTTCTGCAAATTTCCAGAATGTAAGGTAGGCGGAACCAGTGCCTTCTAGACTGGTTTAAATGACAAAACCATAGAGATGTTTCAGGGTTGTCCCCAGTTTTTCTATTATGCAAATGAACATTAAAGACATGTGAGAGTATACAATGTTGGATTTGCAATCGGCACACAGTTAGCTTTTAAAAATAAAGTTAGCAACCTAGTCCTTTAATCATGTGAAGGACAAAGCATTTGTAGCTGAAATAATTGAAGAGTGGCTCTAAACATCAGTTTTAAGTAGTTTGGCCTGCTATAAATCAATATCATGGGTTTACATCACTTGGAAACAACCTTTTCTATTTATAGTTATAATAGTGGTGCATGGAAAATGTTATAACTAGACCTCCATACAGATAATCCTTTGTGTATATATTTTTAGTTTGGAAGGAAGCAAAAGTGGATCTTAGCAAATGTTGGGGTTGAATTACAGGCTATCTTTTACTCTCTCAATACTTTCTTGAGCCATGTTGAGTGTGATTTGTTAAAATTCTGTTTTTGTACATAGTAGTGTTTTATAATACTTAAGTGGTTTGAAGAATGGAACAGCTCTGGCTTTTTTCAGAACATACACTGTGTGATCCTGGGCTTTGATAGCTGCTTGTAGAAGAATTAGATTGCCCAGAGTTGTTTGGTTTAGGCTGGTGGAATGGGAGTGCTGTGCCAATTAGTTCGTAAGACCTAATTGGGGTAAAAATTCCTCATGCATACCAATGCCAGCATGAAGTCACACCAAGATAAGGAACGGCACTTCCCACATTTACCATTCACAGTGAGCCTTTGTTCCTGGATTCCCAGCTTGGCCCATTCTTACCTATGTCTTCTACTACTTTTCCCAATTTAGCAGGGACACTCTTGATTAATCCTCCATCTTCCCACTTTTAGCTGATTTTGAAACATCTGAGGTTTTCTCTTCTCTTCAATTTACCCATTCATCCCCATGTCACAAATGGAATTCAAAATGAAAATAAAGTGTAGTTTTAGTGACGGGAGAAAACAGGAAGGTGCAGAATCTTGCTCTTTCCTATGGACTCAAGAAAAAAACAAATTGCTACTCTAAATTTTAGAACCCGCTATGCCATTACAGTCGCACTATCGGGGCTAGTGGATATATACCAGGTTGAGCACCTTTAGTATCATGACTCTTTTCAATTGTGCAATTATGCCAATCTGTGGTCCTGTGAATGTATTTCCGCATACTTTCATAACCCTGCCTTCCTCCTACACTATCATTCCATAATTTTGATTTCTGTTTTTGAACAATTTCACAATTTGAGTTTGAAAAAGCAATAAAAAACAAATAAAATTATAAAATACAAAATAATTTGAAAATTGACTGTTTTGGGAAATGAGGGGGCAGAGAGGAGGATGCCATCCCCAGATGTCACTTTACTGCCAGCATGCCTGCACAGAAGCATAAGTGTTATACAGTAGGAATCGTCAGCAAAGGTGATGGTTTCATTCAATGTTGATGTGCCTGCCTCATACAATAAAAATCCACAGTTTGTCTATTCTTCCCCATTAATAATTTTTGCTATCTTGGCCACATGTGCCCCAGGTTTCATTTCTGACATGTGACCTATTACACTACAATAATTGCACTATGATTCCACTTTAACTGGTATGGTGCCATTCTTTAGAATCCCAGGGTTTATAGTTTGTGGAGGAACTGAAGTGCTCTAGCTGAAAATCCTAACTATCCTTCATGAAGCTACAAATCCCAGGATTCCCTAGAATGGGATCATGTCAGTTAAAGTGAAATAATACTTCTATAAATGTGGTTGACTACACAACTCCACTGTTGCAACAGCTCCACTGGCTGCCAACACGTTTCCGGGCACAATTCAAAGTGCCGGTTTTGAATTACAAAGCCCTATATGGCTCCGGTCCAGGTCATCTGAAGGATCGTTTCTCTTTCTATGAACCTGGTAGACATCTACAATCAACTGGGCAGGGCCTTCTCTCTGTCCCACCATCTGTTCAACACATTTGCTGGGAACATGGGACAGGGCCTTTTTGGTGGCTGCTTCCAGACTGTGGAACTCCTTCCCAAGAGACACCAGGAGGGCTCCAACCCTACTTCAATTCCACAGGCAGATCAATACCTTCTTCTGCCAGCTGGCATTTGGGGAAGGATAAGGGGCATACTGCTGAGGAGGTTGTGGGTGGGATTTTTGGGGAAGATTATGTGTTTAAAAATGCATTTTGATCGTATTTCATTATGTTTTAATTGTATTTTAACCAGACACATAGCACTATTTTTTTTTAAAAAAAATATTGGTTTTGTTTTAAATAGATAGCAAATAGGAATATGGAACTATTTCTGTTTATTATGGGGAAGTGGTAGAAAAACTGGGTGGGTATATATACACAGAAAAAGCATTCTGGAAACACAAGGTTCTGATTTAAATATTGCTGAGAAGAATGCGCAAGACAGAAAATGGCAGCTAAAACTTGGAATCAAATCCAGGAAACAAAGACCTCACTTAGGACAGATTGAAATTTACCCTGCTTTATGTAAGAATTTCAAGTTCAGTAGTTGTATCTTTTAAAATCTGAGATGTCATCTGTGGGCTAGCATTTGAGATGCGTAATTGTTAGCCGCCTTGAGTCAGGAGAAAGGTGGAGTATAAATAAACAAGAACAACTCTGTGTTATGAAAGGGCCACTGGACCAAAACGCCTTCTTAGCTGAACATCCTTGATGCTACTGGATTTATCTCTCCTGTAAGCTTACTTTCCTAATTCCTTAATGATTTGAAGCACAGATACATAGGCCTAAGTTTGCACTTCCATTCACTTTGTTGGGTTCTGAGCAAGTGTATTGATATAATCCCTTTCAAAATTGTTTTCATGTAGTACACACAGCTCTGCAGTAGACCTGGTTAGGTTTTTCGTATCTCAATCAAATTCGTATTAAATTCGATTCTAAATTACTTTTGAAGCGTTTCTGAAGCGCTTTAAGCAACCTGGAAATAATTATCAAATTCGAAGCCACTGCCGCCATTTTCGGAAAGGAATCACCATTTTTGGAAAGGGGTTTCCCTTCCCTGGTCTTTCCTTCGGGGTTTGGAAGCCCATGCCTTCCCACTGCTTCTGAACGGCCCCGATTTGAAAGCCCATGCCTTCCCTTCCCATCTGAATATGGCCGTACAGTTGCGGAGGGAAGGCACAGGCTTCCAAACCAGGTTTGAAACCCATGCCTTCCCTCCCCATCTGAATGGGGCCGTTCAGATGCAGAGGGAAGGCATGGGCTTCCAAACCCGGATGCTGTCATGTTTAAACTGGGTTAAACATGTGTGTCCACCATTAATGAAGCCATTCTGAAATTTCAGAATTTTAATGAATTAATTTTGAATTTCCCCCCAAAATTGTCATATTCGAAGCACCAGCACCCCCTACATCCGAAACAAGTTTTGAACCATTTTTTTTATCAACCAGACCTACTCTGCAGTACAGATATTCTAATGCAAATAAGCCTACTTTGCCTCTTCATTTCTCAAAGCTTAATATTGTATCCAAAACCTGTAGGCATTTGACTATTGTCATTTTAGCGAGTTGGCAAAGCATTTGCTTATGTACTGTCATGACCCTGTAGTGAATGTAAGAAATTATTAAATAGAAATGGGGAAGAAAGCCATAATATTTTTGCTGCCCATGGCATGGATGCTACCTTTTTATTTTATCTAAAGCTGAATCTCATTTCAGCAGCAAGGTATTTTAGGAAATGGAGAAACCTCAGAGGAAAAACTCAGAAGGGATCATGGTACAAGGCATACAAAACTAATTTTCTACATGCTATTTCCCCTATGAAAATTATCCTCTCTCACCCAGTACCAGCTGCTATTGAAAAGTCAGGCAAATTTCAGAAACCCCAGGATATGCCTATTAGTTTAGTACTGGACATCCTGTCATTTATGAAAAACTGAGAACCAGAATGGTGTTGTGTTTTGAGTACTGGACTACAAGTCTGAAGACCAGGGTTCAAATCCCCGCTTGACTATGGAAACCCACTGTGGGCCCTCCCACACAGCCTTATATCCCAGAATATCAAGGCAGAAAATCCCACATTATCTGAGTGTGGACTCAGATAACCCAGTTCAAAACAGATATTGTGGAATTTTCTGCCTTGATATTCTGGGATATAGAGCTATGTGGAAGGGCCTTGGATGACCTTGGGCCTCTCAGGGCCCTTCCACACAGTCATATAACACACAGCCAGAGTATCAAGGCAGATAATCCACAATATCTGCTTTGAACCAGGCTGTCTGAGTCCATACTGCCATATAATCCAGTTCAATGTGTATTTTATACAACTGTGTGGGAGGGGCCTCAGCCACAGAGGAAGGCAAAGGCAAACTTTCACTGAACAAATTTTGCCAAGAAAAGCTTAAGAAAATTTCACTTTGGGCTCACCATAAGTCAGAAGCAACCTGAAGACACACCACCACACCAATTGCCAATTAGACATTAAGTGAGACCAACAAATAGAGCTTAAAACAGGTTTTCAGACTGTAATTCCAAAAAACCCCAAGCCAGGGTGGGAAGTTCTATGCTTGCCAAGTGGCCTCTCCCAATCAGTGGGATCCTGATCCTTCGTTCCAACCAACTGCAGATCATTGCTAAAATGGTGGGTACATACATAAGGATGTACTGACAAAGATGCGGGAGATTGAAAACAATTCAGCATTTGCAAGGCTTGTTAAATAGACTTATTCCTTTCTATTTCATTTCATTCATTTCATTTATTGGGATTTCTGCACCGCCGACTCCCGGGGGCTCGCGGCGGCTCACAAAAGCTAATGGCACAACGCCAGAGGGTTAAAAACATAAAGCACGTAAAAACACAATTAAAACAATGCAATACAGCTAAAACAATAGAGCAGTAGCAGATATAACAGCCCAGTGAGTATACACACGGGCCTACTCACCGAAGGCCTGCCTAAACAAATGAGTTTTGCAGGCCCGTCTAAACGGGAGTAAGTCCCTCAGGGCTCTGGCTTCGGCCGGGAGGGCGTTCCATAGCATGGGGGCTATCACAGAGAACGCCCTCCGGCGGGTAGATGTTAAATGAGCCAACTTTACAGATGGTATTACCAGGAGGTTGGCCTCCTCGGACCGTAGTGATCTCGATGGGCAATATGGAGTGAGACGGTCCCTCAGGTACGCTGGCCCCAGGCCGTAAATGGCCTTGAAGGTAAGAACCAGCACTTTGAAGGCGACCCGGTGCTCGATAGGCAGCCAGTGCAGATCCTGCAAGATTGGTGTTATGCGGCAACCTGCTGGAGCCCCAGACAGGAGCCGGGCGGCAGTGTTCTGCACCAGCTTGAGCTTCCGGATCGACGACATAGGCAGGCCAACGTAAAGCGCGTTACAGTAATCTAGCCTCGAGATGACCATGGCTTGGATCACCGTGGCTAGGTCGCTCCAGGAGAGGTAGGGGGCCAGCCTCCTAGCCTGGCGGAGGTGGAAGAAAGCAGCCTTGCTAGCCATGGAGACCTGGGCCTCCATGGTCAGCTGGGAGTCCAGGTGGACACCCAGACTCTTCACTGACGGCGCTGGGTGCAGCGCCGCACCGTCCAGGGTTGGAAGCCGGGCACCCACCGCGCCCGGGCGGCCCAGCCACAAGATTTCCGTCTTCGCCGGATTCACCCTCAACCTACTGGCTCGCAGCCATCCAGTAACGGCCTCGAGGCAGTGTTGGAAATTATCGGGGACGGACTCGGCCTGCCCTCCATCCTCAGAATGAGCTGGGTGTCATCAGCGTACTGGTGACAGACCAGCCCATAACTCCGCACCAGCTGTGCAAGCGGCTGCATGTAGATGTTAAATAACAGAGGGGAGAGAATGGCCCCTGAGGGACTCCGCACACTAATGGGGAGCCTCGGAGACCACCCGCCCCTCCTCACACGCTGAGACCGCTGGCGGAGGAAGGAGGTCAGCCATTTAAGGACAGTCCCCCTCACTCCAGCCATGGCCAGGCGGTGGATCAAAAGATTGTGGTCGACCGTGTCAAACGCTGCCGTGAGGTCCAATAACACGAGCAGCGCAGACCCGCCTTGGTCGAGCTGGCAGCGGAGTTGATCTGTGATGGAGACCAGAACCGTCTCCGTCCCATGCCCCGAACGGAAGCCGGACTGGAAGGGGTCTAACCATGTTGTATCATCTAAGAAGGACTGCAGCTGCTCCATTACTGCCCTCTCAACTACCTTGCCCAGGTACGAAAGGTTCGACACCGGGCGGTAGTTGGAGGGAACCGCAGGGTCCAATGATGGTTTCTTCAGTAATGGAGCTACCACCGCCTCTTTTAAGCACTCTGAAAAGACTCCTTGCTCAAGGGAGCTGTTAATGATATTCAACAGAGGCCCACGTAACCCCTCCAGGCAAGATCTAACAAGCCAGGAGGGGCACGGGTCGAGGGAGCAGGTGGTAGGGTGGGCTGCAGTCACTATCTTATCAACAGCATCTGCGTCCAGTGGCCGAAACCGGTCGAGGGTGGGCCCGGCGGAGGGCCACGGAGTCTCTAGCTCTCTCACTGTATCAACTGTGGCCAGAAGGTCCCGGCGGAGGCTCAGTATCTTGTCTGTGAAAAAGCTCTGAAAAGCACCGGCAGTGAGGGCCTGATCACTGTTTTTTGGGACGGTAGGGACCGTCGTCAGAGATCGAATTACCTTAAACAGTTGAGCCGGGCGTGAGCTTGCAGACGCTATCAAGGCAGAGAAGTATTCATTTTTGGCTGCCTTGACCGCATGCTCATCAGCCTCTTTAATTAGCTTATAAGCTGATATTGAGGCTCCGTCACGGAGTTTCTGCCACTCGCGCTCTAGCCGTCTCCTTTCCCCGCTTCATGATCCTAAGGTCCCCTGTATACCAGGGGGACCGATGATCGCGGGGTTGGAGAGGGCGCCTGGGGGCAATCTCGTCGAGAACTCTAGCCAGTGAGGTGTTCCAGGCCTGGACTAGCTCATCGACCGAGACGCTGATAGACTCCAGGTCCCTCAGAGCATTCAGGAACCTTTCGGGTTCCATAAGTCTCCTTGAGCGAACAAAAATCTGTTCGGCGCCCTTGCATGGGGGAGGTGGTTGCTCAACCCGGATACTTAGAGCACAGTGGTCCGACCATGGTACCTTTATTACAGAGGCTAGGTCCACTTGAGTTACAGCTGAAGTATATTCTGCAGAGTCCATTGCAAACACTGCACAACAGATTTGTGAGGTGTGTAAAACAGCCACTAATCATGCACAGATTTTCTTTGGGACCCCAACATTGAGCGAAGGGGTCAGTATTCTAACATATTCAAGCATACAAGTATCCTCTCTAGGAGGATGATATCACATTAGCATTATGAAGCAGCAGGTCCCGTTTCCCTATTGTGTGGCTTCCTCCTGCAGAATTCTGGGAAACGTTGTTTAGGGAAGCAGAGGACCTCTGTGGTGGAGAATTCCAAAGGCCCCACCCTAAACTACATTTATTTGACCTTGTGAAATTAAAATTCCCACAATTCCATAGCATTGAACTATGGCAGTTAAAATGGTGTCAAGCTACATTAATTCTGTAGTGTAGATGCAACCCCAGTCCCCTGGTTCCATGTTTACACTTATACTGTTCTGCCACTATTGAAAAGCTCAACCTTAACAGAACAAGCATTAACCGGGAGACTCTGTTGAATGTTCAGCGTGACACAACAAACAGCCATGTCAGGATCTCAGGGCAAGAAGAGGAAGGTGGGGAGGAGAGCTTCCTCCCAGCAGCGGAAGTTGAGCCCCAGGTGGATGAGCAGCCCGACACTGTGGAGATTGCTACTACTGAGCAAGGACCAGGACCCTCCAGGAATGGAAGCACCTGAACCTGAGGCTCTTCAGGAGAAAGAGCAGGAATTACCTTCCCTGCTCAGCTTCAGTTTAGGGTTGATGACATCCAGCTGTAAACGTCCAATCGGCTAGCTCAAAGGAGAATCTTGCAGCTGTGAAAGCTTTTCAGGAGCAGCATAAAGGGCTGTCATAATCTTTGGATTTTGGACTCCTGTGCATTTGACCTTCTGTAATGGACACTGGAGTTTGCTTTGCTTTCTCCTTTTGCCTTGGATAGACTTCAGACTTCAGCTTGAATCTTAGATTGTCTCTGACCACAGTTTGGAAGAAAGGCTGCAGACCCTGACAAGGGATAACAATCATTTGGTTTCATTTATTTTCCTTCTACAAAATAAATGCTTTACTGAAGGTGTATGGTTTAAACTAGAGGTTGATGACAGTTGTTGTTAACTCATTTTTGTATATGATGTACGTGTCCTATTTCATGGGTAAGTTTGAAAAGGAAGTGTAAACAAATACAGAGAAGCCTCTTTTGCATCAAGTGCGAATAGCTGCATGCTTCAAATGACATCCCTTGAAAAGGTGGATTATCCTACTTTGTTTGTAAAATAGAGAATGACCACTGAAATTGGAGTCCTTTTGCACACCAACCCTTCTTGAAATGAAATCCATCTTCTATGAAGTAGTTGCTATTTTTCTGTTTTGTTTAACTGATTATAAAACTGTATTATATGCTTCTATCTCAACCTCCAAAGTGATCTCCAAATTCATTGGGATATAAATCCCATTATCCTCTTCCAGCAACATACATTCTGGATGGAACTGGTGTACCACATCTAGAGAGTATCAAATTGGCGCAGACCTTTAATCTAACCATATTTCTAAAAAAAGAGATTCAAATTGTGATTTTCATAGAGATTAGTTAGAAGATACTTCATGGCCAGTGTAGTAGTAAAATTATCTAGGAAAGACATTTAAAAAACCCACCTTACCTTTGTGCCCATTCAGACCCCTCCAATGAATGTGACACATACAAGATAAGTCAAATAAAATTGATGCTAAAGCGGATCTCACATTACAGTTGATAAGGTGAGTCTAATTCAAATCTCTATAAACATTATTCACTTTCCCAAGAATTCACTTCATACTGACAAAATTCAATCAGTACAAGGTTTATTATTACTTTTGAGGATCTCTGAACTGTAGAATTAATACAGCCTGAGACTATTTTAACTGAAATGGCTCAATGTGATGGAATCCTGAGGGATGTAATTTTACAAGGTCTGCTGCCTCACCAAAGTGCAAATCCCAGGCTTCCCTAGTATTGAACCCTGGCAGTTAAACTGGTGCCAAACTGCAATCATCCTACAACATAGATGCACCATTAGTTTTCCAGAAATCTAGGAACTGATACCAGACTTTGAAGACGCTCCACACCAAATTTAGGTCTACAGTGAAAGTATTGCAAGCAGACCTTTCTCTTGTGCTTTGTGCACAAACACCTAAGGATGTTATACCATCGAGGGGGAGTCATATTATTGTGGCATTATGTTCAGTTGCATTAGAAAATAAATTGTGTCATTTCTCTGATCCCATCACATGTTGTTCTTTCTTACCTTTCTCCCCTAAATCATCCATTTTCAGATTTATCACATGAGGGAATGCAGTTCTTGACCACTCCTTTAAAAATGGGGACAAAAGTTTTAGGGAGATTTGGCTTTCTCCTTCAATTCCACTACGCTCAAGGAGACCCGAGGCACTTATCTCAACTATACACCACTTTGGGGATACTCAAGTCCCAATATATACAATGGTATGGTGTCCCTTATATAAAATAAAATGGCAATAATCAAGGCTTGCTTTAGATGTATGTATATATATATGTGTGTGTGTGTGTGTGTGAGTGTATCAGGGGTGGACAATTATTTTTCCAAGGGGCCACACGAGAGCCAAAAAATATTATGGAGCACCGCACCTAAAGGCTGAACTACATTCTAATCTACATTATTTATTTATTTATTTATTTACTATATTTACTATATATTACACATCATTAATATTAACATATTAATATATCAAGAAATATTCATATATTATTAGTATTAATATCATTTTTATATTATTGTATATATAGACATTATAATATATTGAAATTATAATATAATATAACATTATATTATATTATTTATTATATTATTATTATTATAATAACATTATTATAAAATAATAATAAAAACCACTAAAATAAAATATAATGAAATTCAAGAAGACAAGGTGTGAACCAAGATAGAGGCTGACATCCTCAAGAGAGGAAGGATCCCAAGATGGAATGGCCCAATGGCCCCAGCCCAGAGGATGACAAAGCGGCCACAGCAGAAGCAGAGTAGCTAATGATTGGAGGCTGCAGGCCTCCGCCCGCTCTCGCCCCCAGCCATTCCCCAGCTGATCGCCCTGCCATGGAGTGCCTGGCATTCCGGCTTTGGAGTGCCTGCCATCCCGGGAGGCGTTTCGGGCCTGCAGCAGGAGCAGTCGGTGACCTGTGGTGGCTGATCGCCCTGGCGACCCAGAAGCGGATCAAATCTTCTGGGTCGCCAGGGCGATCAGCCACCACAGGTCGCTGACTGCTCCCGCTGCAGGCCCGGATCACCTTCCAGGTTGGTAGGCACTCCAAAACCGCCGCTCCTCCGATTGTTCTCCGGAGCGGCGGGCTGTCTGCTGATGCAGCCCCACAGCCTGCAATGGGATGGCAGCAGCAGCACCCCTTCCTCTTGGCCCCGCCCCGACGCCCTTCTCCTCGGGCTGGACAGAATCAGCTGCTGGCCCGCATCCGGCCCGTGGGCCGTAGGTTGCCCAGATCTGGTGTGTATACTGTGTGTGTGTGTGTGTGTGTGTGTGTATGTATATATATATATATATATATATATATATTTGTCTGCCGCCCTTCCCAATGGCTCGGGGTGACTCACAACATATAATAAAAACAGCCAATACAGCAAAAGTTAAAACCACAATAAAAACACAGATAAAAAGGCATACTAGGTCGCACATTAAGCACTGCGACAACAGAAGATAATACAAGATGGTGGTATGCAGAGGGAGACTGCAGTTCATCCAACCCCAAAAGCCTGCTGAAACAACAGAGTCTTGCAGGCTTTCCTAAATGGGAGGATGTTCTGAATAGCACAAACGTCGGCAGGCAATGAGTTCCAAAGTGTTGGAGCCACGATCGAAAAAGCCCGGCAACGGGTCGCAGTCAGGCGAAAAGTCTTTGGACTAGGAACAACCAGGAGGTTATGTTCTTCAGAACACAGAGATCTGTTGGGATAATACGGGATGAGGCGGTCCCGCAGGTACACTGGCCCCAGACCATGTAAGGCCTTAAAAGTCAATACTAACACTTTGAAGGTGATCCGGCATTCTACGGATAGCCAGTGCAGTTCGCGCAGGATTGGCGTGATGTGACAGCTCACCGAGTTTTGCACCAGCTTGAGTTTCCGGATCACCGAAAGAGGAAGGCCAATGTACAGAGCGTTACAGTAGTCTAGCCTCGAGATGACCGTGGCGTGGACCACTGTGGCCAGGTCGCGATGGGACAAGTAGGGGGCCAGCTTCCTCGCCTGGCGTGGATGGTGGAATCCATGGACATTGAATCCATAGATACGGAGGGTTGATTGTATAACCTTCCTTTCCCCACTGATATGAATATTATTTTCATGTTTAGTCAAGAGTTTTGTAAGAAGGAATTATTTCTTCTTTCCCCTGCCCTATAATACTGTATAACGTTTGCAAATCCAATTATAGGAAAAATCTTATTGGTGGAAATTGATTTTGTACACTGATGAATATAAACAAACATTGGAACCTGGGTCAAAAACATTCACTAAGTTTTATCTCAGGTATGATGCTGACTATAATAAGACAAGTGAGTGTAAATCAATTTCAATCAATCAATTTTTATTACTTACTTAGTCGCTCTCCACCAGCGGTGCTCTGGGCGACTTACAACATAAAACCAATAAAACATTTTTAAAGAATGACAATTAAAACAACTTATCAAACACTCTGCCAAAGAGCCAAGTCTTCAGTGCTGTTTAGAAGTGTGCTGTTTAGTATCTTTATAGTGAAAACCAAAAATATTGTTTCATTTCTGGTCTCAATATCAATGTAATGCCCAAGTTGTACATGTTACTTTGGTAACTGAAGCAGAAAATCACACAAACAACTTTTCCAATCCCTGGTGTTTGGAATACAATAATAACAAATACTTTAACTTTCATGGTAGCCCACCTCTATTGCCCAAGGCAGCCATTGCACTCTGCATCATGGCAAAAAGGCCAGCCTTATCTTTTATGATGAATGGAAATCTCCAGATACTTGACATTCATAGAAATCTATGCATAATTATATCAAAGATATAGCTACCTTCAATGCCTACTGAATGATCTTCACATTTATGGTAACCTGTACATCCAGTCTCTTTAATAGTCTTACCTGCTGGCCATCCTTGGAAGAAGACATGGCTGAGCACTTACAAGTTGCAAGAGATTATGACATTATAGCTTCTCCTCACACTTTCTGTTGTGCAGACAGTGGGTTCTGTTGTAGCCAAAGCAGCCTTTCAACTGAACCTACTGAAAATGATGACGTGCTGCTGGAAGCCAATCACTCTATTTAAGATACAGATATGATGGAATCTATTCAAATTTATATACAAATAGTAGACAAATATTTCTGTCATAATGTCTAAAGCCAATTGCCATTGAAATCTAACTGCTTTAAAAATAGATATGCTACACAACACAAAAACAATTTGATGAACAACACAGCAAACTCTGAAATTGGCTTTGCCCTAACCAGCAAACCCCCCCCCCTCTTTTAAAGGCCTTGGTTTGTGATGGTGAGCTATTGGCTTCTACTGGCGTTTGATTCCTAGACCCCTCATGGATATAAAAATTCATGGGTACACAGGTGCCAATATATACAGTGACATAGACAAATGGTAACCTTTCTATAAACCGGAGAAATGAAGGTTTTATTTTGGATTTTTAAACAATATTTTCAATATGTGGATTATTGAAACCATGGATACAGAGTCCATGGATATGAAAGGCCTAACTGAATTAGGAAAATAGAAAAGTTATCTTGATGCAGAGAGATAATGTACAAGCATTGATATTGGGTGTGTGTATGTGAAAAGGGGGGTTGTTTTGCTTGCCTCCATCCATTCTTCCCAGTATAACACTGTTATATACCCTGACATTCACTAGGGGTTGGTTCCAGGACTAGCAAACATTCAGGCATTGTGAGGGTGAGATCTCACCAAAGAATAGTTTGACTAGATGCATCATCTTCATGTGTGGAAAAGAGAATTTTACCACATATGTCAAGCAAAGGTGAAAGGGATAAGTCATTTGTATTCATCTTTGCTGACATGCTATTGATGTTCTCTGGCTCCAGGTGTCAGCCATGGCAAGGAATCAATGTTGTGTAATTGGCTTTAGCCGAGAAAAATCCTTCTTAGTAGATAAATGTCTGTATCTGGTATGAATTCCTACAGTGATTTGCATATCACACACTTGCATGTCATTTTCCATTTACTCAAGTTGAGCAATCCATTCTGGCTAAATTCTAAGCCTTCTAAAATGTTTAATTGATGAGCTTATACATCATGGGTAGGGAAATCGAAGCTCATGGGGGCTCTTTTTTTGAAGTTGCCCCTAGCATTTATTTGCATTCTGAGGAATAAAACAACTACCATCAAATATTTGCAGGAACCTCTCGGCTGTAAGGCTAGCTGCCAAAATTCTATGGCAATCCATTATGTGATTTCCAAAGTCAAAGCAAAGTCCCTCCTTTCACATCATTAACATAAAAATATTGAGGTATGTGTCCTCCAAGCATCTTGAGAAGCCCAGACCTCTTCTGGAACACAAGCATCCCATAAGCAGCAATCCACCCTGGAATAGCTATTGCCAAAAGTTGGAGATTAATGTGGGGAAAAAAGGGAGAGGCAGTATTAGGAAGGAGGCTTCAACAACAATTGTCACAGTGTTTGTTAGTCAGCTTTAAATATTAATGTGTGCCATTGCTTATCAGGTTTAAGAGTAGCTCTACGCCGACTATTTATGCTAGGCCCAAGCTGGAATGGCAAATACCAGATTGGATCTGGAATGGTTTATATCGACCACTCCACCCCCTATCCCCACCCCACAAGCTGTAGGTACTAAGCAAGATTCATTTATTGGTAGTCTTCCATTCAAGTACTAAGCAAGGATGCCTCTGCTTATTAAGTTAAGATCAGACAGAATATGATGTTTTTAGGTTACCTACCATTAAGCAGGTGCTGAACCTTGGTGGTCAGATGATGAGATACCACTAAAGCCCTGTGCATTTTTTTCCTGGTGTATTGTCCTATTAACATATGAAGGGGAGAGTAAAGTTATATTGTAGGGTAGGACTGAAATTGCTGTCCTGCCTTTTTCTCCTGTGTGGGACACAAAGCTAGGGTGAGCCCTGGAATGGAAGGCAAACAGACAACAAATAATAACTTTTGAACTACCATGTCCAGTAGTGCTTTTGGTCCAACCTATTCACAGCACCAGTGAAGACTGATTATGGACCTTATCACAAATGATGGGTGGTAGCAAGGGGATTTGTCATGCAGTGTGGCAAATCTGGCAGGAAGCAGTGGGACGGAGGAGACGGGACCATTGCCCTGAGCCTCGCATTGCCCCTTACTTATTCCATGGGGGGAAGCATCGCTGCCCGGCTTCCCCCTGTTTTTCTCAATGAGAATATGTGAAACCTCCCATGTTCTCTGGGCAGCATCCTAGCATGCTGCCAGGATGACTCCTCTACAGAGCCCCATCTGAAGTAGCCTTACGTTGTATGATGGGCTCTGTCGGGCTCCATCGAAGAAGCATCCTGGAAGCATCCTAGGATGGCTCCCAACATCCATGTGATGAAGTGGAAAGTTTCTTCTACACTTCAGGGTTTGTTTGTTTTTTAAAAAAAATCTAACTTAAGAATTATGCAGACAAAGACAAAGTGTGCATGAGTAATATATAGCACATATGTAGTAATCCTTATCTGAGATCTATGGGATCCGCACATAATGTTTTTAGACCTTCTTACTGATTAACACCTATACAGCAGAACCTGCACTGGCTACCAATTGAATACCGGGTCACTTTCAAGGTGTTCGTTCTTACTTTTAAGGCCTTGTATGGTCTGGGGCCAGTGTACCTACGGGATAGCCTGATTCCATATAACCCTCCGAGATCACTTCATTCAGAAGACCAGAATCTTCTAGACATCCCTAGGGTGAAGTCTTTCCACCTGACTTCGACAAGGCGCAGGGCATTTTCAATCATCGCCCCAGCTCTTTAGAATACGTTGCCACCGGAAATGTGGGCTCTCCGAAATTTGGTCACTTTTCGGAGGGCCTGCAAGACACAGTTGTTCAGACAGGCCTTCGAAAGATTGTAATTTTAGCTTGTGATTTTAGCTGCATTTTTATTTTGCTGTTTTACTTACTATTATATGTATGTTTTGCCCATTGTTTGTTTTATTGAATTGTGTTGTAAACCGCCCCAAGCCGCTGGGAGTGGCAGTGTACAAGTCCAAATAAATAAATAAATTAGGATGTTTCTCAGGGTCTGGCATTGTATGAAGCCATAGCCTTATATGCACTGAAATCATTCTGATCAGAGCAGTTTCCACTCTTCAGATGTACCCCATATAACCAACATCCCCCTCATCAGGATCCCTAATTTTTTGGGTACAACATTATTAGTTGTTACATTTTGTCATCATTGGGGAAAATTCATTTGGATGTTCTACTCTAGAAAGGAGACAAATGTATTCTGAGAAATGTCAAGGTATGTGATTTCATTCAAGGCAGATGTGAAAATCAGAGGACATGTAAACAACAAATTGATGCATGTTTGCTGTACTTTCATACATAAACTCCAGGGTAAATAGAGAACCAACAGGCTTGCTGATCTTGGGACTCTTCTAGAAGACCGGTTTGGGGGGAGGGGGAATTTTGCCATTGTGGTTTATGACAGAGAACAAGTGGTAAACAACTTTTTATAATGGTTATGAAAAGGCTCCCACATAACACTATTGGTCCCATAGATGATTGATAACCTTTCCGGCTTGTTCTCAAGGTTTCTATGCCTTAACCCTGTGGAACTTTCTGCTACATGTTATACAAGATGAGGAAGTTTTCCTTTAATGTTGACAGTGCACTCTTCTTGCTTCTGAGGCAATACAATTCTTTCTGTTTAGTTATATGTTAATAGGTCAATGTGTAAATAAGTAATGTTTATATTGCTCGCAGTAAATTCCCTTCCATAAAATTGGAGTAAGTTTATCTTTTCTTCCTGTAACATAAGTCAGCTTACCTCATTACTCTGCCCTGTCAGTATCAGCCACAACAAAGGTATGAAAAGGAACATAGTTTAATGACCTATGTCAGCTTAGCCATTCATTATGGCAGGTAAGGAAGCACTTTGATGCAATGCTGCCATTTGAGACCAGATTTTGTAATCGACACTTACACACTAAAAGGTGTCTAGGCTTCTCTTTGGTGATGGAAGAACTATACATGTCTCCCTATATAAACCTGTAAACTTTTGACATACAATAAAACACGGAGGGATATGTGAAACTGTAGATAACAGCAAACCTTATTGAAATGAAGGATTTCTGGCCCAATAATTTCAAAGAGGTGTGTTGAAGGAGCTAGAAAATGCCTAGAGAGGAAACATTTTGTTGGACATGGATAAATGAATTGCAGATACGTCTCCTGTGGATGCCAGAGCGGGGCAGGGGGGATAACTGCATGTGTGGAGGATTTGTTTGATCATAGCCATAATGTAAAACATGTCTCACTAGTTGGAACTTTTTGACAGAAGGAGTAGTTTGGCAATAGACCCAATTACTTAGAAAGGTGGTGAGGTCTCTTTCCTTAGATATCTCAAAAAATGAGGCTAGACAGCTTTCTGCTGGGGATGATCTACCTGGATTTCCTGCACTGAGCAAAGGGTTAGACTAAGTGGCCATGAGGTTCTTTTTGAACTCTATGACAAATTATAATTTCTCAGCAGTGCTGAACCACAAATGCCATCACCCATTGCCATTGTAGCCAATGTTGAGCAATAATGGGAATTCTAGTCCAACAAGAACTGGAAAGACACATGAGGCCCAGCACTTCCTCTACTGAAATAGAGTCAATGCCTCTTTTGTTTTGTTTTTTATTTCAAGGTTTTGATTTGTTTTTTGTTTGTTAGTTTTGGCACAATTCTATATTCTGAATCTGGGAATAGATCTGTAATTGTAGATATAAATATGAAATATTTGTGGATCTGTTAATACTGTCATGATGTATGTTCTGTAACAGTACTGTTTTGTGGTATGTTAATCTTAATATATATTATTTATTGCTGGTTTGGTTAAAACTATTTGAATCTTCTTTAGGAGAGAAACTCAAGATGGCATGTCAAGGTGACATACAAAATAAAAACAAACAATAAAATTCAGTTAAAAGGAATCACAAATAAAGACCCAAATCTAATGTCATGATGGTGCTGCAGTGCCAGGACAATGGGATTTTGTTTGCCTCTCCTGTCTAGAGCATTGAGTCCAGGTTTGAGAATGTTTTCCAGTTCTCTCTCTGGAATAGATTTTTGGGAAGATTTGTAGGCCTGCAGTGCAGAGAAGAGATTAGCACATACTGATTCCATTAAGAGAAACAATTCTATCAGTGGAGATCTCTAATGTATTTAGGCCAGAATCAGACCACAAATTGAGAAACAGCAAGCAAAAACAGCATTCTCAAAGACTTGCAACGAAGTGGCTTGATTTATCTCATAGTATAGATGCTTGTTTCAAACATGTAGGGCCAGTACTGAGAAGAGCTCCCTCCCTTTGTAGCTGCAAACTTAACTGCCCTTGTGGACAGGCTGATACGGATGGATAACATCATTCAAGTACATGATTCACCATGGTGACAATTTTTTGAATGGCCACTATCCATCTTGGGAGCAACTTTAAGGACCTCATCAGAAAGCCCAGGTGAAGCATCCCACTTTGCTGGGCTTCTGAGAGGAAAGAGGGATCTGTGGGGTGAATCCGTTGCCCCGCACGCAGCTCACTCTCATGACACTTTCCCCATCACATGAGGAAAGTTTCGCCCTTGTGGGGAGGTCCTGTACTGACTCCATTGGAGCCAGAAAACATAGGAAGCCTGCTGTGTTGGGGCAACACTTTTACCCCAGTTAATGGCTGGGCCTATACCGAAAGTTACACAACATTGTGCAATGTCCGGCATTGGCCTCCATCCCCCAGATGAGGTGAAAGCATCCTAGGACACGAAAATCACCCCATCTGATGAGGCTGTTAGACAAAAACCTACAGCACTTTCTCCAAAAAGTCAAAGGGGTCTCCCTTCCCCTGTCCCCAATTTGGAATTGTATTATTCCCTCTCTCAAAGACTTCCTTGGCAATGAAGGAGTACACATGCTCCGTCTGATTCATTCCCTGGGTCAATTGAGTTGTAATGTAGAAAAGGACAAGTAAATGATTACAACTAGGACAGTAAACCAAAAATTGGGTGCCAGCTGTTTTGGGAAGGGTGGTATATAAATCGAAATAATAATAAATAAATTCTGCCATGACTTTAATGAGATTTCTACACTGGTCTGAAATTCCTTAAATGTGTGCACATCCTCTAACTACTTGATTTGCAGCCCCATTGCTTGTGCTTCAACACTATTTCTTTGGCCTCATGGTCTCTCGTGATTTATTTCTTCCTAACAATTGTCTTGGCAGTTTATGAAATTGGCTGCTAGTCAGTGTGAAATAACCTTTTTTTGCCATGTTTACAACTGTATAATTATTTATATGTTTTCAATTATCTAAGTTCTATTATCTAATTTCTGCTATTGTTGACTGTGTCTTATTATTTTAGACATGGCATTTTAATTAACATCTACCCCTGGGCATGATCTGGAAGAAAGATGTTCTCTATATATACTTTATTTATCAGCCACTGCCATTGAGTTTTCTAGCATCATCAAATGTGTTATGGAAAAAGAGATTGGAAGGGAAAAAATCTGTTAAACTCTACCCAGCTGTTGGGGATGAGAACTGGCTCACCATACCTAGGTATTTCCACCCCAATATTAGGCAAAATGATATGGTTGATCCAGACAACAGACCCAAAGAACGATCATAGAAGACAACTTACTATTTGATTACACTATGTAACACATTTTTGTTCCTCGGTTATAAATGTCACTTCCTAATTGGTTCAGTCATAAAACATGAAAAAGTTGATTAAACTTGCAGCACATTTTGATATAGTTTTTCAATGACTATCTCACAGAGTCTCAACCAATTCAGCATAGTTTGTGGCAGCCCCAAAAACAAAGTTTCCAGAGAATAACAACTACATTCAAAGTAAGCACCACACAGTTAAACAGGAAATAGCACTTTCAAACAAGGAACAGAACAATTTTAATATTTTGTTATATAGCATTATCATTATCTTTTTACTACTGTAGATAGTAAAATTTGCTCATGGCACTTCCTTTCTCATAGGCCTAGACAGCCAGAATGGTTAAGCCTCTTGATTTACCTGGTTTGTGATGGAGAGGCCATTAGATACATATCCCCTGACATTTCATAGGTGAAAACTGGGCCTTGTGAGGCCAAGCAACATCTGTGTGATCAAGATGGCAAAATGTATTATGGACAAAGGAAAATGTAATATAGAAAATAATGCAGCACATTTATTTTGTCTGAGCCTACTGGGAAGGGTGAGATTTCATCATTTGCTTAATAAATTATGTGCAAACTGGCTTTGCACTTTGAACTCAGTTTGGAGCAACTGAAGTAAACCAAGGACAAATTAGAAAGATAGAAAAACTGGAACTTTGTAAAAGCAGCCAAAAATAGTAGGGGGACAGATTGACCAATACTATGTCTTTCAAACTGGAACAGTTTCAGAGTATGTGAGTATGCCCACTCAGGTAGCAAAATGTCTTGAGTCAACGCTGCCGTAACTACAAAAGACTAACTATGCCACCATCCTCACTTTGCATGACTAACCCAAATACTTCAGGTTTCTGAGTTAGCAGGGTGTTGTGAGGGTTAAATCTAGGTCCTGGTGGTAGCAAAGTTGGTATTATTTCTTTGCAACCAATTACTGCAGAGACTGACAACATGTGGTCTGCAGGCTACTCAGAACTCCAAGGCTGTTGTTACTCTTGATCCCTCTTGGGATTCTCTGGCTGCTTCCAAAGAAGTGCTACAATGGGGACAAGCCAAATCCCCCCCCCCTTTAAAAGAGGGGGTGGGTTCCATGGGGCCCAAAGAAGCAGGGTTTACCTGATTTGTCTTGAATTAATTCAGTTTTACTAGAGATGTCATTTGGACACCTCTGGTAAAACCGTGCAGGCTCCCGCATTATGGGCTCTGTCTGAACGGACCCTCATACTACCTGTTTTCCTGACCAAAAAAGAAAGGTCATTTGTCTCTTCTGGAAGCCTTCACAAGCGGTGATTCACACTGAAAATAAGTTTTACAGATTCAACCTGCTTGACATAAAACACATGTTTTCATAACCAAAACTGAAGTTTTGTACATTTTTCTATTTTGTTTTAGATTTTGCAATTTTGTCAATACACATTGCCTCTAAAGCATCCCAGCAAAAAACAAGAAGACCACCAGACCTGTTACAATTACTCAGCCCTGATTAAGTGGAGCCCATGGTGGCGCAATGGGTTAAACCTGTGTGGTGGCAGGACTGAAGACCGACAGGTCAGAGATTCGAATCCAGGGATATGTGCATGAGCTCCCTCTGTCAGCTCCAGCTCCCCATGTGGAGACAAGAGAGAAGCCTCCCACAAGGATGATAAAACATCAAAAAAATCTGGGCATCCCCTGGGCAACAACCTTGCAAACAGCCAATTCTCTCACACCAGAAGCAGCTTGCAGTTTCTCAAGTTGCTCCTGACACACACAAAAAGCCCTGATTAAGTGACTCTATAGTTGCAGTTCCATCTTGCATGGTTCAGTTATAGATCTAATGTTCAACTAAAGTTCTTGAATGTAATGGCCTCTGACAATAAACTTACTGTAATTCAGAGCATATTTGTTCAGCAGCAATCTGTTTATTCTCTGATCTAGAGGCAATTGTTTCCGTGCCTTGTTAGTTTTAACTTTATATGATGCAAAGGAAATTTCCCATGTCTTTCACAGTATCAAACCTTCACAACTTTTAACCAGAAATATGAACATTTTTCATGACCCACAGCAGATAAATGCACTTTAAAATGAAAGTATAACCTTTTCCCTCTTTGCCTTGATCAGGCCTCCTACACATGCGTCTCTTCTTACAATAAACAAAGCAGCTGGAGTGCTCATGAGTATGACTTCACAATAGCACTCCTAAATTGGAAAATCTCCTCTGTTTGAAAGGATTTCCAATTCAAAATCATCAATTCATAATGAAAAAGAACCGTAAGGAGAACAGTTTGAATATATGTCTTTGAATATATGGCCTTGAATTTAGAAGTCTGAACAAATATATGGATCTCCTAATTATCATTTTACATACTATGTGAGATACAATGCAACTTATGCGGTATTTCTACTTAAATTATAGTAATTACTTCCAGTTTCACACTTACATGTATACATTGGCATATCTGCATTTTATATGTATGTGTCCACGACAGAAAGTTGGATTGGATGGCCTCTTCCAACTCTATGATTCTATAATATTGTAGAGTATAGGCTACCCTACAAGCAATTAATGGCTGTGAAGTTCCAGAAAGTGTTTCTGCAACTCCTGCAAGTGCCAGGCTATGTCACTTTGGTGTACTCCCCAAATTCCATTCCAATACTTATATGTGTCCACCACAGAGGGCAAGGAGAACAATTTCCATCCCCAAATCCTTTAAAATGTGTTTGTTTTAAGACAAGCATACAGATCACATTCGGCTAGTAAGAAGTATACAATCATATCCCATCTTACACCTATTACAAGTACAGTTGTCAGACTCCTGCTCCTGATATGGCAGGCTTCCTCTTTGTGCTCTTTGTTTAAATAAGCCTTGCACTTTGGAGAAGCTGTAATACTGTAGCACAGCAGTTCTCGTTTGTGCCTGGAGGGCAGGGGTTAGGACCTGGGGTCCCATTAGCATTAGAACCAGCTGTGCCAGAACATGATTCTGAGGATGAGCTAGATGACTGGGGCGAAGGGCAGCTTTCCCCTGAGGGGCCTCTTTCGCCCACAGAGAGCTTGGCCTGGGAAGAAATGTTGTTTGGCCCTAGTGAAGATTTAGATAACCAGGTGCAGATGGACAGCGATTCTGGAAGTTATGAACATCCGGGTGGGAGATCTTCTCAGGAGCCTCCAGGGGAAGATATGGAAGAAAGCGCATGGGAAACGGCTAGGGAGGAGAGCTCTCAGGGAGATAGAAACACAGCTGCGGAGAGACAAGGTCGAACCTTTGATAGGAGACGGAACATAGAGTCTAGCAGAAGGGAATGGTCTAAGAGCATAGACCGGCCGAGGTCCGTAAGCAGCGATTGGAGACGAAGAAGCCTAGAGCATCTGGGACCTCGGCCGAAGGATTAAGTATAGGATCCGTGGGAACGAATCCTCAGTGCTCCGGCCACGTCTTTCCTGAATAGGCGTGAGCGGGTGGGACCACGAAGCTAAGCTAGCCCGTGGTCATCAAGCCTTGCCTTGCCTTGCTTTGTTCCTGATCCGCCTGGTTGTGCGGAGCCTTGCCTTGTTCCTGATCCGCATAGTTTTGCGGAGCCTTGCTAAGCTTTTAGCCTATTTGCCACGTTACCTTGGACATTGTTACTTCAAGCTTTTTGGATTGCTTTTATATTCTATTGGACAATATCTTTTGAACTGTTTTTATATTCAATAAAGTAGTTAGCCTTCAGTCCGTCTCTGTGTGTGTGATTAAGGGGCCGGTCAAGTCCGTGCATCGTGACAGTTGGCCAGAGCACTCCAAGAACCCCTTATCACACCACGGGACGCCGAAGGAAGCGGCCCACGGTGGTGGCAGCCATGACAAACCTGTCGGACGCGCAAGTGGCGGCGTTGCAACAGGAGGTGGGACAGCTGCGGATCAGAGCTGGGCGCCACCCGGGAGTGTCCGCGCCCGCCCGCCGGGGGCAACCCCGCTCAAGTCGAGGTGTTCCTCTGCCAGGTGGACCTGTATCTGGAGCTGCGACCCAACGAGTTTGCCACCGACCGAGCCAAAGTGGGGTTTATTTTTAACCTGTTGGAGGGAACGGCAGCGACGTGGGCTACTTCGTTGATCCGGGCCCAGTCCCCCCATGTGAACACGCTAAGGGCGTTCATAGATGCTATCCGAGCGACTTGGGGACCACCCGTGAATGAAGAGTTGGCTGAGCGTGACTTAGCCCGGCTGACGATGAAGGACTTGTCCCTGTCTCAATACATTTCTCGTTTTCGAGTGCTGGCTGCCCAGGTGGAGTGGAACCTGTCGGCTTTGCGTTACCACTACACCGCGGGGCTGACCACGGAGTTGCAACAGGAGATGTTAAAGCATGCACGACCTGCGGATCTGGAGGCAGCGATCACCTTGAGCCTACGTGTCGAAGTGGGGTTGCAAACCCGGAGGCGATGGGACAAAAGTGTGGCGGAAAAGCCGGCGGGGCGTAGGGAGGCTGGGGCTGGACAGTTCTTGCCCCGGCAGCTCGCTCCGCCACCAGCGGGCTTGGATGAGCCGGAGCCCATGCAGCTAGGCACGGTGCAGCCCAAGGTAGACCAGGCAGAAAAAGCTCGGCGGCAGCGTCTTAATTTGTGTTGGTACTGCGGGGGGGGGGGGGCGGACATTTTTCCAAAGAGTGCCCCCAAAAGCCACGTGGAAAGACTCCTAGAGCCTCTGCCGTGCTTGGAGGGGTCCCGGAGGCCGAAGAAGCCATCCAGGCGACGGGGGAAGGGGCCGGCCGAGTGTAAGAGGGTTCGCTCACTCGGCCGCCGTCGCTAAGCTTCCCCCTGAACCCAAGACTGGACAATTGTTCCTTGTAATGGTTGGCCTGTGGTCGCCCGAGAAGGGGCCGATGATGGTTCATGCCATGATTGACTCGGGGGCCACCAACAACTTCATCGATGCAGACTATGCCAAGTCTGCTGGATTAAAATTTCTTGATCTCCAAGAGCCAAAGGGTGTACAGACTATTGATGGGAGAACCCTGAAAACGGGGGCTGTGACTCAATATACAGCCCCTACCAAGATGTGGACCAGCTCCCATAAAGAGGACATTTCTTTTCTTGTGACCAAGCTCCCAGATTTCCCCATTGTCCTGGGCATTGTGTGGCTCGCCCTCCACGACCCCCAGATTTCCTGGTCCAAGAGACAGCTCGTTTTTTCCTCTGACCATTGCCAGAGTCACTGTCTGACGGCCCGGGCTTGCCAGGCTCAGGAAGTCGAAACTGTGGCCACACTACCCAAGAAATATGCCGGATTTTGGGACGTTTTCAGCTAGAAGGAGGCAGAGCGTTTGCCTCCCCACCGGCCCTATGATTGTGCCATTGAACTTGAACCCGGAGCCCCTATCCTGCGGGGAAGACTCTACCCTCTCTCGGAACCAGAGCAACAGGCTCTCCGAGAGTTCCTGGATGAGAATCTGCGGAAGGGCTTCATTCGGCCTTCCCAGTCCCCGGCCGGGGCGCCCATTCTTTTCGTCAAAAAGAAATCGGGGGAGTTGCGGCTCTGCAATGACTATCGAGAACTTAACAAGATCACGGTTCGGAACCGCTACCCCCTCCCCCTGATCCCCAAGCTCTTGGAGCGGATGCGGGGAGCCAAGGTGTTCACTAAACTGGACCTGCGGGGCGCTTACAACCTTGTCCGGATTCGCCAGGCGACGAATGGAAGACAGCCTTCCAGACCAAGTGGGGCAGTTTTGAATACCTGGTGATGGGATTCGGTTTGTGCAATGCCCCAGCCTGTTTCCAACATTTCATGAATGACATTTTCCGGGACCTGCTAGATCGTTATCTGGCAGTCTATTTGGACAACCTGCTGATATTTTCTCCTGATCAGGCGACCCATGACCGCCATGTCAAGGAAGTGCTCCAGAGACTGAGAGCCCATGGGCTCTATGCTAAGCTGGAGAAATGTGCTTTTGATCTGCGTGAGGTGGACTTTCTGGGTTACCGTATCTCACCAACGGGCATTGCCATGGATGACACCAAGGTCCAAGCTGTGGCTGACTGGGCGGCTCCAGCCAGCAAAAAGGACATTCAACGTTTCCTGGGCTTTGCCAACTACTACAGAAAGTTCATCCCGGACTTTGCCAAGTGGGCTGATCCTATCACCCAGTGCCCGCGGGGAAAGGTGCCGTTCGGTGGGCGCCGGAGGCGGGGCGTGGGGTTCCGGAAAGTGAAGCAGCTGTTCACCACACAGCTGCGTCTACAGCATCCCAACCCCCGCACCCCTTTCATTGTGCAGGCCGATGCGTCGGATGTGGCGGTGGGAGCGATCCTGCTACAACCGCAGGGGACGGACTTGTTGCCCTGCGCCTACTACTCCCGGCAGCTCACGGCTCCAGAAAAGAACTATACCATTTGGGAGAAGGAGCTCCTGGCCATCAAGGTGGCTTTTGAAGTGTGGCGCCATCTGCTTGAAGGGGCCAAGTTCCCGGTGGAGGTGCACACTGACCACCGGAACTTGGAACACTTGAAGACCCAGCGCAAATTGAACCAGAGGCAACAGAGATGGTCCCTGTTCTTTGAGAGATTCAATTTCCGCATCCACTATGTGACCCCCAAGCAGACCAAGCAAGCTGATGCTCTGTCTCGGAAACCGCAGTACGTTCGTGGCGGTGAGGGACTTTCTGAGGCCCGTCTCCTGAAAGCGGAGAACTTTGCTGCGGCTCGGGCGGCTCCTGTGCACCCTCCTGTGGCCCTGCCGGCTCCTGGGGACAAGAGGCCTTTGAGTGAGCGGGTCCAGGCGCGCCAACGGACTGACCCGTGGGTGCAAGAGCAGCTCGCCAAGGGGGTGCAAGCCCCTTTCCAGGTAAAGAACGGGGTGCTCTACCACCGTGACTCTGTCTATGTTTCCCCTGGGCCCGAGCGGGAGGACATTCTCAAACTTTGCCACGATAGTCGGGCCGCTGGGCATTTTGGGCTGTTCGAGACCCTTCAGTTGGTGTTACGGGATTTTTGGTGGCTTAAGGTGCGGAGGGATGTGGAGGACTATGTGGGCTCTTGCCCTGTGTGTCAGCGGGCCAAGAACCCGGGGGGCAAGCCGGCCGGTTTGCTCCAGCCGCTCCCGACCCCCTCCGCCCCCTGGAAAATGATTTCGGCCGACTTCATCACCGACTTGCCTAAGTCCAAGGGTTTCACCACGATCCTGGTCGTGGTGGACTGTTTCACCAAGATGGGACAATTCATAACCTTTGTTGGAGAGAAGACTGCCAAAGAGACTGCGGATATGTTTGTGCAACATGTGTTCCGGCTGCATGGCCTGCCTCAGAGTTTGGTAACCGACCGCGGCACCCAGTTCACTTCCCAGTTCTGGAAGGCTGTCCAGAAGTTGCTGGGGATTGATGTGCGGATGTCCATGGCCCATCACCCCCAGTCCGACGGCCAGACCGAAAGGGTCAATGCCACCTTGGAACAGTACCTACGGTGCTATGTCAACTATCAGCAAACCAACTGGGCGTCCTTGTTGTCTCTGGCAGAGTTTGCTTACAACAACGCGACGCACGAATCCATCAAGGAGACTCCTTTCTTCGCTAACTATGGACACCACCCTCGCTTCTACCCTCCGGTGGACCCGTCTGGAGGGGCGTCGGAAGCGAAACATTGGCTTCAGGAGCTCACTGCCTTGCAAGACTTGCTGCGCACTCAATTGGACCAGGCTAAGGCGGATTACAAGCGGATGGCTGATCGGCGGCGCCAGGAGGGCCCTGCGATCCTGGTGGGGATAAAGTTTGGCTGTCTACCAAGAACCTGCCCACACAGCGGCCTAGCCGCGAGTTGGATGCCAGATTTCTGGGGCCTTACAAAGTGTTGGAGAAGGTGGGGCCTGTCTCCTTCAAACTACAACTCCCAGCGGACATGAAGATCCACCCTGTGTTTCACCGTTCTTTGCTCTGCCCGGCGAAGGGGGTGCGGCCTGATGTGGCGCAGCCGCCTCCTCCCCCTGTGATGCGTGACGGCGAGGAGGAGTTGGAGGTGCAGGACATCCTAGATGCGCGCATCCGCTACCGGAAGCTGGAGTATCTGATCGACTGGAAAGGTTTTGGGCCGGAAGAGCGTTCCTGGACGCGGGCTCGTGACGTCCATGCCCCGGACCTTGTGGCTCGGTTCCATCGCAAGTACCCTGACAAACCCAAGCCTCGAGGGCGGCCTAGGAGGGCCCTGAGGGGGGATAGTGTAGCACAGCAGTTCTCGTTTGTGCCTGGAGGGCAGGGGTTAGGACCTGGGGTCCCATTAGCATTAGAACCAGCTGTGCCAGAACATGATTCTGAGGATGAGCTAGATGACTGGGGCGAAGGGCAGCTTTCCCCTGAGGGGCCTCTTTCGCCCACAGAGAGCTTGGCCTGGGAAGAAATGTTGTTTGGCCCTAGTGAAGATTTAGATAACCAGGTGCAGATGGACAGCGATTCTGGAAGTTATGAACATCCGGGTGGGAGATCTTCTCAGGAGCCTCCAGGGAAGATATGGAAGAAAGCGCATGGGAAACGGATAGGGAGGAGAGCTCTCAGGGAGATAGAAACACAGCTGCGGAGAGACAAGGTCGAACCTTTGATAGGAGACGGAACATAGAGTCTAGCAGAAGGGAATGGTCTAAGAGCATAGACCGGCCGAGGTCCGTAAGCAGCGATTGGAGACGAAGAAGCCTAGAGCGTCTGGGACCTCGGCCGAAGGATTAAGTATAGGATCCGTGGGAACGAATCCTCAGTGCTCCGGCCACGTCTTTCCTGAATAGGCGTGAAGCGGAGTGGGACCACGAAGCTAAGCTAGCCCGTGGTCATCAAGCCTTGCCTTGCCTTGCTTTGTTCCTGATCCGCCTGGTTGTGCGGAGCCTTGCCTTGTTCCTGATCCGCATAGTTTTGCGGAGCCTTGCTAAGCCTTTAGCCTATTGCCACGTTACCTTGGACATTGTTACTTCAAGCTTTGGATTTGCTTTTATATTCTATTGGACAATATCTTTTGAACTGTTTTTATATTCAATAAAGTAGTTAGCCTTCAGTCCGTCTCTGTGTGTGTGATTAAGGGGCCGGTCAAGTCCGTGCATCGTGACAAATACAAGATAAAGTGTGTAACCATTGTTCTGAAAAAATTTAGGTTAATTCACTGCTCTTCTCAGTTCAGGAAAATATCAGTGGACATCTTTATCTTCCTTGTGTCTTTTGCTCCTCTTGTCAAAACCATGCAATTAAGGTTTCTTAATGCCATTTCTCACTGCTCCTTTGGTAGACAACTATGTAAGGACCTTTCTACACTGCCAGATTATCCAGATTATCAAAGCAGGAAATCCACATTATCTGATTTGAACTGGATTATTTTAGTCTACACTGCCATATAATCCAGTTCAAAGCAGATAATTTGGCTTTTATGCAGCTATGCAGAAAGGGTCTAGGTGTACGAGTATTATCCCTAGAATGTGAAAACTTCATAGAATAGAACTTCCAAATCTAGTCAGCCTTATAAAAATGACAGTAGTTCCTTATCAATTATTCATATCTCTTTGAGGTGATTACTGAAATGATGATATTGAATTAGTACTGTTGTTTAAAAAAAGAGCTTTGTAGCCTATTCTCTGCAGATAATATTTTGAATGGACCCAGCCTTTTTTCTGTTCACTTGTTTTAGCCAATGCCCACCAGCCTGTCTGAAATAAAGCATTCACTTTAGCCACTAGAGGGATCCCCAAGAGTATGGTTTACTCAGGTAGACAACAGTTCAAGTAATATTATGTAATGCTTTCTTAGGTTAAAATGTTCCTACTCCTTATTTTCTTTAATTATGTGTTCTCAGAAAATTAAAGAAACAATAAAGAAAAGTTGAAATGCATAGCTGCGGCAGTCTAAACATGAAACGATATCAACAAGAAGTACTTGTAGCACCTTTGAGACTGAGAAAAAGAAAATTCCAGCATCAGACTTCACAGACTCTGTTTGACTATATCAGGGACACTGGAATGGAGTTGGGAAAACTTATGTTGGGATTTTTCTCCTTTTTTCCAATCATCCTCTAAGGTGTTATGGAATTATTTCATGTTTTTCATAGAGAGGGTATCACAATTTAATGATGTTCTCATTCCCATACTGAATTATATTTTAATTTATATATTAAAATTATGTGTTTTGGAGGCAGTATTTCCAATATCTGCTTTTCTGAATATTAAAAGTGTTACACACACACACCTCTGTCCAGCTGAGGAAGTACAAGGTGTGTGTGTGGGGGGGGGAGGGGGAGAGATTATGGTATATAGCGATATAATTGCACCTGACGAAGTGGTCTGCAGCCCATGAAAACCTACATCATATAAAAATCAATAATTTTATAGTGTCCTGTTATGCACACATGGCTTTTTAAAGGTATGGCGGTATCTGTATAGCATTCTCATTATTTGAAGTCCTGTCTCATTATCACCTCCCACTGAAGTTATTTACTATCTTTGCAGAGTATTTGACAGGCACCTGTTTTGACAATAGGCTTTGCTTTCTGTACTCTGCCAACATTAAAAAAACAAACTAGACTGAAAAAACTGTTGACTTTTATGCTTAATGCTACTTTACACATATCAACAGATATGCTCTTGGCTTACACTGCAAAATTAGGAATCAACTTTAATTTAAACAGATGTGTTTATGTATAAACACTCGGCTTTTTTTCTGCATCCAAACTGACATGCTGTCAAGATACAATAAATGCCTAGACCTTTAAAAAACCAATGCCTTTCAAAATCATAATGATACCAGCAATAACAAGGTATAAATAACAAGGCATACATCACGAATAGATCATGGTCACATATTCAAGCATTTTTTTAAAAAATAAAACAAGCCCCCATTAAGTGGTGACAAATCTACTTTTGGTTTGAAAAATAGGCACTTTTAAAATTTAAACAGTGCAGGGAGACTGTGAAATCTATAGCTATCAAAATTCAGCTGCGGTTCCAAGAAACATATAATGTGGTGTTTGTTTATAGACATTGATATGTTATTAGTAATTAGGGGAGTCATAATCCTGGAATACGATAGTAGAAGACCTGGGTTTTCCATGTAGTTAAAAAAAAAGATTCAAGTGGTTTTTCCACTGCTTTTCTAGAACATCCATAGTGCTGGTACCGAGGGTAGGAACTTTAAAGAAAACCTGATTAGCTGTATGTAGCTGTTTGTATGCATAGGCTGGTGGATTCACTTTGCAACAACATTATGTTACATGCTTTAGCAGTTCTGCCATGCCTTTTTTGTTCATTCTGTTTGCGTTGGGAGGTTCTGATGACGTGATTTCTAATTCAGCTTCTTATGGTTGTCTGGCATTGCCATCGCTCAGCCGTTGACTGAAGTTTACAGATTTCTTTTCTCACGGCTTCTCTTGTTACAAATGGACTTAGGGGCATTAACATTCCTTACTTTGAAATGCAACAAAGAAACTCAGTGTATGTACTTTGAGGAAGTTCTGGTTTTCTCTTGATGCACAATAGTAACAAATAAATAAAAATTCTTGCAATGCAACCTCAAGCCTATGATGTGTATTATCAGTTGCAATCACTTGAATCACTTGCAGAGGTAAAATGCTACATTATTGATTTCCTGGTGTGATTTGGTGATTATATTTGTCTATCTGTCTGTCTGTCTGTCTATCTATATATATATAAATGCTCTGTCCATAATTAGGCTGAAGTAAACAAAAAAAACACCCCACTGAACAAAAACACACCAAATTTGCCAACAAAACGCCTCACAATCCAAGGTGTGACCATCACTGAAAAAACTCCACAAAAAAACAACAAAGGAAGGAGAAAACACACCTCCCCCCCCCCCCAAATACACGAGCATGCAGCCAGCGAGGCCACTTTACTTCACCTTCCCCTTTGCCTTCACAGTCCTCCTTAACTAACACTACGGCAAGGGATCAAAGGGCAGAGGAGGAGGAGGAGAGAGAGAGCGAGAGAGGGAAACAAAGGGAGCCAGGGCACACTGACTATCTCCCCCACACACACTTCCACAGCACAAGGGAAGGAGGAAGGTGTCATGATGGGGAAAATAGGGGTTGCAATCCAACTGGACACACGAAGCTGGCATTGCTTGGAAAGGAGCCCAATAAACCATCCAGCCCAACCTCATTTCACAATAAAGGAAGACACCATCAAAGCCCTCACCACAGATGGCCAACCAGTTGGAAGGGAGGCCTAAAGGCCATCCAGTCCAACCCCCTCCTTGTTCCCTCTTTCCTTCCCTTCCTCCCTTTCTCTACTTCCCTTCCTTCTACTTCCTTTCTTTCATTCCCTCCCTCCCTCTGTTCCCTGTGTGATATTCTTGTCAGAAGACCATCATGTCAACCAAAGATGATGGGCAGCCAGAAAACGTTTGGAAGAATATTGTCAACCAGAGCAGAGAAGGTTTAGTGGTACAAAAAAATTGAAACCAATTAATGCCTATTCATTGCTCATTTTTCCAATTCCTTGGTCACTAAAAGCCAGATCATCCACCACTTCAGCAGAGGAATGAACAGGGACTGGAAGTGTAACTTTTTGTGTCATAACCTCCAGAATCAACACAAGTCATATTGAGTGGGAGATTGAGAGAAGTGCAATCAAAAAATTGAATACTACACATGGTCTGGAAAGGTGTCCAGAGAAGAGAGACCAAAATGATCAAGGGTCTGGAGAACAAGCCCTATGAGGAGCGGCTTAAAGAGCTGGACATGTTTAGCCTGCAGAAGAGAAAGCTGAAAGGAGACATGATGGTCATGTATAAATATGTGAGGGAAGTCATAGGGAGGAGGGAGGAGACTTGTTTTCTGCTGCCCTGGAGACTGGGATGTGGAACAGTGGCTTCAAACTACAGGAAAGGAGATTGCACCTGAATATTAGGAAGAACTTCCTAACTGTGAGAGCTGTTCAGCAGTGGAACTCTCTGCCCCAAAGTGTGGTGGAGGCTCCTTCTTTGGAGACTTTTAAACAGAGGCTGGATGGCCATCTGTCGGGTGTGCTTTGAATGCGATTTTCCTGCTTTTTGACAGGAAGTCTCTTCCAACTCTATGATTCCATGATTCTAATTATCATCAGAGAGTTCAAACCAATAACTTTCAATTAATGTAATTGTATAACTAGGTGCTTGGAAGATATCTTTGACAAATAACACCTGTAATGTCTAGACTTAGGTCTTTGAAAGAATAAGCCCACAAAATACCCAAAGGACAGGATCACAGTAATGTTTTAATCACTATTCCTTTCTGCCTCCCAGAAAGAGACCTAATCTGAACATGACCTTTTCAGCTGGTACAAGATCATAAAAGTTCTGTTCCTGTGGATTTTGCTCCACTTGTTGTTGTCTTCATTTCCTGGTTCCAGAACTTGGACTGCTACACAGATATTTGCTGGATAACTTTCTGTGTTCTACAACAGGAGCTTGAGATAAGTAGCACCCATGATAAAGCATATCCTAGCTTTGATACAAGTAGTAGTTTTGTCAGGTTTTTTTAAAAAAAACTGCACTTTAAGTTATTGTGAGTTTATTTGAATCCCATGTTAGGAGAAAGGTGAAATATAAATTAATTAAATAAATCAAATATAAATAAATATCCCCATCCAACCCATCTGTTTTGCAGATACCTCAAATCATACCTATTTGTTTTTATAATAATCACAGTGTTATTGATTTATCATGTCAGAAGCAAATTGAGGGTATAGTTATAATGTATTTTAAAACACAAATCACAGTGTTGATGGATGTTGCTTTAATATAAAACTATGATTTGTTTACTAAGAACATTATATCAACCTGGAAATGAAAAAAAACCTACCTCCTTCCTGTACTTTAGAAAGAAACTCAAAATCTGGTTATGGGACAAAGCGTTTGAACATTAGAGAAAACAATAGAAAATAATACTGAAGTGATATGGAATTACAATGGACTGATCCGGACTTTGCTTTTTAAACCTTCATGATTTTAAACAAATGCATTTATTATTGTAATGTTTTAATGAATTGTTTTAAAATGTATTTTTATGAATGTGGATGGCACTGAATAGTGCCTATTGTGAAGACGCACTGAGTCCCCTTTGGGGGAGGGATGAGAAGAACGGGGTACACATGTACGAAATAAATAATAAAAATTTAAAATCATCAAGATCCTCTTGTTCTCTGCGTTGACAGCCCAATTGATTAAGCCTGTAGGCTAGCCCTGCCTACCCAATTTATTGCTTAATTTATAGATTTTTAATGGTGAATACGCCCACCTCTTAAGTCATTCTGACCTGCCCCTGTTCCAACATATTTCCATACTCTTGGTCACCCACAATGGCAAGTGGTTCTGTGTAATCTTCCGTAGGCGAGTGCAGAGGAGGGATGGACAAACAGAAGAAGGATTTATAGCTATAGATCACCACTTGCTTTAAACGGAGAAAGACGTGCAATGCATTTCTTGGCATATCCTTTGAAAATAATTCCATATAGAAGGACTAGAACTGAAGGGTCTGCTACTAAGGGTAGACACTGTACTGGAGAAAGGGGTCTGACTGAAAGTAAGCGGAGGAAAAATTAGGTATGCCACAAATTGAATCTGAGATACACAGATTGAATCATGCATACACAGATAGATATTTTCATTATATGCATTCCTCATTGATATATGCTTCCTCCTTTGGACTGATAATAAAGAAATTCAAATATGGTGGTATCATTCTGAAGATGTGTATCTATGAATCACTTTCCTTAAGCTGACAGATACTCCTTGCCAAATCACCTACTAAACTACTTTAATCAAAGGTGGTGCAATGGGTTAAACCCTTTGTGGTGGCAGTTTCGAATCTGGGGAGAGCAAGTTGAGCTCCCTCTGCCAGCTCCAGCTCCCCATGCGGGGACATGAGAAAAGCCTCCCACAAGGATGGTAAAACATCAAACATCCAGGCACCCACTGGGCAATATCCTTGCAGATGGCCAATTCTTTGGCACCAGAAGCAACTTGCAGTTTCTCAAGTCACTCCTGATATGAGAAAAAAATAAAAGAAATTTGACCACAGAAATCAATAAAAAATTAGTCTTAGGTATATAATTTTTGTTGATTTTGTTCCTGAAGGAACCAATGGGTAATTTTAGCAATTTTCATTCCACTACAAGAAAATCTTCAAATACTTTTCACTCCACCCTTAGCATGTTATAGTGTTACACAAAGACACAAGGACACCTGTGAAGGATCAGAAGGCAACTACAGCAGTGTCAGAATTATCTTGTGTGTCCTTTCTTGTGTAGCACCATATGGACCACTGTTCATCAATAGAGTTGAGCAGAAGTAGATGGTGAGAAATGTGCTCTTAGGACAGGATTGCAAATCATGTGGCTCTACTGTGGGACTGGTCATGTTTGGAATTGAGCTTTTAGTTCTAAGGGCATCTACTCTTTATCAACAAACACATTTCTTAAGAGTTTCCAATAATCCAAGACAATATTTATTGTGTCACTTCTGAAGTGCTATTTTCCAGTTTCCGTCACAGGAGTCAATGCTAATAGTGAAAATTACTTGGGATGGAGTCTACCATGGAGTAAACATGGTAAGGGAAGTGAGTGAGGTATTTGTTAAAGGAGTCTCAAGAGTCTCAAGATACAAACAGAACTGAAAGAATTCTGGCTTTCTCTCACCTTCCTTTTGTCTTACGATTTGCCTTAGCTAACTGAAGCTGGACTTCCTCTGTAAATTTTGAGAACATATGTTTCCCTTATTTCCTTTAGAGTTTTGAAATCAAGAAGAAAACAAATACAATCAGAACTGTGAAAAGCATGCAGTATCTACAACTTATTCAAGCCAGAGTGACTAATTTGTTGACTGGTGCCAGTCATGTTGGTCACATATCACCAAGGTTAAAAGGTATTCCAGTTTATTTCCAGGTGTCATTCCAAGTGCTGGTTGCAATCTTTAAAAGTCAATTACATTAGGACTCTTTAATCTTTAATTCTGTAATACAAATCCACTCATTTGTTTGGCTCTTACATTGAGGTTCTGATTTCAGTGCTTTTACTTTCAGAGACAATTTTGATTGCTGTTAAAGATCTTTGTAGTAGTGGTGTATTACAAACATCTTTGACAGCAATCAAAATTGTGTCTGAAAGTAGTGGCATAAGGAACTCTTGGTTAAACCCTTGTGCAGACAGGACTGAAGACCAACAGGCCGCAGGTTCAAATCTGGGGAGAGTGCGGATGAGCTCCCCCTATCAGCTCCAGCTCCACATGCGGGGACGTGAGAGAAGCCTCCCACAAGGACGGTAAAACATCAAACATTCAGGCACCCCCTGGGCAACATCCTTGCAGACGGCCAATTTTCTCACACCAGAAGCGACTTGCAGTTTCTCAAGTTGCTCTTGACATGAAAAAAAAAGTTGTGGTGTGACATTTGTGGGAACATATATTACATTTTACAGATACCAGGTGAAGATGGTGTTATTGATCACAACTTCTGGTGGCAGATGAACTTTGATTTCAGTGATGTTGGTTTTTTAAAAAGTGGATGGCTATATATACGTGTATGAAGAATATATTTGTATTGATTTTTAAATTTATTCTGTGGCATGCTGTAGACAGGGTTTAAAGACAATATAACAATATTTTATACAAACATGTAAATAAAGAAATGCATACAGACACATAAATATTAACACTGCAAGACCAGCTATGCAGTGTAGTGGATATGACTTACTAGTAACAGAATAATTACATGGAAACAACTATTGTATTTACACAATTCTAATGTGCACCTTTTTTTGGCTAAATTGCTTAGCCAAAATTGGGGTGCGTATTATATTCGATAGCACATTAGAATTGCCCCTAAATTCCCCTCCTCCTCCTCCTCCCAGCATTGCTTTTATCCCTCTTGCCAAACTAGGCATTTTTCATGTGCTGCTGCTACCGCAGCTCCGGCTTCTTCCCCTTTTTTTCAGGAGCCAAAGTGCAAGCTCCGGGCTGGGTCTGGCATGGCCTGTTGTGTGAGACCTAGCAGGCCAGCAAAGGGGCAAGCCAGCAAAGCTACCAGTGAAGGAGCAAGCTGGCAATGTGGCAGACAAATAGGCAAAGTGGCAAAGTAGCAAAGCAGTCAGTCTGTGAAGGCCCTGAAGTCAAGGAGGAGGAGGTGAAGGTGGCCTCCTTCGCCTGGAGTCTCTACGGCCTCCCTCTCAGTGGAGCCAGACTTGCTGTACCTTCGTTTTGTTCTCTGTGCCCCCTCTCTTTGCCTTTTATGTCAAGGCTTCTTTCTCCCCTTCTGTCTTATTTATTTATTTATTTTGGGCATTTCTATCCAGCCTTTCTCCTTTTGGACCCAAGGCGGTTCATGTCATTAAAACAAACTGCATAACATAAATCATTAATTGAAACAAGCCATAAAACCATTAAAATACAAATATTCCTTGTACTTTCTATTCTTTTTTAGTCCCTCCGCCTTTTCTTTCAAAGCTTCTTTCTCTGCTTCTTTCTTGCGCCTTCTTTCTATTCTCTTTCCCTCTCTCTGTCCAGTCCTCGTGTTAAAAGTTTCTTTGAGGATTCACTCGACATATTCCACTAATGGTTTTTAAGCCTCCACATGGGCTTTCAACCTGGCATTAAAAACTTGAACCACTAAAAAAGGACTTCAGTATGATTTCTGTCTTTTATAGTGGTATTTTTAGCAGCAGTAATGTTGGCTAAATGGGTTTCTTTCCACTGTGCATTACATTTGGCAGCAAATCTTTTTTTGTTTTGTTTTCAGGCTCTTGAAAATTGAGGCGTGCATTAGATTTGATTGCATACTAGATTTGAGTAAGTACGGAATATTGTTTAGTTCATTAAAATCTAAGCAATTAAGTCTAAGCACCGGGAATGTGGCACAGCTGGCTGGGAGTCAGCTGCATAAGATCTCTACTGATCAGAAGGTCATGAGTTCAAGGCCTGCCCGGGTCGGGGTTGGCTCTCGACCAATTGTGTAGCTCATTGTCTGTCTATATATGTTGTATGTCTATGGCATTTAATGTTTGCATGCATATGTGCATTGTGATCCGCCCTGAGTCCCCTGCGGGGTGAGAAGGGCGGAATATAAATGATGTAAATAAATAAAATAAATAAATAAGTGGCTAAAATGCCACTTGATAGATTGGCAACACACATATGTCCAAATAAGGATACAAATCTACTGATTCATTTAAAAATGGTCCAACCTGTTGAATTTAAAATAAAACTGGACCCTTCGGACACTGATTTTTAAATGATATGCTGGATTCTATATGTTTTATCTTTATATGTTTAAGCACCGAGACTGCTTTTGTATATTTTATTCATCTTTATGTTACTCTAAACCACATCAGAGAGATTATTAAAGGTGAAATATAAATAATTTTAATATAAAATACAGGAATGGTAAAATACAAATTCCCACTAAACCATGGAAACCTGCTAGGCAATCTTGAGCAAGTCACATTTTCTCGGCCTATAGAAAAGAGAGTGGAATACTTCCTTTGAATAAACTTTGCCAAGAAATCCCTATTATAAAGCCTTCCCTGCTCCTTTGCCAGAGAAAAAGCAATCCAAGGAAACCACAGGAAACCAGAGGAAGCCCTAAAGCATGAGACTCAGGGATGCACTTTGCCCACCCCTCCTTTATGAAGTGCATTCAAGAGATTATCATTCACCCTTGACCTTTAAGCAAACCTCATCACTATGAGTGATCTCTTTCATCCATATAAAAGCCAGGAATATCACATTCCTGTTGCTGTCCTATACCCATGTAATTCTGAATTGGTCCCATTGAACCAGAATTTCTTTCTGAATACAGTTTTATTAAATGTGTTCCATGTGTCACATAATTCACCTTGAGAATCCCAGATAAGGCAACATTTTAAACCAATATTTTAAGTTACCTAATATTTAACTATATTATTTGGGAACAGTGTCTTCTCATGCCAGTCTGATTAATGAGTGCCCTCTTTTCTTCCACTTAGAAATTCCCTTATTTGAGGAGAACACATATGATCACAGCATTTTTTGACCTCATTAGGGCTAATAACATTCAGAAGCAGAGCCCTACTGTGTCCTTCTTATTTGCAAGACCTAACTAACTTGTGTTCCCTTACTGGTTGGAGAGTTAGACAAGGCTAGCTGGATTTGGTTCTAACTAGTGGAACTACCCATGATTCTGTTCCTCACCTATGAACATACCCTATCCACAATTCTTTTCATCTCCCATGAACTAAATCTGTAGATTTCTTCACTCAAGTGACTCATAACTACTCTTGACCACTGAAATGGAGCAGATCATCCCAGGATTGCATACATTTCCAAAAATTCCATACATGACAAAAGAGAAAAGGAAGTGGTTGGATGTCAGGGTTGCCAAACTAAAAGCGGGAGATGGTTCCTGTACCTTTAATAATTATGTAAAAAATTCAGTAAGTATTGCTTGTTTCTACCTATTGGAATTCCCTCTTCTATACAACCTTTAAAGGCACAGGAGCTCCCTCCAATTTTTATTCTCTTAGCCCTTTGGGAGGTCCACTGCTGGTTTGTTTGTTTGTTTGTTTTTAATGTACTTCTGGTGTTAGTATAACAGGGCCCTGGTGACTGCTGAGAAAGTGAATTTCCACCCCTGTTTATCCCAGGTGGGTTGGGGAAGTTAAAGGCTAAAAAAAAACAGCTTTGAGGCAATCCTGTGTCCACCCTAGTTCTAAAATTATAAACCTGCCCGAGGTCTGCTTCCCGACATCCACTGGCACAGAGGTGCTGTTGGTAGCAATGGTGAGAAAATGAAGTGAATAAAAAATTAATAAGGTAAATCTGAGCGGGAAATGTTTAACAGATATAGACTGTAAACAAGAAAGTACATGGTTGTGTACATAACACTGATTGCTGGCAGTAATGTCACCCATTCACAAGGATTTGCCACTGTTTATGAGTTTCTCATAGCTAAGACCAGAGATGTGTAAAAAGAGTCAAACATCAATTGTATACTCCAGTGCAGTTATAGTGCAATGGTTAACAAGCAAATGTTTACCGAAAATTCAGCTGCTTGCGATGTCTGTAATGATTTCTTCTTGATTCTGAATCAAAAGCTATTCAAGTTTATATGGGAATAAATTATTTAGATTGGTAATACCTATGTCTGAGTAAATAAATGACATAAATAAATAAAGTGATGCTGCATGTCTTCAATCAGACATGCACTGTATGTACACATATTGCTGATACACTCTCACAGGTCTGAAGTAAAGGTATGTCATGGTGTGTGTTGAGGGTGGGGAGAGTGTCACAGTTTGTACAAGGTGTGGGAAATGGTCAGAGGTCTGTGGGTTGTGCTTGCCTTTCCAAACCATCATGCCCACTACGCCCTCCCCCTACCCCGCCATAATGCCTGGACATCAAACATCATATGACTAAGCTTCCTATACATAGTGGGAACAATATGTGGTGGAAGCACATGGGAAAGAGCCTTCTCTTCCTTTGTGCTTTGATTGTTGAATGCCCTCCCCACAGATCTGACTGGCAAAGGTGGTTTCTTCATCACACTGCAAAGCTAAGATTTTCTTTGTGGGTCTATTTTTTTAATTGTATATGTACAGTACATAATTTTGAAATGATTTGTCCTTTTAACCTTGTTTTGACTTGCTACATTGTTTGATGTGTTTTAAATCTGTTTAAATTCTTTCTGTTTTGAATTCTTTTGTTTGAACTTGTTTACATTTATAGGTGTACCGCTCTAAGATCTCATGCTAAAGGGCAGGATATAAATATATTTTTAAATAAATAATGGCTTTGTAAAGAAGGGGAGCCATTTGTGTATCATCCTCTGCTTCTTGCAGAATTGTGTTGAAGATTTGTTGAAGATTTGGCATAGGGTAGAGTTTTTTTAAAGGGCTCGGGCCATTAAAGAAACTTAAATAATGGCCTTAAATAGATGTTCAATACATTGCACTTTGTTACTCATGAGTTGTGAGCAATAAGAATGAACAGTCTTCTGCTTTCAGAATTCATATGAAACAAGCAATGTGGTTCTTTTTAAAGTACTAGGGGGCTCTATGCATGAAGTGTATTCATCTTCAAGATTGCAAGCCAGCAAGAGATGTGACGTGATAGCAGTGGTAGTATTCCTCATCATATGAGGATACGAGGATATGGCAGCCAATATAACTCGGTCACCCACGGAGTCAGCCGATTCCAATCACATGACATTGTGCTACTCTGTGGGTGAAGAAGAGCAGAACCAGCATGCTGCCACCACCCTGACAACATAAGAGGATTCCTGTGTTGCCATTCCTTCAATGAGGGAAGCTACATACTCCATGCGCACACCACACTTCCCTCCATGTGAAGAACTTCTGGAGGAGCCCAGCAAAGCAGGGCCTGTGGCAGTAGCTTCCCGATGCTCGGCGAACTGGAGTGCTGCTGAGATCCGCCAAAGTTATGATGAGGTGGTCTGTCTAGATACGTGTTTCCCAAAGTGGGCGATATTGTCCCAGGAGGAGGGGTGCTTGGATGAGCCAGGGAGGTGGTAGTAACCTGGGGTGCAATTGGATAGTGCTGAATAAAAATAAGGGGCTGTAGAAACATAAAGAATAAAAATTTGAAAAACCTTTTGCAATGTTTCATCCAATGTGTAACATAGTTACAGTCATCGAGATTACATTATTTTCATATGTACACACAAAATGCAAGTTATAATACAGCCCAACAACAACAACAAAAGAATTATTGGTGTCCTGGTTTTTAGGCATTTTTCCTGGGGTTATTTGGGGAACTGATGCAGATAATTGTATTGGATAGACCACATCAGCTCTAGTTTCTGAGAAAATGTTATCATGGTTTTCTATGGACAAGCAGAAGAAGACCGATATGTGGTTTATGTTCTGTATCTCAAAAACCAGAACAGACAGGGGAGAACAGATGCCATCTTTGCAACCAGCAGGTCAAATTTACCTAGAATTGGGTCTAAGGACCACCTCCCACTGCCCCTGGGGCTATGCCATTTTGACAGCAGTCGCCAGTGAAACAGCCTCTGCACGGGGGGCCTCATGGCACCCTGCATGCCCTTCCCTCTTCCTTATCACATGGTGGGGATGGGCCAAGGCATCCTGTCATTGTCTCCATCATATGGATGAAAGGCTAACAACATGTACTGCCGCATCGCCCCTTTCCCCAACAGATGGAGGAAAAGGCAAACAAATTCTTGCAACGCTTCCCCTCCACTTCAGGAGGAATGGGGGTGGGGCCAAGCCAGTGCTCAGCAGGCCCTGTCCAGAAAGGGGAAAGGGGGCAATAAAAACCTCAATGTAATGAGGTCATAACATTCGAGGCACCAAAACGTCTGTTGGGCAGTGTAATTGACCAGTGGTCAAGTCTGCTGATTGGTCTTAAGAAGCAAGTGTTGACAGGCATGCATATTGTGCATTGTTGGGAGGTCCAGCATGCAACTGCAGGAATATGTTTATAATGACTTGTTTACAATATGATGCTATAAATATGTGATATGTATGAAATTTTATTTAGCTTGTTTCTGAATTGTGTGACAAGCAGTTAAAAATGGTGGTAGTTCAATAAATATTTTAACATTTTAATTCATGCTGCTGAGGATGAACATGAATAAACTGACCATCCTTCTCATTTAGGTTCATTTTCAATGTTATTAATAATCATTAATTTTAATATTTTCCTTTTTTATTTAAATTTTCCTTTTTTATTTAATTATTTATTTTTCTGTTTGTTCACTTAAAGAAGGTAGATTTCCAAGGGGGTACACAGGGGGTTTTCTGAAAAAGCAATGGTCAGCCAAACAAGTTTGCGAACCTTTGGTCTATGACAGACCAACTGTCCAAGGTGCACAAGGAAACCACTAACCAACATGCAGAGAAAGGTCAGAGAAAGTATAATGAGGCTATAATATTTAATAGTAGGTCTCTTATCCCTCCTCCCATGTTTTTTCAACTTCGGTAGTTGAAAAATTCCATTTTGTATGGAATTTAACTTTATTTTCACAAATTTATTTGCTTCTATACCTAATCTTTGTAGTCTCCACTCTGTCCTGGCCGGCAATCATTATGCCTTCCACATCATTCCAAACTATCCCATCCCAACAGGTAATGCAGCACTTTCCCATTTCTTCCTTGTGAAAAAAAATCTTGGGGTCCTCGTGGACAACAAGTGAAACATGAGACAACAATATGATGCGGTGGCAAAAATAGCCAATGAGATTTTGGCCTGCATCAATAGGAGTATAGTGTCTAGATCCAGGGAAGTCATGCTACCCCTCTATTCTGCCTTGGTTAGACCACACCTGGAATATTATGTCCAATTCTGGGCACCACAATTGAAGAGAGATATTGACAAGCTGGAATGTGTCCAGAGGAGGGCAACTAAAATGATCAAGGGCCTGGAGAACAAGCCCTATGAAGAGCGGCTTATAGAGCTGGGCATGTTTAGCCTGAAGAAGAGAAGGCTGAGAGGAGACATGATAGCCATGTATAATTTATGTGAGGAAGTCATAGGGAGGAGAGAGCAAGCTTGTTTTCTGCTGCCCTGGAGACTAGGACGCGGAACAATGGCTTCAAACTTCAAGAAAGGAGATTCCATCTGAACATTAAGAAGAACTTCCTGACTGTGAGAGCCGTTCAGCAGTGGAACTCTCTGCCTCGGAGTGTGGTGGAGGCTCCTTCTTTGGAGGCTTTTAAACAGAGGTTGGATGGCCATCTGTTGGGGGTGCCTTCTTAGCAGGGGGTTGGACTGGATGGCCCATGAGGTCTCTTCCAACTCTAAGATTCTATGATTCTATGATGCATTGAGTATATATAAAAATAAAACAACATATTCTTTGAAATCACATAATTAAAACCTTAATACTACAGTTATAACATTAAAATACAATTGCAACAATCATAATGTAAAACCAACAATGAAATTTAAAACAATTTAAAATCACATTAAACATGCAGAAACTTGTATTAAAATATACGTTTTCAGCACCCAATTTGTTATCTTTATTTCCAAACTGGCATTGCTGTTAAATCCATCCTTTCCAAAGGGGCATTTCATGTATTCTTTTCAAAATGTAACCAATTCCTTATTAAACATTTATATTGCACTTAATCAGCCTGAGTGTTACCTAGCAGAAGAGAATCTGAGCTGAAAGAAAAAGGCTGTCTCAATACATAATCAAGGGACCATTGTGACAGCAGCAACCAGTTAGCCAATCCTCCTCCTTTCTGCTCTTTCTTGTTTGCTCACAGTTTCAAAGAGAGTCACGACACAACTGGCAAACATGAAGTTTGGATGAGCAGTGAAGTGGCCATGAAATCAAGATGGTGACAATCTAAGCTGAATGTGAATGATCTATCCAAACTAGAAGTATGAGCAGCAAATTGGCAAATAACATTCAGAATCAGTTCTAGTAATTAAAATGATGAAAACATGGGTAAAATAATTGATTTCACATACACATACGTGTATGACTCATGGAGGCTAAACAAAATATGGTACTGGCCTTTTGGACAGCTCAGTAAAAAAAGCCTTATCATAGAAGGGATGGAAAATAAAACCGCCAATTTCATGTCAGCTTACACTCAGATTCAAGATAATATTGGGGACTCTATTCAGTTAGAAATATTATGTTGCCAAATATTTATTGGTTTTGTTAAGTGGAAGATAACTGTTTTTAACAGGGTCTGTTAAATTTACTAATCTCTCTAGCCATGATAGATGTCTTTTTTCTTTGAAATTAGGATTTTCCATGCTAGATTTCAGTATTTTGCAAGAAATCAATTAAAAAAATAAGTTGAGTGTGTGTAGCTTGGGCAGGATCACCCAGTGGGTTGAGTAGCAATTCAAAACCTGACCTCCCAGAATCTTTGTACAACACCCACACCACTAAATGATGGCTCTCACATATATCTCTCTGGCTAAAAGTCTCTTGCTCAAAGATTTAGGAAGTCAGAACTTTCTTTGGCAGATACTTTACTTTATTTAGGAGCTCATTGTTCTAACTAAGCATCAGGAGCAAGAACACTGTCTTCTAGAAGTTATTTATAATATCTTACATACTCCCTTTGCTTGCCTTTGCTTGCTCTTGTTCTCAGAATTCTTCCCTTAGTTGTCAGGAAAGTCTTGATCCATAATTTTCTTTAATTTTTCTGGCACTTGGCAAAGTTCTTAAAGCTCCCAGTTTGCTCTATAGATGGATCTTTTGACAATTTGGACAAGTCAAATGATTGTACTTTTATTCTAATACACACAGAAATTACTAATGGAGTTCTGGTTTCTTTCCAAATACATTTGGGGCAATAAATCCCTTTGTTATGGACTGCATTACTCTCAGTAAAAATGTAAAATGACAGTGATAAGTATAGTTCCTCATAAGAATGCTGGTGCCCTACAAAATCACAGTTGCAAAGGTTTTTTAAATGCAGCATCCTGTGACATACAGTGGTCAAAAGAATACAGTAGAAAACAACTCCAGCAGGTCATTAGGGCAATAACCCTCCCTAATGTATGATCCCCTGCAACTAATAATCATCTTGTCTTTCATCTTGTTGTAATGATGACGTGTAGGAACCATTGATATCTGTCATAAGGTTTGTTAACTGAAATAAAGGCAATTGATTGATTGATAATATCTGTCATAAATTTATCCAGACACCCATGTGATGTTTAGTAAGTCACAACCCAACTGATGCTTCCCGGTGCATTCACATTGAAATCTGCCACTCATGCTGTGAATCACTGTTGTGTAAATTGTGGAGGCTGATATCTGCATAGCCACGATTCAGTGTACCTGCTCTGGTTAAATTTATTTTGCAACATAATAAACCAAAACTACCCTCTCTCAAAAAAAACTGTCACTCGATTGCTATTGACATTGTCATATGCAATTGTTAGTTAAACTGTAACCAAACCAGGACCCAGTGAATAGATCTTAAAGTATTTTAGTACACCAAACCAATGGGACCAAGGGTTTGGGTCTCTGAAACTGAGCATTATCTTCTAGGTTTTGGTCTATACATGCACAGGCAAGATTTAATTACACAGGTATATACAAAAGTGATGAGTAGCATTATTTCCAGTGTACACAGCACATGTTACTTTCCTTGAGTTTTAGAAAGTGCCCTTATTCCAGTGTTGCAATCCTATGATACAGCTTAGGGAACTATTTGGAACTGGGGGAAAGCAGTATTCAGGCCACATGTGGATATATCTCTTGCTGCAGGAGATATAAAAATATTTCTTCCATCTGAGTGCTATCTTCTGTTTGAGGAGGTAACTCCTCCTGAGACTAGAGGTCTTTTCACACAGGCCTATATGCCAGAATATCAAGGCAGAAAATTCCACATTATCTAAGTGTGGACTCAGATAACCCAGTTCAAAGCAGATATTGTGGGATTTTTTGCCTTGATATTCTAGGACAGTGGTGCTCATTAGGTAGCTCGGGAGCTACTAGTAGATCTTTGGCCCTCTTCCAGGTGATCTTCGGGCCTCACCAGCCGGATGGGGCACTCCTGCTATGCGCGCGCACTTCTGCTGCTGGCTTCCGCTCTCGCGGTGCTTCTTTCGCCTGCGGGGCATTGCAGGAAGAAGGAAGCACAAAGCGGGGCCTCTGGAAGGAGTGCCCTGCCTCTCTCTTGTCCAGAAGCAGCTGTGCAGCCTCTGTTGCCGGCGAGACAGGCAGGGCGGAGCGCTCCCTCTGGATGCCCCGCCTTGTGCTTTCTCCTTCTTGCAATGCCCCGCAGACAGAAGAAGCGCTGCACGGGCAGAAAACAGCAGCAGGAGCACGCGCGGTGGCAAGAGCGTGCTGTGCGCGGGAGCACATGGCGGCGGGGGCAGGTAGATCTTTTGAACTTGGTTGCTTTAAGAGTAGCTCGCATGCTGAAAAAGTGTGAGCACCCCTGTTCTAGGATATAGGGCTGTGGGGAAAGGCCCTATATGGGAGGATCAAGCAATAAATTCCAATCGCAAAGTGACAGAGTTTCAGCGGTCCCAGTGTCTGATTGGAGGAACTTCTCAGACAAATCAGCAGATCCTTAAAACTCACAAACTTACATTGAGTGATTGTAGGCTGCTCCTGGTGCAGTGGAGGCATCTAATAAGAAAGCTACTGTGTGTATTTCCAAATAAAGAGATAATGTCTCTAACTTTTGTCTGGCTAATAACCAAATATGTTATTTTAATGGAAATTACTAGCTAAATTGTAACTAATAGCTAGAATAAATTTCTGAATGGCTTATGAATTAATGAATGCCAGCGGTTACTAGCTCTGAGAGACACAAAGAGTTGGCATGGTAAAGATGTGAGAAATTCAAATATTGCAAAGGCCAGGCTCAATTAAAAGAAGAGCCAGGCATTTCAATCTCCCAGGGAAGGTATTTTAATTTTGCTAGCACATGCTGAAATAGTAAAGGCCAGTCCTGAGCATACAAAAGATAATGGGAAAATTAATATTGATACAAAAAGTACTCAACAAAGTACAATGTACTATTTCTCTCAGATACAAAGAGCAAATTGACTTGTTTGGTTGGCAATGGAGAAAGGATATGACAAGATCTTGTGAAGGTACACAGAAACACCCGTAACTTACAATAGATCTATGGCACTTTTAAAATGTGTTTTTATATTCTCTCATTACTGTAGAAGTGGAAAAATCTAGATGAGTAGGAATGTAGGAATGTAGGTCACCTCAGGAGATGATGGGATTGATCAACACTAAACATGACAATGATTCATCTCATAGGGTGCTCCCACAAGTGGAAGGAAAGTGAGGGCAACACGAGTTTCACATATTTCCCCTTTAGCCTCCTTAAAAGCTGATCTGAGAGGAATGGGAAAGGGCTGCATATGGAAGAGAGAAATGGTAAAAATGGACCTTCTTCCCTGACTGAGTCTCTGGTGGATAAGATTCCTTTCTATGAACAGAAAATTCATTTCCCTGTGCAGAAAGGCATATCTGAATACTGCAGTTCATTCTATTTTATTTGGGCTAAAAAAACATGGACAAGTTATGCATGTTTTGCAATTCTGTGCAAACAGATTAGGTGCATTTTAATAATAATAATAATAATAATGCATGTGGACGCAGTGCTAGTCCTTATGTGAAGATATCCATCAAAGGAGATAGAGATGAACAACAATTTGTTTCTGCTGTGAAGCGTTTTGGCAGAGAAGACGATCATCATATTCCATTTTGCCAAAAGTGGATATAGCATCTGCAATGGATTATTCCCAGACGTGCATAGAGAAACTCTACATACTCCTAGGCCTTTAGAATGACAAGGGGATAGTGACAGCTAGAGGAAAATGTCATCACCATTCCAAGGTTGTGTTGGAAACCTGGAAGCATGTGAGGTGACTTATCTAACACAGCAATGAAGTGCTGACAACAGTACCATCTTTACAATATCAACCCTTTGTCATGCTGGAGGACTAGGTGAACACATTTGGGGCAGGGGGCTACCTATGCAGCCAGTGTCAACATATGGTCAGAGTAAAGTATGGAATATATTCTAACTTCCACACTTCAGTCTAGAATTTACAGGATTGTCTGGTTTTTTATTAAGTTTCTGAACCCAATACTTTTAATTGTATGCACATGACAATAGTGAGCATTAGTGTTTTGTGTATCGGATACCCACAAAATGTTACTGATATGTGTGAACAGATACTTTATGATGCAAAAGGAAACAGGAATTGAAGTGGCTATTGCATAAATAAATGTTTGAAATTGAAGATACTGCATAATACTGTATGGAACATTCCATGTGATTAATAGCTGCTCATTATAATTAAAGCAATTATTCCTTGGATTCAAGATGCTTATTATATAGTCATAACACAGTATTGCCACTGTAAAGTGCAATACATCATTGTAGTTTTCAAGCCACTCACTTTGGAGTAATCTTTTTGACCTCAGTGATATTAATCCGGAATTATGGAACAAAGATTTAGTCCCAAATACTACTCTCAATACCTCCTTAATATTTTACTGTATTTCCTGCATGAATGAGCAGAAATGCATAAGGTGACTTGTTGATGGCTGTCACACTTGTTTAGCTATGTAGCAGCTTTAAAAACATATCCTGGGAGTTTTCACATTCACTGCAACAAAATGGTAGTTTGCTTTAAACCTATTATTATTTGAATCACAACAAGATGAGTCCACAGCAGGCACTCTGCTGGCTGTTGTATTGGCTCACACGTCGGACACTTCCCAAGTGTCTAGGACTGTGCGATGTATTGGTGAATAATGTGTGCAGATCCCAGTAAGGTGGCCTTCTGCAGCTGGCAGATGGTAATTTTGTCAGCGCCTATTGTGTTTCAGTGCAGTCCAAGGTCTTTAGGCACTGCAGCCAGTGTGCTGATCACCACTGGGACCACCTTTACTGGCTTGTGCCAGAGTCTTTGCAGTTCGGTTATTATTACGGTAGTATTATTATTATGTTTATCATGAAGATAAAAATAAATATAATAATTATTGTGATATGCTTCAGAGTAGATGAATCTATAATTGTGAATGGAGGAAAATATTTCACATATAAGTTGTTACCTTTTCATTTGGTATGTTATACACTGTTTCTGCACAATAAATACTGAGCATCAGTGGTAGTATGAGCCTAAATCCCCTGAAGGCACCAGATCCTGTCTGACTTTGGAAGCTATTAGTACTTGGATGGGAGACCACTAACAAATACCAGGTGTCATAGGCAATATTTCAGAAGAAGGAACTGGCTAAACCACCTCTGAATATTCCTTGTCTAAGAAAATACTATGAAATTAATGGGGTCATTATGAGTGGACAGGTGGCCTGAAAGTATACACAGATACCCGATAGAAGTAGAATGCTGAAGTAGAGACAAGTATTATATTAGATTGCTGGTAATTGTAACTCAAGAGCAAAAGTACTCTTTGTTTTGAACCCAAATCCAGCAGATTTCCGCATCTGTTCAACAACATAAACCTACATGATGCACAAAAAGTGGCAATGTTCAGTGACAATGTTCATGCAGTATGTAAAATCTAGAAGCAACATGAACTATATATCATGGAGGATAGAAAGTATCATGTTAGATTAGAACCAGTCTAATTAAACTCCTAAAAAGCAGATTTATATAACACTTTTGAGTGATCACTGGCAATAATATATTATACTTTTTACTCACAAGTCACAGTGGCTATGTGATAACCCCCACTGATTTCTGCTAGTCTTAATGTGTTTTCATTTAACACAAGCCAGAACTGTGTTTGCGTTTGGGAAAAAGGTAATATGGAGTTGCTATCTATTTCATCTAGCTCTTTCCACATTTCTGGTCAATTTTAGTTCTGCTGTTGGAGGAAGTCATATTTATATAAGTTCTCAAATGTTAAATGTCACTGCCACCACCCTCAAAGAAGACCTTCCCATGCATTTTATCTTAATAGTATTTTTGCATCAGTTCTAGCAGTGTTCCCTTGCTACTTCGCGGTTCGCTTATTGCATACTCACTTTTTCACGGATTTCAAAAATAGTAATTTAAAAAAAATATATATTATGGTATTTTCGCTGTTTTGTGGGGTTTTGCTGCCACCGCTCTCCAAGGCACTTTCCCTCCTCAGTCCTCCCTCCAGCCTTGAATGGCCTTTCCTTTCTTTCCTTCACTTTAGTTTAAGTTTAAAAAGACTTAAAATAGTGTATAACTACTAAAATAATGTATAAATATTAAAAGAAATAGAGTATCCCTATATTGCGGTTTTTCACTTATTGCGGGAGGTTCTGGAACGTAACCCCAGCAATAAGTGAGGGAACTCTGTACAGTATGAGCCCCATGTCTATGGGGGAATGTGTTCCAGGACTTCACACGGATAAGCAAAACCATGGGTTATGATGAACCCTATAGAACAAATAAAGTGGGAAGGCGAGAGCTATGCACCTGAACATAAATTTGCTGAATGAATGGCAGGGTATAGACATAGCAAATGAATAAATAAATACTATTGGAATTCCTTATCAATGGGTAAGTAGAGGAGACCCATCTTAACCAACATTGGGGTGGTAGGAGAGGGGGTGACACATGTTTTCTTCAGATATCAATTCCAAATGGTCCAGTATCGTTATTTGCCATATGAGAGTTTGCTATCTTATTTGCAAATGCTGTAAAAATATGCAAAGCGGTAGTGCAGCATCTTAGAGATTAGGGCCGCATCTGAACTGCATTATATGGCAGTGTAGACTCATATAGTGCAGTTAAACTGAATTATGAAATTGCATTATATTGCAGTATCAATTGGGCCTAACAAAGATGAAATAGGCCTGTGAGCACAAATTACATGGTTATATTTCTATGCGACCTGTGTGTGATTTTCATATATGAAACTGCTATATCTTCAGGCAATTGTACAAAATAGATGCTGTAACTGCAGAGCATTTCAGCATATCTGCACAATAAACCGGTTCAACATCCCCCACACCTCACATCCCAGAAAAGCCCATCATCCTCACTAAACTTTTCTTCTTTGGAGAAATCCATAAGAGTTAAAACTGCTATTTCACTGGTATCAATTTGTAGTGTAGCATATGGGAGCTGTTTTCCTCATCTTCAACACAGAGCAATTACGAGAATAAAAGGAGATTAGGATCACACACATAGGCACACCTACGTAATTGCCCTAGTATGTGTGCCTGTGATGTCAGCAGAACGTAGCTCTGATTGTCATGTTTTGTTGGCACAGTAATTGTCAAGTATAATTGGAAGTTCTTAAGTGTTCTTCGGGGTTCTTCCAGACAAGAGTTTTATAGTGCAATTGTCCGTTCTCAGTCCTAGAATTTTAAAGCAGCTTTTCTATTGGTAACCTCTCTCTGTGTGTTTTCAACTGAATCTTAGAATCATAAGGTTAGAAGATATCACAAGGGCCATTTAGTCCAATCCTCTGCCATCCAGGAGCACATAACCAAAACACTCCTAGCAGCCACCCAGCCTTTGTTTAAAAACCTCCAACGAAGGAGATGCCACTATATTTGAAGCACAATGCATTGTCAAACAGCTCTTATTGTGAAAAAGGTCTTCCTAATATTCTGGTGGCATCTTCTTTCCTGTAGTATACATACATTGCTCTGTGTCGTAGGTCTTGTATTCAATGGTCCTGTACCATGAAGTGGACCAGAAGTCACTCGTAAATGTCCAAGATGTCAAGGGACTTTGGGTTCTTAATGGTAAACCAGAAACTTTGAGGCATGCTTTGGTGTTTCACTTTGGACAGAGTGTGGACGGAATGATTGGCTCCTAATTGAACTGGTCCATTCCTTGTAGAACCACTCTTTCAAGATTTAAGAACCACTTGTACATGTATTATCATGCAGTAACAAAGACCTGAATCTTTTTTTTTGTCCAACAAGAGTAGACCTCTAGAAAAAACCTGGGTTTACAAAATTAGTAACTCATCATTGAACAGTTCATTCAATAGAACTTCTCAAGTTCTCACTAACAATAGGATTCATGCCAAATCATTCTAATATTTTATGAATAGATGTTCCCGTCAGAAGCAGTCACTTCGACAAAGCATCTGAAAAACTTCCAAAGCACCTTTGAATAGAGTGGAAAATAACAAGACTGTTTTTTTAAACTTTATATAGCACCTTATCTTCCCACAACATTTTTTGTCTAAGCACTAATATAACCCTTGAACTCAGCACAGCTCTGGGAAAGAAGCTTGTTAACTTGTTCTATTCTATATTGAGCTCAAAGGGAAAAAAGGATTTTTCTGATCAAAGGATATTGGCTCCTTCGACTCTGAGAGTTCAACTTGTTAGCTAATTGCTTAGACTGTTCTGGAGCACATGAGTTCTTGTATCTAAGGTGTGAAATAATTTGTCTTATTAGAAACAGTCAATGGTCAAAGTGTTGAAACACATTACAATACCGCAGAGTCCTGGCCACTGAAGAAGCCTGGCATGGCAGCTTAATTAATGAATTGGAGTTCCCACAAAACAAAGAAGCATGTGAGACTGGAGAAAGAAGAGTGGGCAGTTTGCAGCACCAACATTTCAAAAAAGGATGCCACCATAACATTATTGAACAAGAAAACAAATTATATCACAGATAGGCCAGCACTACTTAGGTGGACTGGCATAGGCTGGTTTAAAGCAAGAACGGAGATCCTTATCATTAATGGAGTTCTATCATCATATTTACAATTGAGAATGCTATTCCATTTCCAAAATCCAATTTCAAAGCTTGACATCATCTCAACCAAAATGCTTTCAAAGAACTGGAAACTGAGGTATTGGGAAAAAAGCTTCCACAGTTCATTACTGGTCTTGAGAATAGGCCACTGGAGAGACAACTTTGAAATTTCTCTTTTCCCTGCTTCTTCTCCGCCCTCATCCTCCACGACAATGAGGTCACCATCACGGAGGACAAGATCAACGCTCTTATCAAAGCAGCAGGAGTCAATGTCGAACCGTTCTGGCCCGGCCTCTTCGCAAAGGCCTTGGCCAACATCGACATTGGGAGCCTCATCTGCAACGTAGGAGTCGGTGGTGGGGCCCCCGCTGCTTCAGCCCCTGCGGGTGGAGGGGCCCCGGATGGTGCTGCTGCTCCTGCCGAGGAAAAGAAAGAGGAAGAGAAAAAAGAAGAGTTGGAAGAATCTGATGATGACATGGGTTTTGGTCTCTTTGACTAAGCCAGGTTTTGTACTCTAATACAAAAGTGTAAATAAAGTCTCTGACTTGCTTTTGAAAGAAAAAAAAAGGAAATTCCTCTTTTCCCAAGGCACTACAAATGTCATTTCCCAGGAACCCTATCTCCAGCACCTTAGAAATGTTTCAGTTGAGTTGTGATGGTAGGTTTTGAGGTTCACTTTTAGTTGTTCATCACTGAAAAACTTAAAATCAAGATAGGCTATGTGTGCCTTACTTGTCACCTGTTGACTTATGGTGCCCCCATGAATTTTTCAGTGGTTGATCTTAGGCAAGGAATATTCACAGGTGGTTTTGTCAGTTCCTTCTTCAGAAATACACTCTACACTCCCTAAGAACATAAGAACATAAGAAGAGCCATGCTGAATCGGGCCTCAGCCCATCTAGTCCAGCATTCTGTGTCACACAGTGGCCCACTAGTTGTACACGGGGATCTCTAGCAGAAAAGAGGGCAAAACCCTCACCTGCTCCCAACCCCCCACAACCAGTACCCGGGGAAAATCCTGCCTGCCTCCATCAACACAGAGGTGGCACTTGGATGTCCATTTCAGTAACTACTGATTCCCTTGGTATCCATGAATCTGTCTAATCCTGCCTTGAAGTTGTCCAGGCTGACAGCTGTCACAACCTCCTCTGGAAGTGAGTTCCATAACCCAATGACCCTCTGGGTGAAGAAATATTTCCCTTTATTAGTCCTAACTTTCCTACCTTGGAGCTTTAGGGAGTGCCCCCTAGTCCTAGTGTTGTGTGACAGAGAAAATATTTTTCTTTATTCACCTTTTTTTATCCCATGCATGATTTTATACACTTCGATCAAGTCACCTCTTAAACGCCGTCTTTCAAGGCTGAAAAGACCAAGGCGTTGCAACCTGATTTCATAAGGGAGCTGCTCCATCCCTTGCACCATTTTTGTTGCCCTTCTTTGTACCTTTTCCAGTTCCGTTATATCCTTCTTAAGGTGCGGTGACCAGAATTGTACACAGTACTCCAGATGTGGCCTCACCATAGATTTGTAGAGAGGCAATACAACATTTGCCGACCTATTTTCGATTCCCTTCCTGATCATGCCAAGCATAGAATTTGCTTTTTTCACTGCTGCAGCGCACTGGGTTGACATCTTCATTGAGCTGTCCACCAAAACCCCAAGATCCCTTTCCTGGTTAATCTCAGAAAGCTTTGATCCCATCAGTTGATAAGTGTATTTGGGGTTCTTTGCCCCGATGTGCATGATTTTACACTTGTTTAGGTTAAAATGCATTTGCCACTTTGTTGCCCATTCACTCAATTTCGAAAGATCTTTCTGGAGCTCTTTACAATCAGTTTCATTTTTAACTACCCTGAACAGTTTAGTGTCATCTGAAAACTTTGCTACCTCACACTTTACTTCTACATCCAGATCATTTATGAATAAATTAAAAACGGTCCTAAAACTGAACCTTGGGGTACGCCACTTCTCACCTCTTTCCATCCAGAGAAGTGTCCATTTATTACCACCCTTTGTTTCCTACAGTTTAGCCAGGTTCCAATCCAGGACAAGACCTGTCCCCTGATTCCATGGCTGAAGAGCTTATTTAGCAGCCTTTGGTGAGGGACTTTGTCAAAAGCCTTTTGAAAGTCAAGGTAAACAATATCGACTGGGTCCCCTTTATCTATGTGTTTATTTACACCCTCAAAGAATTCTATCAAGTTAGTAAGACATGATTTGCCTTTGCAGAAACCATGTTGATTTTCCTTCAGCAATGCCTGTTCTTCTATGTGCTTAGTAATTTTTCTTTGATAATGGTTTCCATCACTTTGCCTGGAACTGAGGTTAGACTAACTGGCCTATAATTTCCTGGGTCACCCCTGGATCCTTTCTTGAAGATCGGAGTTACATTTGCCTCTCTCCAGTCCTCGGGTACAGTGCCTGATCTTAGAGAAAGGTTATATATTTTGGCTAGAATTTCAGCAATTTCACACTTGAGTTCCTTAAGAACTCTGGGGTGGATGCCATCTGGCCTTGGTGATTCGTTGACATTTAGTTTAGTAAGGCATGTGAAAACATCCTCCTTGTTTATCTCTATCTGGTTTAATTTAATTTTGATGGTGGTATCCTATCCAAGTACTAGAGTTAACCCTGCATAGCTTCCAAGATGAGACACAATTTGGTGCCTTTTAGTTATGTAAACAGCAGTGCTTACAGTATCATAAATCTGGTTTATGCTATTAACTCCTGAACAGGATGCCATCCAAGTTTACATTGCATGGTTTGCTGTACTGGGTGGCTGTCTTATTTCTAACAGCTTTACAAACTTTTAAGAATTTGCATTCTTAAAGCACAAGTAAAATTCAACATGCTTGCATTCATCATCATCGTAGGCTATCACTTGTGGCCGAGCATGATTGCTTTCCAAGTGGAGGGTCTTGGTGGTGGGTCCGTAGGTAGCTGTAGAGACCTGTTATGGATCTGCATGTTCTTTTGCAGTGAGGATATCCATTTCCAGATGGAATGTGATCCTGATAAGGGTTGGCTTGATGCACCTTCCTCTTGACACCTTTTTCCCTTTCACTCTCCATTCATGCCTCTTTGAACTCCCTCACACTGTTGGTAACAGCTAACCTCCAGTTAGAACGCTCGAGGGCTTTCCAGTTTTCATTGCCTTTGACATAGTTTTTATAGTTGGCTTTAAGCACATCTTTAAATCTCTTTTCCTGTCCCTCAACATCCTGTTTTCCATTCTTCAGTAGGGAGTTTAGTAACTGCTTTGGGAGGCAGTGATCAGGCATTCAGACAACATGGCCAGTCCAGCAAAGTTGATGGTGGAGGATCATTGCTTCAATGCTGATGGTCTCCACTTCTTCTAGAATGCTGACATTTGTCCACCTATCTTCCCAAGAGATTTGCAGGATTTTTCAGAGGCAACATTGATGGAATTGTTCCAGAAGTTTTGAGTGACATTTGTAGACGATCCATGTTTCACAGGCATATGAAAGAGTTGGGAGGACAAATAACTTTATAAACAAGCATCTTGGTATCCCCATGAATGTCTGATCCTTAAATACTATGTGCTTCATGTAAAGAAATGCTGCATTTGTAGATCTCAGATGGTGTTTTTCAGTGTTGATGCTGACTTTTGTGGATAGGTAACTGCCAAGGTAGCAGAAATTGTCAACATTTTCTAACATTACACCATTAAGCTGAATTTCTGACATTGCAAAGGGATTGGTTGAGGACTTTGGTTTTCTTGATGTTCAATGAGAGGCCAAGCTTTTTGTATGTTTCTGCAAAGATGTTTAAAGTAGGGGGCACAGGATGTTCACAAATTTATCGGGACATCCAATTTTTGAAAAGATGATCCAGAGAACATTGTGACTCATTGTGTTGAATGCCTTTGCAAGGTCAATGAATGCCATGTACAGAGGTTGATTTTTCTCCCTGCATTTTTCTTGGAGCTGTTGTGCAGTTATTATCATATCTACTGTTCCTCTGGATGGGTGGAAGCCATTCTGGGATTCAGAGAGGATGACTTCCGAGATAGGTAGATAATCCATATAAAGCAATTTCATCCTTCTTTTGGAGGTACTTGCAAAATTTGATTCATATTGTTTGTAGGGCTACTTAAATTTGAAAGTTCTCATGTTACATTTAAACCAGAAACTGTCTGGTTTTGTGTAAAAGAGTTTCATTCTATGCTCACTTTCCTGGAAATAACCTCTCTTAATTTGAATAGGATATAGTGAATTGACATCTATAGGATTGCATTGTTTAAACATGCCTGAATTATTTGCAGTTTGATGTACATATGGAAATATAGGCTTTATAGAACACCCTGGATACTAGGTTGTTGTGAATTTTCCGGGATGTATGGCCCCAGTGATTTTGGCCATGAAAGCCTTCAACAACACACTGGATACTTCTTTACCTTTTATAAAATGGCTGTATTTGTCTAAGATTTTCCGAAGAAAGCATCCTCAGATAGAAAAGGTAGGTGTTATAATCAGTGGCACAGCCACTACTTGCAATTGTTTTAACCTCCCAAGTTGAATAATACTTACACGATTAGTAACTAGCATGTAGGTTGTGTCAATCTACTTTTTGACATAGATTACTTGTGAGTATTTCAGCAGGTGGATAAGTGATGCTTACCTGCAACCACCAATGAGTAAGCACACTGGTTTCGGTTTAAAGATTATAGGAAATTAATATTTTGTATGATGTTTCTTAAGCCCGAGGCATGAGGGGAAATTTGCTATCTCAGTGGTAAAGATGATATGTTCCCTGCCCAGTAGAAAGATGCTTCTTGGTTACTGCAGGTTTCTTTGCTTCTCGCTTTCTTTTTCTCTTTCCCCCAGATCATGCCAGTTCTCTCTCAGGATGATTGTTCCAACTTGGTCCTATTAACAAGAAGCTGTGATGATATACATATATCAAAAGTTACCTATATAACAAGAGTTGTATATACTTATATATACGCTGAACTTATATGTAACCTGAAGGCAGGTTTTGGAGCCAAAAGTGTGGATCAACCCCCCTATTTAAGGAGCTTTATTGGCTGCTGTTGGTCTTCCGGTCCCAATTCAAGATGCAAGTTATCATCTACAAAGCCCTAAATGGTTTGGGACCCGCCTACCTTCGTGACCGCATCTCGCTTCATGAACCATCCCAAGCTCTTTGATCTTCGGGGGAGGACCTCCTTTCACCCCCGCCAGTTTTACAGGCTTGTCTTGTGGGTACAAGGGAGAGAGCCTTCTCCTCTGTGGCCCCCCAACTCTGGAACTCATTTCCCGGAGAGATTAGGAAAGCCCTCACCTTAGAAACCTTTAAAAGGAATATTAAAACCGTTATGCTTTTGGAGAGTAGTCACACAACCTTAACTATTGTTCCACTCAATGTTATTGTTCCTGGACTACACTCCCCCTTGTATGAAGGCCTGTTTTTAACCTCTCTCTTTTTGAGCTCTCCCTCATAAATTTACTCCTTTTTTATCTCACCCTGAGTTTTAGTATTTTATCTTGTACATGTGGCCCACTCCTTGTCATTGTGTTTGTGGATATTGCATTTGTATATTGCTTATTGTATTTATATGTTTTATGTATTTTACTGTGCCATTGGTTGTGTCCTGGTTTTTATTTTATTGCAATTTGTTGTCTGGGCTTGGCCTCATGTAAGCCACCTCTGTTGGGGAGATAGTGGCAGGGTATAAATAAAGATTATTATTATTATTGTTGTTATTATTATTATATGACCTATGGATAATTAGAGGGTTATTCCATGAAGAGGTGAAAGCATTACTGCTCAATGAAGCAAGGTTGGGTGTTCTTGGAAAACGTCAAAGGAGCAGAAGGAGAGGGGTTTGACTTACAATCAGCCAGGGCCATTATTTTCAAACTTCTAGACTTGAGACCCCCACCCCACCACCCCCTGACCTCATTTCTGATGGAACTAATAGATATAGTCTTTGACTATAATTATTTTTGTTTTGAAGATGACTTTTTCATACAAAAGGGCGGGGTCAGTATGGGTTTGAGTCTAGCGCCATCTGTGGCCAATCTCTATATGAACGACTTAGAACAACGATTCCTATTCCCTGATTCCGAGATCACTCTACCCATTAGGCATTACTATAGATATATAGATGATGTCTTCTTCCTCCTCAGTAAGGAGGGGGACCTTGACACCATCAGAGTTTACTTTAACTCCTGGGCAGAATTGATTACTTTTACTTTTAATGCAGATCTGCATAGCGTTACCATTTTAGACCTCACGGTTTACAAGAACAACGGTATCCTTAATGTAAAAAACCACATTAAACCCACCCACAAAAACTCTTACCTTCATTACCAGTCCTACCATACCCCCTCCCTTAAAAACAGCCTCCCTTTTCCCCAATTTACTAGATTAAAACATAACTCATCCACAGATAGGGACTTTGAATCCTCAGTCTCTGCCCTGGCTTCGCAACTACTGGCACGGGGCTACCCTCAGTTGGTTCTCCTGTCTGCCTTACAGAAAGTGCGCAACACACCAAGACCCCAGCTCTTTACAGCTCATTCGAGAACCCCACCAGATCGCATCATCTGGCCCCTCACCTACTCCCCCCACGCCCACCTTATTCGCCATATCGTATCCAAACATTGGCCTATAGTGGACACTATCCCAGGCCTGGATAAGATTCCCATGATTGCCTATTAAAAAAATCCAACCTCCGCCAACTTCTAGTCCATACACGCCCCCGCAAGGATACCCGAGGGTATCTTTTTAAACACCATACAGTAGCCTGCTCACACTGCTCTATATGTAAACATATTTCTACCCAGACTTCGATCACGGATCTTAAAAACAAACATACCTTCACATTGCGGACAGGGGCCACCTGTCACACAAAAAATATCGTGTATTGTTTAATCTGTGCGTGTTCTAGATACTATATAGGTGAATCTGGGTTTGAACTGAGGGTTAAGGTGCAGGAGCATCGCTCAAGATTTAGAACCGGTAACGAATCGTCAGCGCTATACAGCCATTTCAAACACATGCATCGTTTTGATGACTTTAAGGTGGTTGTTCTCGAACACATTACCCCATTACCTCACCAAGATGTAAAACTCCTGTTACGCAGACGGGAATGTTCCTGGATTAATTCCCTTTGTTCTGAGTTGCCTCTATGCCTTAATGACCAATTAACCCTTAATGAAATTCTGATGTAATATCATTCACTGTATGCATTGCTAATCCTGTTCTGATTCCGCATTTAAACTGGCCCTCCTCCTGGCGTTTTTGTCTGGGCGTTTGAATATGCCGGTGGCTGCATCCACCTCCTCCAGGATGATTATAATTTGAATATAATATTGGTATGTATTCCTTACTCAACCAGTGTACTCTTGGGTTTGCTCTTGATGGGGTTCACTATTATTGTTATAATTACTATGCTGTTAAAAGGTGCTTTATTGCTCTTGTTTTAGAATCCCCGGACCAGTGGAATTGTCACTGTGCACTATATATTGTTTACTTTGGGGTCCGGAAGAAGCCTGACTAGGCGAAACGGCAAGGCCTTTTTCTGACCGTTGACCCACTTCCTTTCCACTTGTCCCGGATTATACATTTATTCAACCATTGATATGCTATTTTTGGGACTTTTTGTCGGAAAGTGTGTGACTTGTTATTGATACCAACATACATTCCACTTATATGAGAACTTTCTGGACAACGATTACTTTATGATACTTCATGAATCTTTATTGAATATTAAACCTTTGCAAATCACCAAAAAACCCCCTCTCCTTCTGCTCCTTTGACGAAAGCATTAATGCTGCCGTGGGGGATCAGCTTCCCTAAACCACCAAAACCACAATTTCTCTGCCCAAGCCTTCAGGGAAGCCAGAAGCAGTAACATAGCAAAGAAAGTTGATGCTTCTTTCTGGTTCTATCAAGATGGACTAAGCTCTTGCCAGGGCCGTAGCCAGGATTTTGATTTGGGGGGTGAGTTTGGTTCGGGGGCTGAGACTGGGTGGAAGAGGGTTTACCCTAGCAAACCTTTTGTATTGCTATCCCAATAACCCCATGAATGTGGGATATAATGAGCATGGTGATCAGATCATGATATGAATAAACATAACAGTTTAAATAATGTACCAGTAAGACCACCCTGAGAATTTCGGGGGGCTGAAGCCCCCTAAGCCCCCCCTGGCTACATGCCTGGCTCTTGCCTTTTATCACCACTCAGAGAATGGGATGGTTCCTTTTTTACCAATTAAGATACAGTCACATTGACCCATGGATATGTGGTCTAGTTTTTTGGGGGATTGATTTTTTGACTCATATTTTTAGACTTACACATGAGTATATAGGGCATTCAATGTGAGTTGACCAGGGACTGTTTAAAAACTGTGCAGAACAGACAAATTGAATGTCATGTTTTCAGACAGGAAAAAAGACAATGAGATTACAATTCCTCTTGTCCCACCCAGCATAGTTCTTGGCTGTGCTGAATGGGGTTGATGGAGACCTGTCCCTCTGGAGGGTGCCAGGTTGGGAAAGGCTATGACTAAGGAGAAAACGAAATGATTACACCACGAAGGATAATTACTGTGACTGCAATCTTGTATCAGCTACTTAGTAAAGTTTACTTAACTAAGTAACCTTTCATGGCATGACCACCATTCCAAACCATATTCACCCATGCAAAATGGATCTTCTTCTCCTCATGCAACTGACGTCAGGTAAAATATGTTGAGGGTGTGTTTAGGGGAAAGAGACATTCAATTTGTCTGTCTGCACAGTTTTTAAACAATCCCTAGTCAATAGTATGGTGGTCATGACTAAGGAGTGACTGTAAATGCAAAACAGTTATCTAGATTTACTCATCTGTAACAGTTCCATATTTATGATAATTACTTAGTTACGATTCTGACATTATGGCCATGACCACAGTTCTCTCCAAACCTACTTTATCGGGAAGCAGCTGTATGAGAAGGACAGTCATTCTGCTGGCAATCAGGAAATAGGCGAATGGTGTCTCTGTCAGGTTTGGGGAAGTGGAGTTTGTTAGGCCAGGAGAAAATTAATACAGTGTTGTTTCCCCTTGTCTGACAAAATATGTCATCTCTAGGCATGCTTATGATCCCCAGGTGATTCTATGATCTGCTTGCTGTGGAAATTGACAATCAAGTTGCCAAATCCTTTCTACGCATTTTGTAGATACTTCAGTGTGACCCTAGATTATGCTTCAGCTAGAAGTCATTCATTCAATATTAGCCCCATGTGGATATGTGGCCTGTACTATATACTTAACTGCAGTTAGTATAGGATTTGGGCAAATGGTTTTTATCATTTAGTGTTAAAAACTGATTCACATCTTATTTTATCAACTGTCACAAGAACATAAGGACTGCTAGTAGTAAATCACATGCAGAGGATGAGCATGAATCTTGAAAAGTGTATAGGATTGCAGCCCCAGTGTGTTTATGAAAAAGATAACATTCAAACTGAACACTTACTGTACAAATATTTAAAGTATATACATTTCTCTTACCTATTTTGCTCTTAGGTCTGAGCCCTCTATCAGAAGTATTAAAAACGGATAAACAAAAATACCTCTTGCACTTTCAACAGATATATGGACATCCAAGTGCCACCTCTGTGTTGATGGAGGCAGGCAGGATTTTCCCCGGGTACTGGTTGTGGGGGGTCGGGAGCAGGTGAGGGTTTTGCCCTCCTTTCTGCTAGAGATCCCTGTGTACAACTAGTGGGCCACTGTGTGACACAGAATGCTGGACTAGATGGGCTGAGGCCCGATTCAGCATGGCTCTTCTTATGTTCTTATGTTCTTATATGATGAGAGAGAACCATGATAGGCATTGGAAAAATATACTAAATTATGATATCACTGTGCTTCAATGCACTACCAGTGTCTTTCATAGGCTTTTCAGAAGAGCCTATGATTGTTAGTAACAAGTGGTGACTGTGTAACCTGTTTATTTTAATTGTGTAAGTCGCCCAGAGTACCTTTGGTGGAGGGCGACTCATAAGAAATAAAGTTAGTTAGTTAGTATTGTGGGGGTAACTAGGCAGTGTTACCATCACAATATGACTGCAAGACAGTGCCTACTAGTTTAGAGGAAGCCTGCAAAGCCATCAACCAACTTAAAAATAACAAAGTCAGCAGACCTGGTGAAATCCCTGCTGAAATCTTTAAAGAAGAAGGGCCTGCGCTGACACAAAAACTCCACAAGCTCATTGAAAAAGTGTGAGTGACCAAGAAGATCCTAGTAGATTTTGGGGATGCCATTATCATCACCATTTTCAAAAAAGGACAGCCTGTGGAAATGATCGTGCTCTACCAGAAGGCACCAACCAATCTCTCTGCAATGGTGTAACACTAGAAAACTCTGTCTGCATCTCGGGAGGCACCTCTCCACATAAGCCAATATCAGTGCCAACAAATCAACACTGTCTGAGATCTGCAAGTGCAGCATTTCTTCAAATAAAGCAGAGAGTGTTTGAGAATCAGGACATTCGTAGGGATACCAAGATGCCTGTTAAAAAGTTATTATTTTTTGAACTCTATTGCATGCCTGTAAAAGCGAACCATCTACAAATAATAATAAATATAATAATACAACTTTATTTATATCCTGCCACCATCTCCCAGAAGGGACTCAGAGCAGTTTTCAGAAACTGATAGTACAACAATACACAAAATGCAATAAAATACATATAAATATAAAATAACAATGTAAACTTATATAAGCAATTTAACATAAAAACATAATTAAAAGCATGTTAATGTAATAGTTCAAATGTCACTCTCACCTTATGGAAAGATTTCATCAGTGGTGCCTACAAAAATCCTGCAAACGTCAGGAGGACAAACGTCAGTGTTCTGGAAAAAACCCAAAAAAACAAAGACCACTAGTACTGAAGACATGATTCTCCACCATCAGTTTTACTGGAGCAGCCATATTGCCTGAATGCCTGTTTCCCAAAGCAGTTATCAAGTAAAATTTTAAACAGAGGGATTTTGAGGCAACGGTGTAGTAATGGTGAGGCTGTGGACCATATTTTTGTTCTTGTGGACCACTGGTGGTCCACGGACCACAGGTTGGGAACTACTGGTATAAGATATATAGTATGTTGTATTGTCACATTTATACAAAGCTGTTTCAAATATGATGTTTCAAGGTCACTTGTGTTGGCAGAAATGTATTAATGGTCACTGTTGAGGACTTCCAATTTATTTATCATATTAGGAGCGAACCAAATACATTACAGATGTAATGTATTAAAAAAAACACAAAGTTTAAACACTTGGCATGCAAGACAGCTTTTTACCACCTGCGACAGGAAAAACGTCTGGCTCCCTATCTCTCCCGCTGCGACCTGGCCACGGTGATCCAAGCCACGGTCATCTCGAGGCTCGACTACTGTAATGCGCTGTACATTGGCCTACCCTTGTTGGCGATCCGGAAACTCAAGCTGGTGCAGAACGCAGCGGCACGCCTGCTCTTAGGAGCCACAAGATCTGCTCATGTAACTCCACTCTTGCGCGAGCTGCACTGGCTTCCAATTGAATTCCGGGTCTCCTTCAAGGTGTTAGTTTTAACTTTCAAGACCTTATATGGTTTGGGGCCAGTGTACCTGAGGGAGCGGCTTACCCCATATGTGGCCAGAAGATTCAGAGGGGCTCAACATGTTGGAGGTACCTGGCATAAAGACCTACAGGCTATCTAGTACGCGGCAGAGGGCGTTTGCAGTGGCCGCGCCGACTCTATGGAACTCCCTGCCTGAGGAGACACGAGTCATACGGGACTTGATGCCATTTCGCAGATCCGTTAAGACCTGGCTATTTAGGCAGGCATTCGGGCCTGACCGGTGCCCGCCATAATCTGCCGCTCTGCCGTGTCATCGCCACTTGCATTACTGTTGTTTTGTTGTAGTTTTATTGTGGGAGTGGGGTTTTAACTTGGGGTTTTAACTTGGTTTTCTAATGTTTTATGTGTTTTATCTGATATTTTATTGCTGTAAACTGCTCTGAGCTCCGGAGAGCGGTCTATTAAGCTTAATAAATAAATAAAATAAATAAATACTATATGTCCTTTGACCAGTAGCGGGCCACTTGGAGTGCCTCTGGTGTTTCTATAAGAAGGTCCTCCATTGTGCATGTGGCAGAGCTCAGGCTGCATTGTGATAGGTTTTCTGTAGTAATAGCTGGTCTGTGCTCCAGAAGCAACCAGAAGGACTTCCAATGTTCTTTTGAGAAACATTTCTGGGCCAGCCTTCGCAGTTCCACCTGAAAGGATGAAAGGAGACGAGGTGAAGTTTGGCTGGGTGGCCTGGGCTCCTCCTGGTGGCAGGAATCCCCCCTTCCTCCCACACAGCGCCTGCCAGGGTCCAGGGACAGCAGGGTGACTGTTGCCTTCAGAGCACCTGCTGCCCCTGAGCTTGCTGCCCAGTTGTGCCAGGCACCAGAGGGAGGGAAGGAAGGGAGAGAGGGAGGAAGAAAGAAAGAAGGAAGGAAGAAAAGAAAGAAGGAGGGAGAAGGAAAGAAATAAGGAAGGAAGGAAAGTGGGAGGGAAGGAGAAGGAAGGAAAGAAAGAAAGAAAGAAGGAAGTAAAGAGGGAGGGAGAAGGAAGGAAGGAAGGAAGGAAAGCGGGAGAAAGAAAGAAGGGAGGAAGGAAAGAAAGTGGGAGGGAAGGAGAAATAACGAAGGAAGGAAAGAGGAGGGAGAAAGAAAGAAGGAAAGAGGGAGGAAGAAGGAAGGAAGGAAAAAGGAAAGAAAGAAGGAAATAAAAAAGAAGGAAGGAAAGAAAGAAAGAAAGAAAGAGGGGCAGAGGGCCCGCTTCCTTCCTCGCAGTCCACGCCGCCCGGGGCTCCTTGGGTGGCGACGGGCAGGAGGCATCGGGGCGGAGAGCGGGGCCCTTCCTTCCCCGGGGAGCCTCCCTCCCTCCCTCCCCCTGAGTGGGCCGGGCCAAGGAGGGCTCTCGGGCAGGCGGCGAGAAGGGCCAGAGCGAAGGAGACCGGCGCTGCCCCCGCCTGGCCTGGCCGCGATGCCTGCTTCCCCGCCGCCTTCCCCTTCGCCTTCCCCCGCGAAGGCGGAGCGGCGCCGCTGGACCCTGGAGCGCTTCTCGGTCCTCTCCAAGAAAGGCAGCCTCAAGCCCTCGGCGCTGGAGCTGGCCGAGAACGCCCCCGACGCCCGCTACGCGCCTTTCTCGCTCTCGGCGCCCGGCCCCCCGGCCACGCACAGCCCGCCAGGCGGACGGCGAGGAGGAGGAGGGGGTCCGGCGAAGAGGCGGCGGCGGCGGCGCGGGTGGTGATGAACGCCGACTTCCCGCGCCCCTCGGTCAACCTGGACCCGCGCGTCTCCATCTACAGCGCCCGCCGCCCGCTCCTCAGCCGCAGCCACATCCAAGGACGGGTCTACAACTTCCTCGAGAGACCCACCGGGTGGAAGTGCTTCGTCTACCACTTCACCGTGTGAGTCAGCGGGGGGAAGGGGAGGGAAGCCCTTCGGAGTCGGGATAGGAAGAGAGGGGGGAGGGGAGGGGAAGGGGGCTTCTCTCAATAGAGTCCCAACCAGGGCGCTTTGCATCCAGCCGGGGATGCTGAGGGCTGCAGTCCGCTTCCCACGAGCCTGGCCCCGGCAAGCACTGCAGGCTGCGCTTCCTCCTCCTTCCCCGCACGAAGCAACCCGCCTCGGCTTCTCAGGTTGTCCTGCGCAACCACTGGCCCCTCCTCGCCATCGCAGGGGAGCCCAAAGGAGCCTCGACGCTGCACTTCTAAAACACACGCAACTTGGCCCTCTGTTGTGCCAGGCGCATCTAAGGCAAGGCCCAGGGACCCAAACCGGCTCCTCAACATCATTGGTATTTGGTCCACAAGGCTTCCAATGCCAGGTCAACAGAGGGCCCTTCCACACAGCTCTATATCCCAGGATATCAAGGCAGGAAATCCCACATTATCTGAGTGTGGACTCAGATAACCCAATTCAAAGCACATATGGGATTTTCTGCCTTGATATTCTGGGATATAGGGTTGTGTGGAAGTCTTGCAGTTGCGAGCAGCCCTTTGAAGGCAACCATGGCCTTCGGTGAAAAGGTGTTTGACACCCCCTACATATTCTACCCCACCCCCTTCAAAAAAAATACTACACACACACAGAAGATGAATGCAGTTTGACAGGACTTCATCTGCCTGGACTCATTGCTGTGGAATCATAGGAGTTGTCCTTTTACCAGGTTTGGAGCAGGCACGGGCAAACTTTGGCCCTCCAAGTGTTTTAGGCTTCAACTCCCACAATTCTCAACAGCTGGTAAGTTGGCTGGGATTTCTGGGAGGTGAAGTCCAAAACACCTGGAAGGCCGAAGCTTGCCCGTGCCTGGAGTCTCCTCCACCAAAGAGCACAGGAGCCTTCTCAAGCTGCAACACCCAGGTTTCCATAATATAATCATAATAAACTTTATTTATATCCTGCCACCATCTTCCCAAGGGGACGCGGAGCGGCTAACATGAGGCCAAGCCCAAGAATTACTAGAACTCAAAGTAAAATACAAACAAGCAAATAATAACATCAAATAAAGTGCAAACAATAACAAAATATACAATAAAACAAACACAAAATAAAATGGTCTGAGCACTGAGTCATGACAGTTAAAGTGGTTTTGAACTTCCTTCATGCTACAATCTAAATGCACCTTAAGCCTAGGTAGATTTCACTTGTTTTAAACTCTAAGTGGTTCTGAGTCCTTATAAGGTAGAGTATAGGTAAAGGTAAAAGTTTTTCCTTGACATTAAGTCTAGTCATGTCTGACTCGAGGGGATAGTGCTCATCTCCATTTCTAAGCCTAAGAGCCAGCATTGTCCATAGACATCTCCAAGGTTATGTGGCCGGCATGACTGCATGGAATGCCATTACCTTCCTACAGGAGTGGTTGCTATTAATCTATTTACATTTGCATGTTTTTGAAATGCTAGGTTGGCAGAAGCTGGGGCTAACAACAGGAGCTCACCCTGTCCCGCAGATTCAAACCACTGACCTTTCAGTCAGCAAGTTCAGCAGCTCAGTGGATTAACCCACTGCACCACCGGGGTATAGATAATGCCACTAAGCAAATGGATAAATACAATAGGCATGTTCAAATTTTGTAGTCATTTCCATTGGGTTCAGTGAAGGATGCAGCGAGCCCTCCATATCCACAGATTCTGCATTCACAGATTCAACCATACATTTCTTTAAAATTCCTAAAAGCAAACCGTGTCCGACTCTGGGGGGTGATGCTCATCTCCATTTATAAGCTGAAGAGTCAGCGTTGTCCGTAGACATCTCCTAGGTCATGTGGCAGCATGACTACATGGAGTGCCATTACCTTCTCGCCAGAGCGGTGCCTATTTATCTACTCACATTTGCATGTTTTCGAACTGCTAGGTTGGCAGAAGCTGGGCCAAACAGTGGAAGCTCACCCTGCTCCTTCGATTTGAATCGCTGACTTTTTGGTCAGCAAGATCAGCAGGTCAACAGTTTAACCTGCTGCGCCACCAAACTGAAGTGGTTTACAGCATATAAAACACACAGTATCAACAATAAAACATACAATGGAAAAGTTAAAACATACTAAAAACATACTGCAGACAATGTGTTCATCGTCAAGATCCTCAGATGTGTTTGTCACACTGAAGTTTGTTTCCCCCCCTCTTTAGCTTGTGGTGCCTGCCTTACAGAATATGGAGAGCAGTCCTTTTTAGTAATCCCACCAGTATAAGACATTGGGTATGGAAACAGCTCTGTTGGGTAGCAGCTCAAGTGTGTTCCCAGATAGGCTTCCTTGAACCATGCACCTGTTATGCCTAATGGAAAGTTCCACCATGGATTACTCAGTGCTGAGGGTCTTGGAAAAGGGTGGTTTTTTGGGGACTTGCAACTCCCAGAAGGCTTCGGGGGAGTTGCAATCCAAAAAAGTAACATTCTTAAGGTCTGGATCTGTTTGATGAGTTGTGCACCTACTTCTTTGTGTGTGTTCCATTCATTCATAATATGATTAGGGAAGCAATGCATTGTGTGCCAAGAACTTTTTATGCTGGCTGGACTAGCAGAGTCCATAAATTGTCGCTCATAAGAGAGTACTTTAATGCAGCCATCTATCGGCATCAATTGGTTGATTGTTCAGAGCCAGGGGTTACCTGCACTACTGCACATAAGCCCATGTAGCAAACACTTGGCTGCTGTTAGGGGGTGCATCTACAGTGCATAATTAATGCAGCTAGTCACCGGTTTAACTGCCGTGGCTCAATGCTATGGAATCCTGGGGGCTGTAGTTTTACAAGGTCTTTAGCCTTCTCTGCCGAAGAGTGACAGCTCCTCACCAAGCTACACATTTCAGGATTCCAAAGCATTGAGCCATGGTAGTTACAGCAGTGCCGAACTGCATTAATTATACAGTGTACAACTAGCCTTGTTCTAGGTACCAAACAGTGAGGGAGGTTTTGAGAGGAAGAGATGCAGGAGGGGAAACCCCTTCTTCCACCACTTTCCTGCCACTAGCCTATCATGTTTTTTGGAGAGGCAAAACGTGTATGAAACCTTGCAGAGTAGGAGGGGATTTGGAGTGGAAAAATTGGTGCTTGGCTCATTTCTCACTCATCACTTCTCAATTATAAATCTCCCATTCTGCAAATTTCCAAACATGTGTTTGCCTTTCACCATATACAAAACACTGGGAGGGAAGGGATGAAGTGCAATCAGGAGCAACAAAGTGACCAGGAAGAAACGCTAAGCTTTTGTTAGTTTGTGTTTGCATGTAATTGGAAGTTTGATCCTAGGCCTGAACCCTGAATTATCAGACGCTGAGAGATCAATTTTCTTGAAAGAGAACTTTAAATCCTATCGTTAGACTGTTATGTTTAATATAATAATATGGACTGATATCTTGCTCTTTTGATAGCAATTCATTTGAGGCAAGTCAAAAGGAGACTAAGTACAGTTCTAATCAATCAGCATAAGACTATAGTTTATGTTTACGGTAGCTTAAGATCACAGGCCCAATCACATTTACTTCAGTGTAACTTCCACTTAAACTGATGAGATATTAACTTATGTGGTGCATGCTTAGGATTATTTCCAAAAAGCAGCATTACTTGGAAGTAATTTTCATTGACACTAATAAGCTCACAATTCTCACACATGTTAAAATAGCTGAGAAGTAGCTAAGTGGATACTAGACCAACTGAAGCTGTGTTAAATCCAAACCCCTCTCAGGACACATCTACATGGCCCACGTGTGCTGGAGCAGATCTGGAGTCGGGTACCCTGGATCAACTTGGGACTCTACACAGTCAGCCTCTGAGTTGGCTCAGCAGCTAAAGAGTGTCCATAGCATAGAGCAGTATTTCTCAACATAGGGGTCGGGACCCCTGGCGGGGGTTTGCGCAGGTGTGTAAGAGGGGTTGCCAAAGAGCATTGGAAAACAGTATTTTCTGTTGGTCATGGGGGGGGGGGGGGTTCTGTGTGGGAAGTTTGGCCCAATCGTAGCGTTGGTGGGGCTCAGAATGCTCTTTGATTGTAGGTGAATTATAAATCCCAGCAACTACAACTCCCAAATGCCAAGGTCTATTTTCCCCAAACTCCACCAGTGTTCACATTTGGGCATAATGAGTATTTGTGCTAAGTTTGGTCCAGATCCATCATTGCTTGAATCCACAGGTGAACTACAACTCCAAAATACAAGGTCAATGCCCACCAGACCCTTTCAGTTTTTCTGTTGCTCATGGGAGTTCTGTGTGCCAAGACTTGTTCAATTCCATCATTGGTGGAGTTCAGAATGTTAACTATAAATCTCAGTAACTACAACTTCCAAATGACAACAACAATCCTCAAACCCCACCATTATTCAAATTTGGGCGTATCGGGTATTTGTGCCAAATGTAGTCCAGTGAATGAAAATACATCCTGCATATCAGATATTTACATTCATAACAGTAGCAAAATTACAGTTGTGAAGTAGCAACAAAAATAATGTTATGGTTAGGGGTCACCACAACATAAGCAACTGTATTAAGGGGTCACAGCATTAGGAAGGTTGAGATCCACTGGCATAGAACCATCCCAGTGGCAGGAAGGACTCTACAAGACACAGTGCCATCCGCTGTCCCCAGGCTGCCTAAACCTGTGGAGAGCAGGATGGCTGTGTAAACAGTTACAATCTGTTCCAATGTGAAACCTACCGAACTCTTTACACATGCCCAAAATGTGGGTGAGCTTTGGGACATCCTCTGACTTTGAGTAACATGGGGCAAGGCCGTGTTAGATGATCTTGCCAGGTGTGAAAGTTTAGTCAACCTTGTGCATCAGGTGGATTGCAAAAAGTCTATCCAACCATGCCCTACCTCATTTTGTCCATATAGATAGGCCCTCATTCTAGAAATGTTTGGAAATGCTACTCTGGTCCTGGCCTAACTTTGCACCAGAATAGATGGTTTTGTCCCTGGATTAAAGAGGTCTGGATTTGACTTGAAATGTCCCTTCTTTAATTTGCCTGTCCTCATTTTGGTTGATCTGCAAGATAATCAGAGCCAGCAAAGCAGAGTGCCAGTAGATCTGATCTAGCTGTGCTAGCTGATCTGAAAGGGGCTATTTGGACAGTTGAACCAGACGAGGGTCAATTCAGTTGATACAAGAGGCATTTGCCTGTTCCTAATCGTTTACAGCTGGCAATTGTTTGGGTTAGGATTGCAGTGCCCAAAAGTGTATTTTTAATGGATGAAGTATAAATGATCTTAATCTGATCTAGTATGTGCAGCTAAACTTTCCTAAAAACACTATTGGTAGAATTGTGTATAGTTTGACAGCTAAAATGGCTCTTAATGCAATGCATTTTTAAAAAAATGTATGTACATATCCAGAATTACCACTCGACTGTTCACTGCTAATTAATCATTTTCATACTCCTGTTTTATGATTTGTATGGTTGAGTTGCAAGTGTTGAACATATGCACCCTTAGAGACTTTACTGAAAAGACTTTATTAATGCAATACGTAAACCAAGAACATGAAAACCTAAGTATATTCTAGAACACAGAATGGCATTATTGCCCCCCCCCCATTTCTCTTAAAGTTGGCAGAAATTAGTTATTTCCTTATTAATATAATGCTGGTTTCAAATGCAGCAAATATTTTCTGAACCTTTTAAAAGTAATAAATGATAGCTGTAAACAAAACAAATTTAAAAACTTGGGGTTTGTTTTTATGTTTTATCTAGTCTGAATTACGTTTTCAAGGCAGAGTCTTGCATATCCCACAAGAACACCGTTTGTTTTTTTAAAAAAATAGTTTTGGAACTGTGACTTTATAAGGAACATCCTGATTGTATCGTATGATACTTTGACAGAAAGAGTTTTCTACTTACTCTGGCTGACATTTAAAGGTTTAGAGTTTAGACTGTTCCATGTAGAACATTGTTCAGTGGCTCTCGATTCGGAACGGGTGCTTTTCTCTGTAGCATTACCAACGACTGGAAGAAACAGGTTTATAGTATCATATTAAAAATGCCCGAGTCATGGGGAAAAACATAAAGTTTATTTACATAAGGTGTCTGTAACACATAACTAATTATCACTTGAAAGTTACATGTTAACATTTTCACAAGTCCTTGTTGTTCAACAATGTTAAAGGAACAACTAGACCAAAGGTAAGCAAGGTAAACCCTGGACAAGTGGTTCCCAACCTTTGGTTCTCCAGGTGTTTTGAACTTCAGCTCCCACAATTCCTAACTACTGGTAACCTGGCTGGGATTTCTGGGAGTTGAACTCCAAAACACCTGATGAACCAAATGTTGGGTACCACTGCCCTAGACAATAATTGGAAGAAGGACTACCATGGAATACCCCATATATATATATATATATATATATATATATATATATATACACACACACACACACACACACACACGCATGCTGTATTTCAGACTGGGTCTACACTGCCTTATAATGCAGTTTGAACTGCATTATATGAGTCTCTACACTGACTATACGATGCAGTCCAAACTGCATTATGTGGCAATGTAGATCCAGCCTCAGAGGAAGGCAATGCCAAACCATTTCTGGATATTCCTTGCCTAAGAGAACCCTATGAAATTCATGGTGTTGCCATAAGTCTACATATAACTTGAACACCCACCCACCATTAAATATAAAACAAAATAGAAAAAACTGAAATGGGAGATTAGGCCCCCCAAATATAATTAAGCAGACAGGCCATGCAAAGATACAGCTTGCTGCTCTCACTTCTATTTTTCCCCTAAATTGACTTGATCTTTATCACGATTATTTGGACTCCACAGAATACTAATATTCCATTTGCACATATGAGAAGACAGGGCCTAGCTGAGAGAGAATGGTCAAATGGAGATGTAAGCTGATACAAACTTTGGGCACATCTACACTGATCACTTAGGGCAATTTCAAATTGCTAATGAAGAAATCAGTTTTCCAATGTGGAAGATTCATGGAACCATTTGGAGCCCCAGATAATGATTACAAAAATTACAGAGGCTGATCTCAAACCAGTTCCAGGATCCACAGCATCCTTTAAAAAAAATCCCTCCCTCTGGAACATGCATGTGTGCATCAGTGGAAAACTTTGGTTGTCCTCACAATGATCTGTATTCTGTGGAGCCAATTTTGCCATACAATGTAGTTTACATTGGAGTATACTTAGGGTTTTCCTTTGCACTTTCCCTCAACTTTGCTTATTTTGGTTTACAGCCCATAAATCACATGGCAGCATACCCTAGCCACTTCCTCTACCTAGTTTAAGAGAGCCTGCTGTCTACTTTGTTTTGCGTTGTTCTGCATTTTGTCAGAACTGTTTGTGAACAGCGGGGCTTCTGGATTTTGTTAAAAACTGTGTAACTGAGGAAAAGTGATATTACAATGCAATTGTAAGGGCTGTCTCCATTATAAGGCAGAATAACTAGTCCGTCTCCTCAGAAGCAGATTATAAGAGGTGGCAGCAAGAGGGTCTGCTACAGCATCATCTTTCTATAACATTGGTTCTCAACCTGTGCATCCCTAGGTGTCTTGGCTTACAACTCCCAGAAATCCCAGCTAGTTTACTAGCTGTTAGGATTTCTGAAAGTTGAAGGCCAAAACTTCTGGGGACCCACAGATTGATAATCACTGCTCTATAATATTTATTATTCAAGGCTCGTGTAGCCAAAACAACTATTTAAGGGTACTTTGAGCAATCTCCCAGCATTGCCAACTAAAAACTGAGCCTTCTGTTGGAGGAGAAAATGGGAAGCCATAGAAATAAAATATCACAAAAGAGTGCATGGTCTATTACCTTAAACAAGAGTGCTCCACAGAACAACATTTGCATATTTGTGTTACAGTAACTTGCAAAGGTAGATCCAAATTGCAGCTTCTAGATCCATTGTAGTTGGATGTCCAGGAAATGGAACCAGAAAAAACAAAGGTACTGTTGCATCAATTTTTCCATATCTTTTATGTGGATTGTGTAACTTACTCAGAGCTTATAAGAAGCCACCTTTTACGAGGCCAAGTCATTTAAATGGCGTTGACTTTCCAGGAATCCAGGCTAATACTTTTAATTGGAGATGTCAGGGTTTGAACATGAATGTGTTCAATGGTCCCCCTTTTCTTCTCACCTGGGCACTCCTAATGCTTCAACACAAGCAGAATAGGCAGTTTTGGGGAGCTGGATGTATGGAATGGGTATGACCTTTGCCCTCAGTATTCCAAGTGCTACTACAAAAGTGTGCTTGTAAATTACTACAGCATTCAAAACCTGTATGGGAAGTGGAAATTCCTCAGTCCCAATACACTGATCAAATTTGGAATCCTCTGAAACATTTCCTTTTTCTAAAAAAAAACTTTTGAAATGTTAAAATGTGTGATCCAGTCACAGATTTCCTGTGTTGCATGTAGTCAGGCTCTATGAGTGCAAGCTGGGAAGTTCTGAGTTCAAATGTCCTCTCGGATTCAGTTGTCCCCCTTTGCATATGAGAACAATGGCATTGATTTATCTGAGATAGTTCTTTAAGATTTAGATAATGCAGGTGGAACATTATTTATTGTTAGTATTATTTTGGAGCTGTATGACAATGTCTTCTAGCAAAATGCAAGCACAGATAAATCCAGTATTCCGGGACTCATTTTGAACTCTGTACAGGCCACAAGCCATCCTTATGATTTTACTTCCCAGTACTAAACATTGACAAATACTGAAATGTTGTTTATTACCACTTATTTCATCACATCTTAAATGCCCTCACCTTTCTGCACCCATTATATTGAACCATGTATTGTTGATAAAATTGGGATTTTACTCTCAAATCCTAGTCGCAGTCCATTTCATATTGGGGACTTTACCTACTAAGGACTGTACTGGAGCTGGCTTGCATTTACAGTGCAAAGAAAGGGTTATGGAGTCCCAGTTGCTGTTTCCCCCCATAAAGCCTAGCTATTAAGGCATCTGCTGTTTAAAATACCTGATCTATGCAGTCTCTTTCTGCTTGCTACCTGTTGGCTGGAGAATACGTAGTTCAAAATGATGAACATTATAGTTGCTCAAGCTTGTCTGTGCATTCAACTGTTTATCCCACTTTGTGACTTTTGTTGTTTGCATTTATAGTAGGTGTAACATCATTTCATAATCTCACCCATCCTCATGACAGCCCTGTGAGATAACTCACAGGTTGGGAATGAAGGATGTAAGATGATGGCTTGCCTCAAATATCCCAATGAGTCTTTGGGTGGAACTACTTTGTAAACCCAGATTTTGACCCATCTGGAACTCTTCCCTATGGGACTGCATGTAATGGATGGAAGAAAAGGGTGTTTACAGAAACTGCAAATGGTCCACTTTTGTCTGTAATGGGGCCTTAATTGAGTAATGCCTGTATGACTGTGTTTGCTTATTTTCTTTGTTAAATGCATAAATTGATGCTGTGTGGTCCTGGATAGTGTACATAAAAGTATACTTAAAACTACATAGAATATGACAGAGAAAACCAACTACAGTATTGCCCCAGCACAATAGTAGGGAAGTTCTGTTAAGTAGCAGCTTACAGGTGTAGACATGAAAAATTAATGTATTGTAACAGAGATGCCAAAAAGGCTTATGAAAACCCTTCACTTGTTTTCATAGGCTGCACTTGGGAAATAAGATTGAGCTGCCATATACTGACTGTGTATTATCTAATTGGGTCAAAAGTGATTCAGTGGCCATTTGCAAGGTTGATGGCAGTGTCATTAAAACATTCGGCTACATAAAAGAAGTAGATCAGCTGTTGGAATTTAAAACATATTTGAAGACCTATCTCTTCCAGCAGGTCTACCCAGCCAGTTTTAATCACAAATTTTAAATTTTCTTCTTATGTTTAATCTTTTTTTCTATGTATTTTAATATGTATTTTGTAGAAGTATGCTTTAATATTTGCATTTATAGAATGTTTTAGATGGTTATGTGTTTTTAACAATATTGTAACCTGCTTCAAGCCATGAGGAGAGACGAGTAAGAAGTAAAATAATAATAATAAATTGATACACAGCAAGATTAAAACACAGTAAACAAGATCCCTATTCTGGCTTTTGCATTGGATCACAAGTCAGACACTTCCCAAGTATCTAGAAATATGTGATCTATTGGTGAATAATGTGTGCAGATCCGAGTAGGGTGGCCTTTTGCAGCTGACAGATGGTAATTTTGTCAGCTCCAATTGTTTTCAAGTACTGGCCAAGGTCTTTAGGCACCGCACCTAGTGTGCTGATCACCACCGAGACTGCCTTTACAGGCTTGTGTCAGAGTCTTTGCAGTTTGATCTTTAAATCCTTGTGTCATGCCAGCTTTTCCTGTTGCGTCTCGTCAATTCTACTGTCGCCTGGGATTGCAACATCAACAACCCATACTTTGTTTTTTTCCATGATCATGAGGTCAGGAGCATCATCATTATCATATGGTGATTGCTAGGTAATTTTAGTGACTTTGGTGGCATTAGTCTTCAGTCGATATTCAGCTTCTTGAATGTTGTGTAAATTAAGTCCTATTTAGACATAATATAGAAAGGAAGGCTATGCCTTTTATTTGGCCCAGAAACTGTATGTAATATGCCAAGAGTACCAAAGAGAAGAATTCCAAATACCACTCACATTGTTGTAGATGGGGACTTTTCTTCCCCACACTTAGCTGCTATCCAGCCTCTGGACCCTTGAACCATTTCCTCTGGGACAGGAGTATTTGGGAAATACAAGGGACTGGGTCAGCCTTGGTTAGAAGTACTTGCATGGGAGATTACAAATGCTTTTGACTAGTTTTCAAAGGAAAGAACTGGCAAAACCATCCAAGTATTCCTAAGACAATTCTATGACATTCACAGGGTCACTATAAGGTGACAGGTGACTTGAAGGCATGCACACACACAGACACCCTTAGAAAGTGTTTTGATCTGCCAGGCAATTTTTCAGTTCCAGTGAAGATTACTGAGTAAGCTTAGTTTACAATTTTAGAGATACTGTGAATATAAAGGAAGTTATTTCCTCAAGTGGTAGTTTTGCCAAGTGATTAGAAGATAGTTTTGAAGTAGTTACATAATAGGGCAGAAAGCAATGAAAGTTAAGCTACACTTGGATTTTTTTTCTGACAAGGAAATTTTGTATTGTTCTAGAACAAAACCAAACTATTTTCCCAAGTTCTTAAATTGCAGTCTAATTAATTTTAGTGGGTTAGGGTAAGAATATGTTTGACGTATACATTGAAATAAATAAGGTTAATAAATGTATAACACTGGCTGGATTGTGGCTATACATTCTGGTCAAAAGTCATACCTCTTTGCACACAAAGCACCTGGGGAGGGTTGGGGAGTCTGGAGCATGATGCTAAGGTCCCCTAGTAAATAGTAAATTACACCCAGATGACATTTCAAAGTGGTGTAACTTTTTAAAACTCTGATTGATCCCAAAGTAGCTAGAAGTCTGTCCGGTTCTACGTACACAGAATACTCTAGTTCTGAACTTGAACACTATCACAAATTTTCTTTTTCAAGTTCCTCATCTTGTAGAGAGCCCTTCTTCATTATAGGATAACATTTGGGGCTCAATAAGGACCGCTGCCTGAAAGGGAAAATTGTGTCAATCATGAATTAATTTATTTACAACAGCCCTCACCCCCACCTTGAGGCTGACAAACTTTTTTCATTGAGATATATAGAAGAGTGCATATATGCTTCAAGAGTGTGCTAGAATTCCTTTTCTATTTCATTTATACTAGGAGTAAAATCCTATATTTTCCATTAGTTGTGCCTTTATTAATTTATGGAAATACCTTATCGATTTCTTCCAGATTCTGTATGTTGGAGTAGCACTAAATCCCAAACTGCTGCCATCTATAAAATAGGAAATTGTTACATATTTTCTGTGTCTCAAAGTGGAGCTTTATTTTGTTGTGGCTCTTGCTTTCTAAAAGACCATCTTTTGTTGTCTGAATGATTTTGAATGTGGCAGATTTGTAGTTTGGTGTGGCACAAGCACTCTTGAAAAAACTGTGTAAAACTACAACTCCCAGGTTTCCATAGCATTGAGCCATGGCGGTAAAAGTGGTGACAAACTGCATTCTATAGTGTAGATGCACCCATAGGTATTCACAGAACCTTAAAGACTGGGAAGAGACCACAAGGGGGCATCCAGTCTAACCCTCTGCTATGCAGGAATATGCAATATGTCAATACATATGTGACCAATATGAAACCAGTCCTGTGAGCTAGCAAAGTTCTCTATTCCTTAGAAGTTCGGGAATGGAGAATGAAGAAAGCTGCATGACATGATTGGCAGTTTGACCAAACATCATGCAGACTTTATGTGACTGCAGGCAATTCTAACCAATCATCACTCAAAGAATCATAGAGTTGGAAGAGACCTCGTGGGCTATCCAGTCCAACCCCCTACCAAGAAGCAGGAAAATCGCATTCAAAGCACTCCTGACAGATGACCACCCAGCCTTTGCTTAAAAGCCCCCAAAGAAGGAGCCTCCACCATACTCCAAGGGCAGAGAGTTCCACTGCTGTACAGCTCTCACAGTTAGGAAGTTCTTCCTAATGTTCAGGTGAAATTTCTTTTCCTTAGTTGAAGCTGTTGTTCTGCATCCTAGTCTCCAGAGCAGGAGAAAACAAGCTTGCTCTTCCCTCCCTATGACTTCCCCTCACATATTGATACATGGCCCTCATCATGTCTCCTCTCAGCCTTCTCTTCTGCAGGTTAAACATGCCCATCTCTTTAAGCCGCTCCTCATAGGGCTTGTTCTCCAGACCCTTGATCATTCTAGTCACCCTCCTCTGGACACATTCCAACTTGTCAACATCTCTCTTAAATTGTGGTGCCCAGAATTGGACACAGTATTACAGGTGTGGTCTGATCAAGGCAGAATAGAGGGGTAGCATGACTTCCCTGGATCTAGACACTATACGCCTATTGATGTAGGCCAAAATCCCATTGGCTTTTTTTTGCCACCATATGACATTGTTGGCTCACATTAAGTTGTCCACAAGGACTCCAAGATCTTTTTCACACGTACTGCTCCCAAGCCAGGCATCGTCCCACATTCTGTATCTTTGCGTTTCCTTTTCTCCCCCGTAGTGGAGTATCTTGCATTTGTCTCTGTTGAACTTCATTTTGTAAGAAATGAAGATCTCTTCAGTGACTTTGGTCATTATTTTCTCTACATGTTACAAGACTCATATGGACATGACTTTGTTTTTAAAGATCATAAGTGCTACAACACCTGAGCTTCCTCCCTCTCATCCAGCAAGCAGAACTAGGAGAAATGGCTAATTGATCAGATATGAATTACAAGTCTTGAATTGTTCAAATGCATTTTTCTGTTTTTGCTGTGATATATTTTGGAACTAAAACATCCTGATTATGTGGGTGGAACAAAATGTTTCTGCTGGTGCTGGGAATTGCCACTGCTTCCTCTGAGGCAACAGAAACTTTGTTTTGCTATTTAAAAACACACAAACCAAGAACTAAAGCAACAAATACAGAAGCCATCCATGTATGTGCTATATCTTACATGAGGTTTATGATGGACAGTTATTGTACTTTCATGATGAACAAATTATCTGCATTATATCTGAAATGAGCTACTGTTTGAGCTATGGCAAGGAGGTTTTCTCTAATAGGGATGGGAATTCCAATAAACTAATTGAACGTATGGAGTCATAGGCTTAAATCCAACTACACTAGCTATGGACAAACTAAGGCCCGGGGCCCGGATGCAGCCCCTTGGGCTCTTTTCTCAGGATCATTTTTCTCTCACTATTTTATCCTTCCTTCCCTCTTTCCTCCATCCCTCGCTCTCTCTTTTTCCTTCCTTCCTTCCTTCCTTCCTTCCTTCCTTCCTTCCGTCTTTTCTTCCTTCTCTTCTTCCTCCCTTCCCTCCCTCTTTCCACCCTTCTCCTCCTCCTTCTGCCCATCTCTTTTTTGTTCCTCTTTTCTTCCTGTGAGATGTTTAGCAGGGAGACAAGAAGGTAGAGAGGGAACATGATGACCATGTCTCAATATTTCAAAGGGTCTCCCATTGAGGAGGAGGGGGAAAACTGACTTTCTGCTACTCTAGAGACCAGGTCAAAGGGAGCAATGGTTTCAGATGGCAGGGAAAGAGATTCAACTGAAAAGATTAGAAAGAACTTCCTGGAGTCTGGCATAGGCTGCCTTGGAGTGTGGTGGAGTCTCCTTCTCTGGAGGCTTTTCTGCAGAGGCTATCTATTGGGAGTGCTTTGATTGTGCTTTCCTGCATAGCAGGGGGTTTGACTGGATGGCACTTGGGGGTCTCCTCCAGTGCTAGGATTCTAGGATTATATATCAGGAGTAGGCAATATGGGCTCTCATGGATACATTTCTTCTTCTCCATCCATCTCATCCTGACCAAGGCCAACCCTTCTGGGATCCAACCATTTCCTGTCTTTCCTTCACTTTCTGCCTCTGAAAGAGAAGAAGGGAAGGGCAGGGAGGGGGCTTCAGGAAGACCTCTTTCTCCTGGCCTACCCACCCCACTCCAGCCTGCCATGTGGCCCCCAAGTTAGAAAGTTTGCCCATGCCTGGACTATACCTTTTGGGCTTGTTTCCAGTAGCCCAGAACCCAAAGTAGAACAAAGGTTACTGCTGGAAGGCCCAACTAATGACCAGGGACTTCTGGATCTTAAAGTGCAGTAAATGGAGTCGAACTAGTATGGTCCCACATTAGGCAAAGTCAGGGGTTGCTCTGAAATTTCATTGAAACTCTGGATCAGCCAGCAGGAAGAGTATGGACAGCAGGCTGCTTTCAGTGTGTACATTCACATGAGCCAGTGCCACCATTCCCTTTCCTTGTGCTTGCCTCCCTCCTTCTCCCTTACTGCACGAGTGCCTTTGCTAGAACCTTTGCCTCCTTCATCTCAGTCCAACATCCCAATAATTCTTTTAACAGAGTTGCAAACATTACAATATTTGTAAAAGCAAAGTAAGATGGAAAAGCTATGGTCATTAAAGTGGTGTCATACTGCATTAATTTTACAGTGTAGACACACCCTAAGTCTCCTAGACATTAACAGAAGCTATAAAAGAAGCCCTTAAGAATTCTTAAGGGCTTCTTTTATAGCTTCTGTTAATGTCTAGGAGACTTAGGGTGCGTCTACAATGTAAAATTAATGCAGTATGACACCACTTTAATGACCATAACTTTGTAGTTTGGTGAGGTACCAACACTCTTTGGCAGAGGAGTTTATAGACCTTGTAACACTACAACTCCCATGATTCCATAGCATTAAGTCATAACAGTTTGAGTCATACTTCATTAATTCTACCTTGGAGAGGCACCCTCAGAAAGGGAACCCGAACACAGGACTTAAATCTCTTGGATCTCGGTGGGCCCTCTAGTGGTCAAATGATAGAACTTAATAACAAGGCATATGCATTTCCAGGGTCAAGATAAAATCAAATGCATGATTTGTATCATCTGCATGGGGCTGATTTCATTTTATTCAATAAAAATGTCTTTGTCTTCCACATAGGAAATGTGCATTTGAGCATTCACATATAGTGAACAGTTCCTTCAACAGTGGAGCAGGCGTAGATGCATGACCCATCATATGAATTTGGACTGTAACCCCCATCAGATCCAAGCAGCTTTCACTGCCAGTGACACTGGAAACTGCAGTCCTTAACACCTAGGGCAGTGTTTCCCAACCAGTGTGCCGGGGCACACTAGTGTGCCGTGAGCGATCATCAGGTGTGCCGTGGGAAATTGGAACCTCGGGGGGAGTCTAGTGTGTTGAAGTATAAAAACCCTAAGAAACCTACCTCGATAAAGGCACAAAATTACAAACACCCCCCCCTCCCCACCCGTTGTCTACTTGGTCTCTCCCTCTCCATGTATTGGGAAGGCCCGCCTCCCTTCCCCCAAGTAGAGACCTCCTCTTGCCTCCTGGGGGTTCTGTGTGGGAAGTTTGGCCCAGTTCTATCATTGGTGGGGTTCAGAATGCTCTTTGATTGTAGGGGAACTATAAATCCCAGCAACGACAACTCCCAAATGTCAAGGTCTATTTCACCTGAACTCCATCTGTGTTCCTATTTGGGCATATTGAGTATTCATGCCAAGCTTGGTCCTGATCCAACATTGTTTGAGTCCACAGTGCTCTCTGGATATAGGTGAACTACAACTCCAAAACTCAAGGTCAATGCCCACCAAACTCTTATAGCATTTTCTCTTGGTTATGGGAGTTCTGTGTGGGAAGTTTGTGTCTTTCTGCCATTCCTTGCCAGGATATCTATGTTGAGTTCATCGAAACAGGCCCAGGTTTCACACTGAGTGTATAAATACATTTTAAAAACATATTAACTATATGTATTACTGTGTTAGAGTGTCATTTTGTGTCATTTTGGTTGGTGGTGTGCCCCAGGATTTTGCAAATGTAAAAAGTGTGCTCAAAAAAGGTTGGGAAACACTGACCTAGGGGAAGGACACTTTGTCCACCTTTTCTTTATAGATGCCAATTAAACAATGTCCACTGATTTCAGTAGAGGAATAGAACATATAGATCAGGATCCAAAGAAAATTGTGCACGTGTATGCACAGGTATGACATGTTTGCCCATATGAACTGAGAAGCAAACATTCACTTCTGATAGTAGTTCCTCGTGCTGCAACAAACTGTTGGGTTGAAGAAATTTTGACCATCAGAAGCCATGTGTCTGTTGTGTATGTAGGAGAATGAAGGTGTCACATAATGAAGAATAGGAGTGTAGCTGCTCTGTATGTGCAGAATATCCTCATACACACTGTCCTTCAGAGTATGTTTATGGAAAACCTACAGTATATAAATTAAATGTTTAATTTCTATTGACCTATTACCTCAATAAAAGTTGTCATGCTTGCTCTCTGGTTAGTTTGTGGTTCTGGCAAGAAGTTGTGTATTGCAGAAACTTGAAACTTAAAATTTCAGTAGCTCTGCAAGTTAGGCTTTCTCTTCTGTGCATCAAATATTATTAAAAGGGATATCTTATTCTTCTAACTTGTACCCAAAGGTAGTCAAGTTTGCTTTTCAGAGTGAAACTACTCCTGTTCCAACAATAAAGCACCACCCTTTTAACAATGGCCCCATCTACACTGCCATGCAATGCAGCTTGAAACTGCACTATGTGGCCAGTGTAGAATCATATATTGTTGTTTAACTGCATTATATGAGTCAACACTGGCCATGTAATGCAGGATCAAAATTTCTTTTTATTAGTTTTACACTATTACCAGTGTAGATGGGGCCAATGCCAGTGCAACACTAATAGGAAGGAAGGAAGAAAATTTGATTTTGGTGTTACATATTTACAAATTACAAATTCCACACATGATAATTTATTAAATTATATGTTACTTCTTACTTAAAAATAGGCATCTGCTTGATTAAAAGTTCTTATCAATGGCATATTCATTGAAGTTTTTAAATAAACGTATTTATTGACCTTTAGCATTAAATGTCATATGAATGTATTAATCAGTTTAAAGATAAACAAATGACTGTATAACATAAATTAATAATTATATACAATAGAGATGTGCCTCGGTTAACAAAACCTCTCACAAAGAAGCTCTTCTGTGCGACATCATTTTGCACTCACTCAGCTCTCTATTTTCCTCCTTGATACCTGTTCAGCTAGAAATATTTTCAAAACCGATACTGAGAAGATTGTGGAGAAGGGCTGTAGAAATACAGATCTTCAATACTGGGTTGTAGCAGTGTGTCTACAGTAGACAATACAATTAAAACTTCAGTTGTGAAAAAATAGGATTCTGTTCCAACCAGTGCTATGGTAGCTGTGTGTTTCTGCCTAAAATAGAACCATTTGCTCCAGAAGCCCTTCTTGAGCATGCATGAATAGGAGGGCAGAAAGAAAAAGGGTAAATGCTAGGCTTGTGCATTTTGTTGGAACCCTGATCCATTTCTGCTGGCCGGATTCCGGTAGACCCCGTATCCGTTTTTGCATAACTCCAGAAAATGGTCGGGTACCTGAATACCTGTTTTCGGTCCACAGCTGAAAAATGCGGCTAGATCTAGCCTATTGGCAGCAATTGCAAACTTACGAGGCTGCCCTTTCCACCTCTGGGATCTTTTCCTTTCTTCCTTTCGAGAGGGCCTGGATTTGAGGAATGGGGTTAAGGAAGCACCCTTTCTGGACCCTTTCCTTTTTCTCTTCAAATGAGTATGTGTTTCAGCAATGGTGTTAAGGAAGAAGACACAGCTTGCACAAGGCACTCATGGTGTTCTTCAATTCTGATTGGCCCAACAGGCAGGGCTCACAGGGAAACCCTGTGCAAGTAGCACATGGCAGCCTCTTTGCGTGCTGCGTGATGCTGAATAGGGGAGGAGGAGCCATGATCAGCTACTACATGGTCCCTTTATGGATAGAAAAATGTGATAGCTGGGCTCTTGCTGTTATGGCCATCTAACTAACCCAAACAAACCGGATTGGTCAAAGGGAACCAGCCACTCCGAATCCATGCACAAGCCTAGTAAACACCCGTCTCATTGGCTGTCTCCAGCATTCTAGAAAAGCTATACATCTGAAAGTTTGGCCACCAATATCAAAATCTTATGAAAAGCAGAGGCTTGTGACAGAAAAAAATTAACCTTAGAGGATTTATTTTTGGAGAAGACTTTGAATGGTCTGTATGAGAATATAAATGTTTTTGTTTACTCACGCAAGGCTTATCTGACATGGTTGTATTATTTCACAAGCAAATGTTGTTAGTTTTGAATAAAAAGGTTTGTTGAAACATGGTAAATTGTCCTTCTTTTTAATGGGCTAGGAGCCTATTGCCTTTTTAAAATGTTATTTCTGCCTCGGATGCCAATATTTTTGTTTAAGAAAGACTGTCCAGTAATACATTGACTGAAATGCATCTGTATTTCCTGATTGGAAACTTTTGAAACTTAAAAAAATTAGATTGCAGCCACATACTTGATTACTTGGGGGCAACTTTAACTGAACACAATGAAACTTACATTATAATACACGTGCATCAAATTGCCCTGCGAATGAACAGACAACAGAAATAATACAGGATTCATAGTTAAGTGAGTGCTGGGTTTCAGATTTAAAACACACCTAGACACGACTCGCATATTTTTTTCCTTTCCTATACCCTACTATGTATATTGTCATCACAGAAAACAGAGCTGCACTAGCACATCGAGAGATTGATGGAATCACAGCAATGTGGGATTCAATGAGAAACTAGCACCTCTGTGGAAAGTGTTGGAATGTTCCAGGGTGTCCTTGGGAATTAGTTGGTGTCTTTCACAACAAAGAACCCCCTGTCAACAGTCTTGGTCATGGGCAAACACCAGCCAAGCACACACAAGCTCTTATCAGCTCCAGTTAGACTGTTCCAAAAAAGCAATGTCATAAAAAACCTTCAGTGGCTGGCAATTCCAGAGCTCACTGCTAGAGTTGAAAAGAATTCCCAAACAACTTCGGCTGCTTATCAACTTTAATTGCTAGGCAGTGGAGAATTGCTGTTTGTTCAACGTCATCCAGTATTAGGAGCTCTGTCGTAGGTTGTGCTATGTGTGTGTGTGTTTGTGTGCCTTCAGTTGCCTGTTTGACTTATGATGACCCCATGTATTTCAATTAGGGTATTCTTAGGTTAGAAGTATTCTGAAGTGGTTTTGCCAGTTTTGTCCTCTGAAATGCACAGTATGATCCTTGTATCTACAGGATATACAATCCAGGATTTTCCGTAGATACATGAAACTGTAGGTAATAGCAACTGCTCTACTGTAATGCTTGGAGTGAAAATAAAATGTTTGCTATTCCCCTCCCCCATTCCTTACCCTCTTTACTTACCTCCTGCCCCATGGAGGGGAGAGTGACAGGAGTTCCTCTGCTTCGTCTCCCGAGAAGAGGCAGGGTACCTTTATATCCTTTGCCCTGGCAATGAAACGATAGCAATGAGAATACACGCAACAGCTTCTGGAAGAAGTCTTTCTGCCTTATTCTTCCCCAAAGTCTGAATCTCTTGTGTGAAAAGTGGATAAGTGAAACCACAGATATGGTATCCATGCACACTGGGGTCTTGCTGTGTAGCCTATAACACCAAATATTCATTGGCAGTCTCCCATCATAAATTTTTATTTATTTTGTGTCAAAAGCATTGAATAACTAAGTATAAAACTGATAAGATAGAGCGAGCACAAGCGGCTAAATAATTTTTGACCAAAAATGGGCAACAGCAACAGCATTGTCTGTAGCTTTAAACAATTCTTCCTCTGTGCATGAGGCAGGGCGTTGTGGACAAGCATACAGGTGCAGAGTTGCTTGTTCTGCTCCATAGTCACACAAGGTGAAGGATTCTTCTAGGTATTGTCATTTGGCCAGGTTGTCTTTTGATCTACCCACTCCCTTTCTGAGTCTGTTCAGGGACTTCCACGTTGCCCATTCTTGGTTCGCCCCTGGAGGCATAAACTAAGCAGACTGGTCCTGCTTAGCTTCCAAGATCAAACACAATCAGTTTCTTTAGGGTATTTAGGTACACTACATGCTATAGTGACAAATAAATGTTTGGCCAACTTTGGGATGTTGTAGGTTTTTCAGGCTATATGGCCATGTTCTAGAAGCATTCTCTCCTGACGTTTCGCCTGTATCTATGGCAAGCATCCTCAGAGGTTGTGAGGTCTTGACCTTACAACCTCTGAGGATGCGTGCCATAGATGCAGGTGAAACATCAGGAGAGAATGCTTCTAGAACATAGCCATATAGCCTGAAAAACCTACAACAACCCAGCGATTCCAGCCATGAAAGCCTTCGACAATACTTTGGCTAACTTTGTTTCCAATACAAATTGAGGATATATTGTATTGACGGTAACTGGCTTTATTAATGCATGGAGATTTATGTATACTGGTACATAGTAACATCAGGAGGGCTGTACTCACTTTTGAAAGGCAAATAAGTTCAAATATGGAGCTGTACATTGAATTATATTTGTAAACTAAATGGGGAATGCATGACTGTGAATTCTAACCAGTAATTGATTTTGGTGAGTTTTAAAAAACTCTATATTCATTACAAGGTACAAAACTAAACTAAAACAATATAAACTAGGGTAAAGCCTCTTCCATGAACATTTTACTTGACAAAGCAGAAAGCTATCTGTGTGTGTGTGTAGCACTTAGGAAAATATACTGTATCCTTACCATGGGCTATTACATTTGTACTTTCTATTAATCATTTTCTTGTGATCAAAATATCAGGCACTTTTGTTGTTAGTGTTTGGTCAGACCATCCAAACTGCAGAGGTCACACTACCTGTTTGAGTAATCGAGTTTAGATATCCTTCATTTGTGGGGGGAAACCCAGTAAGCATCATTAGACTCATTAGCATCTAGCACAGTGTTTCTCAACCTTTGTAATGCCTCAGCCGCTTAATACCATTTCTCATGTTGTGGTGACCCTTAACCGTAACATTATTTTTGTTGCTACTTCATAACTGTATTTTTGCTACTGTTATGAATCATAATGTAAATATCTGATATGCAGGATGTATTTTCATTCACTGGACTAAATATGGCACAAATATCCGATACACCCAAATATGAATACTGGGGGAGGGTTGATTTTGTCATTTGGAAGTTGTAGTTGCTAGGATTTATACCAAACTTGGCACACAGAACTCCCATGACCAACAGAAAATACTGGAAGGGGTTGGTGGGCATTGAGTTTTGGAGCTGTAGTTCACCTATATCCAGAGAGCACTGTGGACTCAAACAAGAATGGATCTGGACCAACTGTGGTACAAATACTCAATATGCCCAAATGTGAACACCGATGGAGTTTGGGCAAAATAGACCTTGACATTTGGGTGTTGTAGTTGCTTTGATTTATAGTTCACTTACAATCAAATAGCATTCTGAAGCCCACCAATGAGAGGATCAGGGCAAATGTCCCACACACAACCTCCACGACCAACAGAAAATACTGTGTTTTCTGATGGTCTTTGGCAACCCCTCTGATAACCCCCCTGTCCCTCCCAGGGGTCCTGACCCCCAGGTTGACAAACACTGGTCTAGCAGTTCCAAAGTCGATTGCTGTAGTCAAATGAACCAATGGTACATTTATTAGTCTTAATTGAGAATCCCCTCTCAGCTATGGAAACCCACTGGCTGACCTTGGAGAAATCACATTCTCTCAGCCTCACAGGGAGATAAAGGCAACATTCATTTGAACAAATCTTATTGATTTATTTAATTTAGATCCCACTTTCCCCCTGCATTGGACTCAACATGAATCTTCAAGAAAACCCCACAATAGATTCAACTATGGTGTAGGAAGATGTCTGTTGGCTCTGTATCCTTATGTTGGACCTCACAGAGGCTTTAAATTTGGCCATGTGCTGGGAAGGCAATGTGCTGGGCTAGATAGTTCTTTATTTGGTCTAGCATGGCTTTCTGTTTGTTTATGTGAAGCATGCTGTGGAGTTTCTGTAGATATCTGACACCCCAAATTTCACTGAAATAAAGGATCATGCTCTACATATCTCTGATTTCATTTATTCATGGCAGTGTATACCTGAGAAAAGGCAAGACTACTGGCATTAGAAAACAAACAAACAGACAGCAACAACTTCTCAAAAACAAATTTATGGCAGTTGTACCAATTCATTGAACTGGGCTGCTTTGATGAGAAAGCTCCCTCTCCCTTCCATTAGAGAAACAGCCATACCACTGTGCCTTACTTGGGCCCCAAGAGAGATATAGTTATCTGGTAGTTTCCTGGTATGTGCTGGGCCTGTCCTGTTCTCTAGGCTTTGTGTTGCTTTCAAATTCCTCAGTATTTGGAGGATGAGAATGAAACTTTCTTTAAGACAAGGGGTGAGTAGTGCTTTACTAACATTTACTGAATAACTCGGACCTTTATGGTAGATGTGCATACCATAAAATAATAATAATAATAATAAAGGTGTTTGTGCTTCACAGCATTTAGAAAATTCCTTAGAAACAAAAATGTAAAAAGTATAGCCTTAAGCATAGACATCACTGTTGTCAACACAAACCTTACTGTGTGCCTCATTTTACCTGTGGTGATTGATGAAGTGCATGCTAAATCTAAATACTAATAATGATTTCTGCTTATATTGATAGGATCTATCTTGTTTCTTTGTTATTCCCACATTTATATCTTGCAACATACAGTGATATCTCATCCTTGGCCTGATTACATTTTCCTTTGTTTAACCCCCCCCCCGCCTTTCTTTTGCAACATCAGAGGTTCACAGGTCATTTGTTGGGTCTGTTTCTATCACTGGATGAGAGTTACGCCGGGTGTAGAACATGAAATATCGTGTTCTCCCATTCTTCACAATTAGGGAAAACATGGAAAAAGGAACACCCAATAACAGGCAATGGGGATGGAATTAGGCCACAATCAACAGAACAGATTACCCCTCAATAACAATTGCAGAAGAGTTTGATCTGTGGAATTTGTATGCAAGTATGTGGATGCATGTAATATGTGTATTTGTTCTTAAGAGCCCAGCTAAATAGTACCAAACACAATTAAACTGAGTTCATGGCATGCTTTCAAATGTCACATTCTTTTCTTCCAAAATTTTTGGAATGGTCACCACAGTGTGTTTGTATAATAAAATGGGTCAGAAAAAGGGCCTTTAAGAAATGTTCATGTGGTCCCAAGCTGAATCAAATGTGCTTTGATCTCAAATTCTGGGTGCAGATTTGGATGTTTGAGCAAAAGTGGGGGGGAAAGTGTGTAGTCCTATGGATTGCAACTTCAAAATTTCCCCCCCTGACAGGTTATAACATATATTTTTTTGCTTCTTTATTGAGTCTTAATGTTTGGATCCTAAATGTATATTGCTGCACACACACGTGTGTGTGCGTGTGCACACACACACACACACACACACATATATATAATTTGTTAGAAAAACAATTAAAATCAATTTTAAGTTTAATACTTTTCTTAGACCATATGCATGCTTTCAAGTATTTAATTAGGCAAGATGTTGCAAAACATTTGGCACATAGGGTACAATAACAACAACAACTTTATTCTTATATCCCACCTCCATCCCCCCAAAGGGACTCGGGGTGACTTACATGGGGACCAAGCCCAATATAAACGAGATTGCAAAGTAATACAATGAAAACATATAACAATCAACTATATTAAAACAATAAAACCAATAAAATCTAAGACATCATAAAACATAACCAAACAACAAACAACCAATGGCAGAGAAAAGTGGGCATGTGCAGATTTGAGACTAATAGGGCAGGACAGGGCTAGTGCAACATAAATTGTAGGGCTGGGAATAAAGTGCTGGAGATCCAGGGCTTGGTAGAATTGATCAGAAGTTGAATCATTATTCAAAGGCACATTGAAACATCAAAGTCTTCAGATCTTTCCAAAAGGTGGACAAGGTGGGGACTAATCTAATGTCCCTGGAGAGAGAGAGAGAGTTCCAAAGCCTGGGTGCCACCACTGAGAATGCCCTCTCTCTCGTCCCCACCAACTGTGCTTGCAATGGAGGTGGGAGCGAGAGAAGGGCCTCCTTGGCAGATCTTAGCGCTTGCGCTGGTTCATAGAGGGAGGGCAGTGGTTTCCAAACTTTTTTGGCCTACCGCCCCCTTTCCAGAAAAAAAATTACTCACCGGCCCCCCTAGAAATTAATTTTTAAAAAAAATTAATAGCAATTAAACAGAAAGATATATGTATTAATGCAGTGGTTCTCAACCTTTCTAATGCTGTGACCCCTAAATAAGGTACCTCATGTTGTGGTGACCCCTAACCGTATTTTCATTGCTACTTCACAAATAATTTTGCTACTCTTATGAATTCTAATGCAACTATCTAATATGCAGGATGTATTTTCATTGTTACAAATTGAACATAATTAAAGCATAGTGATTAATCACAAAAGCAATATGTTTGGGGGAGTATGGACAACTGATGATGGGATTTGCAGTACCTTCAATCGATTCAGCTCTGACTTCCACAGACCACTGAGACTCCCACAAATTACAGAACTAGACCAAACATGGCACAGAAAGCCCACATGTCCAACAGAAAATATTGGAGGGGTTTGGGAGGAATTGGCAGTGATTTAGGGAAGATGTAGTTTACCTACATGCGGAGAGAACTTAGAACCCAAACAACTATGGATCAAGACCAAACTTGGCATGAATTCTCAATATGCCCAAATTTGGTGGAGTTTTGAGAAAATAGCCCTTCTCATTTGGGAGTTGTAGTTACTGGAATTTATTGTTTACCTACAATCAAAGAGCATTTTGAATTCCATCAAAAATGGAATTGAGCCAAACTTGGCACACAGAACCCCCATGTAATGATGTTGATTATTTGTGTGTAAATGTTGTGTGACATGTGTTAAAATGTATGTTGTTTTGAATGTTCTATGGTTTGTTTCTGTGGGTGAAACAGAAGGGAGGCATGGCAGAAGCTTAGAAGAGCTGTCGCCATGGCAACCAGGGCTAGAGGCTAGTAGAATGTTCAGGTTTGAATTCTACAGTTGGAAAAGAGCGGGAAGCCAACTGCCAAATGAGAGGGGGAGGAGTTATGTTCTAGTTGAGAGTGTCCTAAGGACTGAAAGAGAACGGTCCAGTGTTAGTGTGTGTCTTAAGGTCTGCTAGTGAGCAGTCCAGTTAAAGGGTATAGAGACCCTAGTTAAAGTTGCAGGGGTTTATAGAGGTTTAGTGGAAACCCTATAATAGGTCCCCATTGTGTTATGTAACAGAAAAAGTTGTGCCTCTAAGGAAGTTTGAAACCAACCAAGATTGTACCCATTTGTGTCAAAATAAATTGTTTGCATCTTAAAAGGAAAACACCTCTCCTGATTCTTTTATTGGTGGTGGCCCTCAAAGTCAGTGGTCAGCCGGATAAATGGTGGCAGCGTGGTCAAGTGGTCACTGAGAAGTTTTAAAACTCCAGTCAGTTAAATGGTGAAGGGCTGAGACAGTACCCTGCCAATAAACGTGAAGTTGCTGAGGTAACTTCGAGGTTTCCTTGGATTGGAGGTCAGCAGTGTGGACATAGAAAGATTGTCCAGTCTGAGGCCGGTCAAGAAGTGGAGTGGTCACATATTGGCGGCAGCGGTGGGATCTTTAAGAGAGGGTCCACCCTGTCCAGCCGGTTGATTTGAACGTAGCTTCACCGCACCCCATGACCAACAGAAAATACTGGAGGAGTTTGGAATGAATTGCCTTCGCCGGGGAAGGCTGCGCTTTTCCCGTGGTGGCGGGGAGGCTCAGCCAGAGGACACGGAGGCCTTTGCACTGCAGCCTTCATGCTGCACTGCATGTGGGGGTCAAAGTGAAGGGGCGGGACCGAATAAGAGGGCCGTGCGACCCCTCCTAAATGGCCAATCACCCCCCCTTAAAGGGCTTCACCACCCCCCAAATTCCTCTGAGCCTCCCACCGCCCCCTTGGATTGCCTCACCACCCACCAGGGGTGGTACCGCCCACTTTGATAATCAGAGGTTTAGGGTTTTATAGGTAATGACCTGCACTTTGAATTGGGCCAGGAAACTTATCGGCAGTAGCTGATTTGATCTTGAGCTGTTCTGATAACATTTTTAAAATGGAACTGTGGAGGAGGAATATGCACATATGCAAATTAGCCTGTAGCAGCCAATGTGATGGTTTTAAAATTGTGATGGTTTGCTTGCTTACTAAATGTCATGTTTTGTCTTGCTGCTCATAACTTTGGCATTCTTTACAGAACTCTGATAAGGGGAAAATATCCACATAGTTTAATCTCCGTTACTGGCATATGTTCTCTGTCAAATGTGCAGCCGCCAAAGAATATATGAATGTGCTGCAGAAATGCTGGTCTACTTAATTTTTCTTCTTCATCACAATCCCCATCTATTTTTCTTCATTTCTAAACAAGACTTTTACAGGACATTTCATTTCCCCACTTCTCTGTTTATCTGGCACAATTTAAGCAGATTTTTAAAAAAGAAAATTGGTGGAACTGGATGTATTTTTTGTTCATCTGAGGCTTTGAACATTTGTTCAGTACACTTCTAGGCATATTTATGCATAAGTGAATCCACTAATAACACTCCCTCATAAGTAGATTTGCAATTACAGTTTTAAATAGTCTTCCATTTTTAGTTGATTATGTTTAAAAAGTATGCGGTTGCTAGCAGGCAGCTTACTGTTGGATCAGTTGATGTTATCCAGTCAAAATGAAACATTTTAAAGACGTCTTTGATTTATGTGAGAAAGAAACTGGACATGTTTACTGGTTAGCATGGATTTCTAAAGGTCCAGCCACTGCAGCTTCTTTTTGTGATAAATATAATTTGTAAGGGAATCAAAATACAGTTGGCCTTCCATCCACAGATTCTGTATCCACAGGTTAAACCATGCATAGCATCAAATATTTTTTAAAAACATTGATTTTGCAATTTTATAGGAGGGACATAATAATAACAAAAATAACTTTATTCTTATCCCCCCCCCCCCTGAAGGGACTCGGGGCAGCTTACATATGGGACAGAAAGTTCAACAGACAAAAAAGCAAAACAATCCATTAAAATAAAAACAACAAAAATAAAGGCATCATAAAATACAACAATCCTTTTACCTTTAAACATGAATAAAAGAGTAGCATTGCAGTTCCATCAGACAATGCCAGTGTGTACAATGGGATTTGGTAATCCACAGATTTTGGTATCCATGGGGATCCTGGAACCAAATTTCACCAGATATCAAGGGTCCATTGTATTTAAAAATAGATACATTGTTGCATTGCAAAATTCATATCTAATCCACACAATCAATTTTGCATCACACCTCTTTCATCCTACAATTATACCACAGGCATATGTCTAGTGCACCATTGCTACAAAGAGTTCAAGGCAATGTATGCAGTTCTCATTTTTATCCTTTTAACATCACTTCAAGTAGACTGGTATTTCTTTCACTATTGAGTACATCTTTAATGTAATGCAACATATGGTGTATATAGTGTACAATGATGGATAGGCCACTCTACTTTGCTTATTTTAAACTTTAAGCACAGTCTTTTCCTTGTACAAATGTGAGAAAAACCAGCTCTGAAGCCTGGCTTGCATTGCTTATCCCAGATTGTGCAGGCTGCTTGTTTTTATTGAGCATTGACAGAAATACACAGTGCAGGTTTCCAGCTATCCTTTCACTTTCACAGTTACTTCTCTTGTCTGTGGTAAAGTCTGGCACTGAAAGGGAGCCCCATCAAAGTCCTGGTGGGCTCTTAGCTCTGGTCTTAAATGATTAAAAGAGCCAACTTTGCCATTACAAACTACGGTAACAATTCAGAGAAAGAGAAAAAAGTGGTGTTTGTTTTGCTAATAGTACAAGAGCTGTGATTACAGTTCCCTATTCAAGATCTACAAGCATCATAGTTGCACAAACTATAGGTTGTGCCAAGAAGATAACAAATATCACAGCGCTCTACTTAGAATGAGAGAAAGAGAGAGGGAGAAAGAGCACCAACAACCAAATCATTTAAATTGATTTTTAAGGTTCTGTAAACATCTAATCTAGGCTGCAGATTTAATTTCAAAAGCTCTTTCATGGGTGTGAGGCCAATGTGGCTTTTTCCCCCACAAGTGAGTTTGCTGTGCAAATGCCTCAGTGTATTCGGGCTGCATTGTTCTTCCAGGATACAGTCAGCCCTCCATATACACTGGAGTTAGGCCTGCAGGAACCTTGTGAATGTGAAAAACCCCAAATTAAAGATGCAACTTTTTTTACTTGAGAGAAAATTTTCTAGAAATGTCTAGGTCGTCCAACATATCTCTAAGGCCAGCTTCTGCTGGAATCTGGCCATAGAATCACATTGGAAGACCTAAAGGTTCTTAGAGGTGTGTTTTTTCTATGGGTGCTTCCAGAAGCACCAAAATCCAGGTTTAAAATGGGGATGGTGGTAAAAAAATCCTGGGACTTGACTGCAGGGCCCCACACAGACTTGTTAGTCCCAGGATTGGGTCCCCCGCCTTCCTCATAGACTTCCTTTACAATGGAGAGTGGACGGGGGACATCCAGTGGATGGGGACATCCGGCTGGACCTCATACTGCTGTGGAGAGGTTACCATTTTGGACTATAGCTTCTAGAATCCACCAACTACTATTGATAAAGATTTGAGGAGTTGAAGTCTACAAGTGTAATTTTTCATGACAATAGTTTTCTGTGCTTTATTTTCACGTTCTTAGTGTGAAACTTCAAAAGGAATGTACTCATTGCTCCAGACTTTCTGTGGCAGCCAAAAATAGATACTATATGTTGATGTGTGTAATTGTGTATGTGTTTAGTGAATCATACTTGGTCGATAACAGCTATATTTTCGGGGCTGAAATTGGTTCACTTTTTCTGTTCCTTTCTTCTGGCAAGGTATCTTGACTAAGAAAAACTCCATTTGTGAATGCAGTCATTTCCAGTATTGGAAAGCATCATCTCTTATGACACTTGAAGAGGAAGTTGCACAGACTGTTGGATGGAAATGCAGTCTGGTATCTTATATTGACCTTTGTGAGGTAGAACTCTATTGTGTCTTCCTATTCACTACCTCCCAGAACTCATGGTTTTGCTAGCATATTTTCCTGAACATCCATTTCATGGCTGGTGGAGAGCCTGGGGATCAGAGAACCATTCATCATAACAAGATTCAGACAGACGACCGTCTGAGATTCTTTGGGCTGGGGTGGAAGAGAATACCATAGCAATCACACAAAATACATATTCAGGCATAATGTTGACTTGTGCTTGTGTTTGTCTCTAACAGGATGCTAGCCAGTGTGTTCAGGTTTCCTTATAAACAATGGAGGAGATGTGGGAAACAGTATAAGTCAAATTATTTTTGACTGATAGTGTTTGGAGTTATTTTTGGGAATATCATTCTGCATAGAGTTACTGAACTTTTTTCTTCTATGGTGTATTATAATGAAGCTATTGCAGAATTTTTGATAAAATGCTAGGTAGTTGTAAGGATGGGAGTGCAGAATTTAGATACAGTACTGTCAACTGTGTCTTGGGACTTGGCTACTCATTATCCTTAAAATCAGAATATCTTTTTTCTCAGAGGAGACACCAAAATCAGGATTGATTGAGGAACATATGCCCTGTAACACAACAAGAAGGTAGGTGGATTATGAGAATGTTCCCATTCATTCGGAATCAAAGCCAAGGAAGTGTTTTAATGTCATCTCGTACTCCCCAAGTAAAATTGTCTGTGAACTTTATATCCTGTAGAGTAAAGTTCTCTGACAGTTTCAGGCAAATGGTGATGACTGCAGGATTTCCTTTCTACTGAATGAGTCCTGGCATCCTGCCCTACAAGGTTGTAGCTTAATGGGTATAGTTTTCAAGAACAAGTTTGCACAAAGGTTAGAGAGAATCATGCTGCATTTTTGCAAGCATTGCCAACATAAGCAGGAAAAAAACCCCAAATTTGTTTGGGCTTCCAAGTGAAGATTTATCTTCAGGTAAAGCAGCATTCAATTATTAGAGGTCTGTTTCTTCAAATTATTATTCAAATGACTCATTCTGTAATAATCTTGTAAAAACCTAATAATTTATTTTAAAAATCTCAGGGCTCTTCCACACAGTCATATAATCCAGAATATCAAGGCAGAAAATCCTACAATATGTGCTTTGAACTGGGTTATCCAAGTGCAAACTGCCATATTTTCCAGTTCAAAGCAGATAACATGGGGTTTTATTCAGCTGTGTGGAAGGGCCTCAGAGTAAACCTGGGAGGACCAAGTTTATCAAGTCCTGCCATTCAAAAATTATTCAGTTGTAACTTGCTCAGGTTCTTCCAGATTCAACAGACAACATTCTCCTACTGGCTACCTTGGTTTGGCAACCCTGCTTCTGTACACTTGAAGATTGACAATGCAGGCTGAATCCAAATCACCATACTATCTCATATTAGCAACCCTGTATCATACTGAAATACTGTCCCATGTGCTTCTACACTGATTACTATAGGATATGAGGCGTTATCCCTCAAATATCAGGCATGTTTTTTCTCACCCTCTCACAACTCCTATGTGTATGTACAGTATGTGTGTGTGTGTTTTAGTATGAGACAAGGGACAAGAAGTGGGAGAAAGGAATGTAGAGTACAGAAAGTGCTTTGAATGTGATTTTCCTGCTTCTTGGCAGGGGGTTGGATTGGATGGCCCACAAGGTCTCTTCCAAATCTATGATTCTATGTATGCTTCAAGGAGAGAGATCTGTAAGGATGTCAAGAGTCTGTTAACACAATGTGAGAACGGGTGTTCTTGTACAGCAGCACGACCTAGTGTAAATCCACAAACAGTGTCCAAATTAGAAATGAGCTGCATTCGTTTAATTTATTAGGTTCTTGTTTCACATCTGATTCAGAATTTCCGCTTCATAGAACCATGTTTTTCACTTCATTTGTTTGTTGTATAACCTTACAATGGAGTAAGAACTAAGTATGTAGGCATGCTTGTTGAAATCATAAACTATTCAATTCACTTTCCCATGATCATTCTTAATTATTTTACTAATAAACAGAATACTTGAGGAATACATTTACCAGTTGATTAACCATGGGGTATAGATCATTGCTGGCAGTGCTCAAAATAGTTGTGGTTTCATTAGCAAATAGTTGTGGTTTCATTAGCACATTTCTAGTAGGCCTGGGTAAGTCCGTCAGAAAGTTCGTAAAATTGGAATGATTTTAGATTAAATTCACTTTTGAAGCGGTTTTGAAGCGATGTAAGCAACCCGGAAATGAATTTGCCATTTCGAAGCCACCACTGCCATTTTCGGAAAGGAATTAGTGGGTTTCCGTTCCCTGGCCTTCCCTTCCGTTTGCAGCTCTCGGCCCAGTTCTGAGGGAAGAAAAGGCATCTGCGTCCAAACTGGGTTAAACACCCAGTTTGGACGCAGATGCCTTCCCTACAATCGGAACTGGGGCGACAGCCACGTTAAACACAGCTGTCACCCCAGTTCTGAGCGGAGGGAAGACACCTGCGTCCAAACTGGGTTAAACATGCATGTGTGCCATTAATGAAGCCATTCTGAAATTTCAGAATTAATTTGGAAAATTCCAATTTTTTTCTGGAAAATTTCAGAAGTCATTCAGATTCGGAGCGCCAGGGTCCCCTACATCTGGAATGAGTTTTGAACCATTTCTAAAAATCAAACAGGCCTAATTTCTAGTTCTCCTAATTTCTAAAGTACTCAGTATTATGAGCAGTGAACAGAAATCTAGAAATAGCTTCTTCAGCATTAAATAGATATGAGGAAAACCTGAGTTTTGAGGTTTATGTTCCCATGCTTGTATTCATTATCAGCATGCGTACCAACAATGTAGCAGTGTGTATGTTTCTTTCAGTGACAACAAGTAAAATGCTATGCACGCTTAAAAGTAAAGGTAAAGGTTTTGCCTGACATTAAGTCTAGTCGTGTCCGACTCTGGGGGATTTGTGTTTGGTCATCTCCATTTCTATGCCAAAGAGCTGGAGTTGTCCTGAGACACCTCCTCGATTGTGTGGCCAGCATGACTGCATGGAGCGCCATTACCTTCCCACAGATGTGGTACCTATTCATCTACTCACATTTGCATGTTTACCTGGTCCCAATAAATATAATGTAGTAGGACTTACTTGCAATTAAGCATACAGTGGGAGGAGGCATACAGTATTCCAACAGAAGTGGAATCATTAATGAGAAAACCTCATAACCTGAAATTAAATGAATATGGGCCCTTTCCACAGAGCCATATAACCTAGAATATCAAGAGAGATAATCCACAATATCTGAAATATGGGTTGTCTGAGGCCATACGGCCATATAATCCAGTTTAGTGGCGATTTTATACAGCTGTGTGGAAGGGGCCTGTGCCTGCTGCATAGACTTATGCAACAACTCTTCTCAGGGCCCTTCCTCACAGCCCTATATCCCAGAACATCAAGGAAGAAAATCCCACAATATCTGCTTTGAACTGGGTTATCTGAGTCTGCTGTGACCTGTGTTATCTGAGACCACGCTGCCATATATTCCAGCTTAAAGCAGAAAATGTGGGATTTTATTCAGCTGTGTGGAATGGGTCTCTCTTTTCTGCATGAGGAAGATGGAAAACATTGTCAAATTACAGTCTGGCAATGAGAAGTTGTACAATGCCATGCCAGCCTGTCTGAATTTGTGGTCATTTCACACATATATCAGGTACATGTGCTGACACTTGAACTGCCATGGGTGCATACTATAAAATCCTAAGATTTGGAGTTTGGTGAGACATTAGAGCTCTCTGACTGAGAATTTTAAAGGTAGCTCTATGCAGTCCTGAAATTTAATAGGCTGAGTGGTATCTAGTGGGACCGAGACACTACATCCCTTATAATAATTAAAAAAGATTCAAACATTGTTTATAAACTGGTTAATAAAATGAGCCCCTAGTGGTGCAGTGGGTTAAAGTGCTGAGATACTGAACTTGCAGACTGAAAGGTTGCAGGTTCGAATCCTATGAGCGGCATGAGCTCCCGAGGTTAGCCCCAGCTTCTGCCAACCTAGCAGTTCAAAAACATGCAAATGTTAGTCTATCAATAGGTACTGCTCCAGTGGGAAGGTAACGGCACTCCATGCAGTCATGCTGGCCTCATGACGTTGGAGGTGTCTATGGACAATGCCGGCTCTTCGGTTTAGAAATGAAGATGAGCACCACAACCCCAGAGTAGGACATGACTGGACTTAATGTCAGGGGGAAACCTTTACCTTTACTAAAATGGGATTGAATGTATTTAAATACAAGGCTTACTCCTGCCATAAGATAAAATGGAATAGCAATGTCACTGATCAGCAGATTTTGAACTAGCTGAAGCCGTGCTTTAACACCATGGCTCCAATAACACAATGGCTTAATGTGCAAGTAGCACTCTGCTTTGTATCAACACATACAATGTGAAAATCTGCAGAAAGGGAGTCATTTTGGATACAGCAGTATTTATCGAGGTTTTCATCTAAATTGGAACTCTGTTTGCAGATGACTCCTTGTCATATGCAAGCTGTTGGATTATGTAGTCAGGGTATACAAGTACTTTGCACAGAACTGCTCCCTCTTCTCCTGCTACTCTATATAAGAAGAAATAACACTTAACAAGCATTTAGAGCAGCGGTTCTCAACCTGGGGGGTCACGACCGCCAGAGCGGTTGATTGGCCATTTCTGAGGGGTTGCAAGGCCACTTCCTTTGGCTCCGCCCCCTCTGCTTCCTCAAAATGGCTGACGGCCCTCTCTGCCAGCCAAACAGCCAGCCCAGGTCCCATAGAGTGGCAGGGAATCAAGAGGAGGCGCTTGCAGGCAAAGGCATGCCTTGGGGCCACTTTGCTTGCCACCTGCCGCGGCCTGGGATGGTCTTCTCCTGCCTTCAGGACAAGGCCTTGCCTCATCTTGAAGGCAGGAGGAGAGGGAGGCAGCAGGCGAAGCGGCTTTGGGGCTGCTTCGCCTGCCGCTTCCGGGGGCCCAGACTGGCCTTCTCCGGCTATCAGGACAGGGCCTCGCCTCATCCCGATGGCTGGAAAAGGCAAGGGAGGCGGCAGGCAAAGCGGCTTTGTGGTCTCTTCGCTTACCCCTTCCCTGAGCTACTGCTCCCCCTCCCTTGCTGAAGGCCTGGCAGAACAGCCCCAAGGCCTGCTCGAGCCTTGAGCTAGGGCGGTGGCGCAGGAGGAGGCCTATCGGCCTCCATTGCTATGGTGCTGGTGCTTTCACAGCGACTGTGCCTAGGCATAGCCTGACCCACCTCACCCATGCACAGTCGCTGTGATCGCGCCAGCAAAGAGGCCTTCTCCTGCTCCTCCGTTCTGGCTCAAGGCTCAGCGGTGTCACAAGGAGGCCTTGGGGCTGCTCCAGTGGGCCTTGAGCCAAGGAGTTCCACCACCATATTGAGGGCATATTGACTATTCGTTTGGTCCAGATCCATCATTGTTTGAATTCACAGTGTTCTCCAGATGTAGATGAAAGTCGTCTTCTTCTTCTATTATTATTATTATCATCATCATCAAGCAGGGGTTGAATGGCCATCTGTTAGGAGAGATTTGATTGTGCTTTCCCCTTATGGCAGGAGGAGGGTGGACTGGATGGCCCTGCCTTTGAGTTTTCTTCCTACCACAGGATTCTATTATTATTATTATTATTATTATTATTATTATTATTATTATTATTATTAAGCAGAGGCTGAATGGCCATCTGTCAGGATTGCTTTGATCAGTCTTTTTTCTTATGGCAGAAGGAGGTTGAACTGTATGGCTCTGCCTAGGAGGTCTCTTCCTACCCTAGGATTCTAACTCTTCCAACTCTAGGATCCTGTTACTATTGAATCACTGTCAATTCCTCTCAAACCCCTCCAGTATTATCTCTTGGTCATGTGGGTTTTTTTGTGCAAAGTTTGGTCCCGATCTGTCATTCCACAGTGGTCTGTTGTAGGTAAGGCAAATCTCATCACCCATTTCTCATACTCCTCCAAATATACTGGTTTTGTGATTAATCACCATGCTTTAATTATGTTCAATTTGTTACAATGAAAATACGTCCTGCATAACAGATATTTACATTGTGATTCATACCAGTAGCTAAATTGCAGTTATAAAGTAGCAACAAATATAATTTTATGGTTGGGGGTCTCCACAACCTGAGGAACCGTACGTATTAAGGGGTCTCGGCATTTAAAAAGTTGAAAATTACTGATTTAGAGTGTGTTAATTTACATTTGTCTTGATTGAGATTTGAATTCAGAATAACTTGAATTGGCCACAATGTCTTTTTACTGTCATTGGCATTGTTCCAATGTCTGGGCATTTAATTGATGAACTGTAACTTTAAGTCCCTCTTGGCTCCTCTGTAGCACTAGATCCTTAAAATAGCTCATTGTACAGTATACATAAGAAGTTATGAAATAGGTCATTAGAGACAGCTGGCAATATTTGGAATATTAAGAGGCTAAGTTATTGTAAACTACCTTACATTTGGGCTAAATTATGTATAACCAGTGCAGGAGTCGTGTAATATGACAACAAGATACAAGATGAATGTAGCACAATTGAGTGTAGCTCACAGCACCACTGGGGCTACCGATGTTCATATTGCGGCCTTTGCATCTAGGCTAAAGTGATAATCTGAGGCCAAACAATACTGAAACAATGTGTTTGTAGAAGGGAAATTTAATATAGTTCTGTATTGCCATGTCATACTGTCAGCTTCACCTTATCATTTATTTTGCTGTACTGAAAATGACTGGCTGTGTGATTTTCCAAACTTGCTGCCAATCTTTTCCAGGACAAAGAGGACAACATGAGCTCTGGTTGTAACACTAAAGGTGAATTAACAAAGGAAAAGGTTATTCCCTGTTCATATGGCTGTCCTTTCAATGGCCTGACTGAGTCCTTGGTCAAAACTGAGGAAGTCACTAAAATAGGTAAATAGTGTATATACAGTACTTACATAAGACAGAAAATTGAGGCAAAAGCCTGGGTTGACTTATCCATTGGTCAATGCAAGTACTGCACTTTAATTCTTATTTTTAAAAGGTAACCATGTATTTATCTCAGCAAAGTAGCAAAAGGTGAGAGATTAGTATATTTAAGAAGAACCTAAAAAAAGCATCGATGGCCTATGCTCTCTCAGCACTCCTTATAGGGGAAGCACCAAAGCACCGCCACAGAATTTCCCCATTGAGGTATTCAAAAAGGCCAGGCATGTCACCCTAGAGGGGGTTGGTGCCTCTTAAGTTTTCTCAGGATGGACTAAGGTCTTGCCATTTGCCATCCTATTCAGCAGGCCCGTAGCCAGGATTTTGATTTGGGGGGGGCTGAGTCTGAGTGAGAGAGGATCCACCCTAGCAAACCTTTTGTATCATTATCCCAGTACCCCCATGCATATGGGATATATTGAGCATGGTGATCAGATCATAATATGAATAAACATAACAGTTCAAATAATGTACCAGTAAAGCCTTCCCGCAGACCACCCTGAGAATTTCGGGGCTGTGAGGGTGTGAAGCCCCTTAAGCTCCCCCCCCCCCACCAGCTACATGCCAGCTACTCAGAGAAAGGGATAATTTCTTATTTATACAAGTTAATACAATACTTTAGGTTTTATATGCAAAAGTAGCCATTGTCTTATCTGCGTAGAGTTGCAAAAGGCTATTTTGAATGCCTGAGCAGAAAAATGATGATAGCAGTGACAAGGGACAGCTGACTCTTGACATGACATTCGTGGTTTTTCCTTCTCCAGAGAATGTCCCTCACCATATTTATGGCTTATAACAAAATTCATAATTGTGGCCCAAAAGTCCTCCGTCAACTTATGCATGAGGTCAACTTATACACTAACATGTGCAGTAGTACTTCGTTCACAATACAGATTTGTCCAGGTTACAATCCTTCTTTGAATTGCAAGGCAAGTTTCATTCTTCATCACTGGTTTTACTTGACTTTTGACTATATGTGCCTCACTCGATCTACTAGCATCTTGAGTGTTGCAAGGATTGTGTCCCATTTGAAATAATTACATTTGTTTGTGCTTTTGGTCCTTGGGATGATGCTATGAAAATATTTCAGGTAGCAGAGAGCAAGGAAGGGATTGTGAATTACTGGAATATTGTTCCTGAAGAAGAATCAACCCTTCTAATCCATGCTTATCTTTTATGTGTGTCTCCTAAATGCTGATCTATTGGATTAGAACAGTATTCTGTCTTTTCTGGTGTGAGTCTTGTTGGATGTTTAATGAATGAGTAATTATATTCCAATTTCTATGTTGCCAACAATTTGAAACCACTATTTTGTGATGTGGGTGTTGACTTTTGGGCTATAGGAAAATAATTGTGTTGCATTAGGCTGCCCTGGAAAGGAGTGTGTTTCTGTACACCTCGTTGCATATTTAAAATAACATGGGTTGTGTGGCATTACATAACAATTTGGCTACTGTTGCACTTTTATTGGTGCCTCTCCTGTGTGATCAATGTGTGGGGGTGTTATTGCCAAGCAACATCATGTTTGGGGTAGTGACAGATTTACAAGGGGCTCAATGTGAGGAGTGGTTGTTCACAACTGTTTTCTGTATCACTACTTAATTCTAAATATACTCTGTGTATAATGTTGCTGCTGGTGGAACAAAAGGATTGCAGGTATGTGACATCAGAACTTGCCTGGTGTGGTTAGAAATACAATCTGCGTGTTAGATATGCCAAATGCTAAATGTTGAATTATCTTGGATTTCCTTTCTTTTCTACAGTTCTGTGAGACTTTAGACAAGAAACTGCAAATGCTCATAGGCAAGCTCCTTGTGCTAGTCATCATTATTTAAGGAAATTTAGATGAAAAGCTGCCATGGAGCTGTAAGTATTTATTTATTTATTAACTTTATTTATACCCTGCTCCCATCTCCCCAAGGGGACTCGGAGCGGCTTACATGAGGCCAAACCCAACAACATATAATAACAACACAAAGCAATTATAAAAAACAAAACAATCAATGAAACTCAACACAAGCAATAACAGACAATTTAAAACCATTTTGAGCGGGCCAAATGTACATGTTAAATTTTTAAAAAATAAATAAACACTGGGTGTAGATAGAGGTAGTTTGCAGATAGCAGGAAGGCTTAAGTAGCTTGTGTAGATGTAGTCCTAGTTTCCTCTTTCCTCCCAGTCATAACTCATCCTCTTCTCTGCATTCCACCTTCTAACTTAAAGGAAGTTGGTGAAATTCCTTATCCCATCTGTCTAGGAAGGAAAAATCCCAATAATTTCACATTGATCCTTTAGTTATGACTTCTCTCTTAATTTCCAAACAAGGAAATATGTCCTCTATTTGGTTAGACCTTACTTGGAATACGGTGTCCAATTATGGGCACCACAGTTCAAAAGATTTATTGACGAGCTGGAAAGTGTCCAGAGGGCAACTAAAATGAACAAAGGTCTGGAGACCATGTCCTATGAGGAGCGTCTTAAAAAGCTGGGTATGTTTAGCCTGCAGAAGAAAAGGTTGGGAGAAGACATGATAGCTGTGTTAGGTGAAAGGATGTCATAAGGAAGAGGGAGCAGCCTTGTTTTCGGCTGCCTTGAAACTAGGACTGGAACAATGTGTTCAAATTGCAGGAAAGGAGATTCTACCTAAATATTAGGAAGAACTTCCTGACTGTAAGAGGTATTCAGCAGTGGAACTCTCTGCCTCAGAGTGTGGTGGAAGCTGCTTCCTTGATAGCTTTTAAACAGAGGCTGGATGGCCACCTGCCAGGGCTGCTTTGATTGTGCTTTTCCTGCATGGCAGGGGATTGGACTAGATGGCCCATGAGGTCTCTTCCAACTCTATGGTTCTATTTCTCTGTAATTGACTGACAAGTTATGGGAAACTATGGTTGATACTTAATGCTTAATGATATCACTAGGGACCTAACCTAGGTCTCAGGTTTTGGCCAAGGTTTTAGAAGAAGTAGGAAAAAGCAATTAGTGCAAGTTCTGAAGAATGAAGATATTCTGGATTGCTGCAAAAAAGATATCATGCCTTACATATTGACATATTATCTACTTCTGTCAAGCAAGACTTAGATCTATAGACCAACCATTAATGAACCAAGCAAGTTAGCTCAGATTCATGTTATTATTTACAGAGAAGGAAATTAATATGTCCTTGAAGAAGTTTTTTTTTGGATGCCATATTAGTTACTGACAAGAAAGGAATTTGAATCTGAAGATCTTGAAAGACATAAGCAAAGTCCTTCTGTCTTGCTATAGTAGTGTTGCTTTCTTGTCTCCCCCCCGGGTGAAGCCTGCTTTGATTCTTTCTCAATATTGTTTACTTTCTCATATTCACTCTTTTGCAGGGAGTGGATGAGATGATGGTTTTTGGTGTAGTTCTAGGTGTGCTGATTTTAAAACTATGAGGCACTGACAAGTCTTCTTCCTACTTATGTTTCAGAAACAGTTGTCAGTGTACTTTATTTACAGATGTTTCTATATTCTGCAGTCAGCTGTCTGGGGTGTGGTGTGTATATCTAAACCATATATGCACTTTTACTACTGCAGGGCAATCCAGGAATAGCTACAAGGCTGACAATGCATTGATGAGGACGCCCTTTCTTTTACTGTTTCATTGATTTGTTTGACTTCCCATATTCTCATTTTTAAATTTCCTCCTTTCATTTCCCCCCTTTTGCTTTCATACTGGCTCCTGCCTTCCTGTAACTCACATTCTTCTATCTTGGATCACTTTGTTGTATGGCTAAATAACGTTTCCTTTATTGGATTGAAAGTTTTTTCTGATTAAGAAAGACCTACTTCTGATGAGAGTGAATGGGAATAGCAGCATCCATAAGGAATGCCTTCCCTACACTGTAGAAAATGTATGTATTGTACTTAAGTCTAAAATACATTTTACTTACTCTTTTAAGGGTGCATTTATACTGTAGAGTTAATATGATGTGACACCACTTCAACTGCAATGGCTCAATATGATGGCATCCTGGGAATTGTAGTTTGGCAAGGCATCAGCACTCATTGACAGAAAAGGCTAAACAGCTTGTAAAACGATAACTCCCATGATTAGATAGCATTGGGCTATGGTATTGAACTGCATTACTTCTACAGTGTAAGGTAAAGGTTTTCCCCTAACATTAAGTCTAGTCATGTCTGACTCTGGGGTGTGGTGCTCATTTCCATTTCTAAGCTGAAGAACTGGCGTTGTCTGTAGATGTCTTCAAAGTCATGTGGCTGACATGACTGCATGGAGTGCCATTACCTCCCTGCCGGAACGGTACCTTTTGATCTACTCACACTTGTGTGTTTTTGAACTGCTAGATTGGCAGAAGCTGCAGCTAATAACAGGAGCTCACCCTGCTCCCTGGATTTGAACTGCTGACCTTTCAGTCAGCAAGTTCAGCAGCTCAGTGGTTTAACCTGCTGTGCCACCAGGTGCTCTGCAGTATAGACCCATCCTAATGTATCATTAATACGTATTGTATTATCTGTTCTCTATCATTTTACTCTTATATTGGTGTTTTTAAAAAAAAAACATGTTCAAATCATGTTCTTCCACACATCACTGTTTTATTGTTTTTTATAGAATTTATCTGTAATCCGCCCCGAGCTGCTGGGAGTGGCGGTGTAGAAATCCAAGAAATAAATAATAAATAAATAAAGAAGAGGTGAAGCTGGGTGCTAATTACGTGCACTGGGCCTTGCTATGATCTCTTAACCTCATCTTCCTTGTTGCATTGCTGAGCAAATAAAAAGGGGATAAATCCCACGGATCTGTGAATGTATAAAAAGAAAACAGTAACAGACCTTCCTTGTAGGAGACCTCCCAATTTGATTCTTCCCAATGCAGTAATGTCTGTAATAATCAAGAAATAGCTCACTCTTTAAGAACGAAAACATGGGATATACATTATTTCATAATAAACTTTCCCTACCAGATGTCTTCCTCTTTCTCTGAACCTTTTATATCACCATCTTCTGCCACTCTAAGCTGGTTTTCTTCATGCAGGGGAAAAATTAAGAGAACCGGTATGTTTTGTACCTTTCTAAGGAAAGATAAGCTGACAGAGTGATTTTAGAGATATAAGGGTTAAGCAATGCATTAGCTTATCCTTACCTCCCTTCCTTCTTATTCAAGGACTCTGTGAAAATGTGCAGTAGGTTTTGTAATATTTCCTGGAAATAGTAAAAACATTTTTCTCCTTGTTAACTTTGCCCTTTCTTTTATGGAGTGCTCATTCTCCACATTGCATTCCATTTGCTACTGTTCAAGGTGGAAAAAAAGGTTTGTGTACACAGGTGCACATTTCCTATAGCTGGAAAATTCTAGGGGGGTTATTTCAGACTTCAGTGTAAACTGAAACTGAAGATCACATGTATAACAAGTTATTGTAACACATTTGCAGCTATTTCTTTTCATGTTTCTATTTAGGATTACAGCCGTATTATTAGGGATTGGGGTGTGTGTGCAAAAGATTATCAGTTTTGAATGCTCCTAAATTGTACAACCTGTATGTAGCAGATTATGCTTCTTTTTTATCTACTGAGATCTTTTTCTATATTTGCCTCTTATTTTAAGCTTACAGTTAAAATCTATAAGAAAACGTAAGCATAAGAAATAACTTTTTCGCATCCTCGTGTGGTCTAGTTGTGTTGGTTTACAGCAGTAGTTCCCAACGTTTTTTTAAACAGGGACCACTCTCCAACATTAGTACCAAGAAGGTTACAAATCAGTTTTTGATCAACTTTCGGTTTGGTTATTTGGGGGTTCTGATTAAGAAAATTGCATTGGATAGATCACATCAGCTGTAGTTTCTGATACAGAACATAATGCCATCCCGTAGTTGCCATCTTCTCGCCCATAGAAAACAATATTTACAAATCTAGAGCTGATGTGGTCTATCCAATACAATTTTCTGAATTAGCACCCCAAATAACCCCAGGAACAGGCCTAAAAATGAAGACACGAAGGTGCCCCTGCTTCCAGGTGCCACATGGAACATCTCCACTCAGGGGGAGGGAGGGAGGAGGAGAAACAGCAGTTAGGAGGCTTGCTGTTGCACCTTGTGTGTAGTCAGCCTCTCTCCTCCCGACATCCCCATTGCCTCTGCACTATAAGAGGGTTTCGCGAGACCAGTCGCTCTTATTGTAATGGTGTAGTAACGGTGAGGCCACTGACCATATTTTAGTTCTTGGGCACCACTGGAGATCCACTGACCATAGGTTGGGAACCACAGGTCTGCAGTTACAATCAATAAAACTTGTCTGATACCATCTGCATTTCATGTGAACTATTTTGTATATCCAGAGGGCATAAAATCGAGAAAGGCAATAATACATGTCAGTGGCAAACAGTGTAATGAATTCTCCTATTTCATCAGTGCTAATTAATAACCATCATTTTAAAGCTGTGTTATATGTATATAGTCCCACTCTTGGGGGGTAGCAGTTTTTAAAAATCTTGATTGACTGACTGATTGATTATATGACTCTAGAATTTTCTGATATGTGGAAAACGACTTAACTTTGGTCTGGCATGTAACTGATTCACAGTTATACTGCTTTGCTATGCAAGATACTACTAACACAGCATGCAATATGAATGAACAAGACTGTACTCTCTGTTCGGAAATTGGAGACTATCACCTGACCCCTATTTGTAAACAATTGTTTGACACGGCTTAGCTTTGCTTTACTCAGAGGGTCATTGAGCTTGTTACAGATGCTGAACAGTTTCTGGATGCAAAGCAAAATGTCTCTACCTCTCAACTGACTTGATTTCTCAGGGACAATCCTGGTCAATCCTCTATCATCCTACTTTATTTTAGTTATCAAGTTTCTCTCTTCTTCTCCCACTTTTCCCTTCCTTCTTCAGCTTACTTCAATTGCTGGAAACCTAGTTCAAGTTACTTCAGTGAGAGGAGACGGTGGAAAGTTGTTATTTTTAGTAGGTTCAAACGAAAGCAAACTTGCTGCAGCCTATCCTAGCTTCTGTGTTCTTTCTCATTAATAGCCTTTGTTAATCTTTATCTTTGTCACACACTAATGTTGCCTGGCCACATGTATCCTAGTTTTCATCTCTGACATGTTGGAAGGTATGGAATGTGTATACTAGGTTTTCCTGATCATTTAGGCAAGGGATGAGAAAAGTGCAACTCACACCTCAGGCCACCCCAAGGTCCCAGTGCTGTACCCCCTGAAACCCCCACCTTAAAGCCCACCAAAGTCTTCAATCAGATCTTGGAAGTAGGATGTTGGTTGCAATGGGTTACATTGATAGCTAGATACTTATGTTTTGCTGTAACAAACTGGAATGGTACTACTTTCCCCCTCGAATGGCCAGAGCATACAATTTGCAAATTTTCAATGTAACAGAACAAGAGTTTCTACCTGTAACTCATAAATGGGTATGTTCTGACTTAGTTTAAGCAAGGTAAGAGGTATGGGGAAGGGTCACCCATGTGGCACCTCTTTGTGGAGTGTTGCACAGCTAATGAGGGACCATTAACAGAGAGGGACGGAGTGGGAGACAGGAAAAAGAGACATGTTGAAAAAATGAACTACACTAGACTATGGAATTTTTTTTAAAAAAACTCTTTTAAATTAACCTTTCTTTTATGCCTTCTGTCATTGTGCCTGAAGGAAAGAAATTTTGGACACTGCCAGAATGAGAAACATACTGTATTTTCTGGCATATAAGACAACTGGGCGTATAAGACGACCCCCAACTTTTCCAGTTAAAATATAGAGTTAGGGATATACTTGCCGTATAAGACTACCCCTCTTCCAACACACACCAAATAAAAATTTAAAACCATCAGATTTGATTTTAATATGGTAATTTTCCTATTACTGTACCTCCATCTTTGCCTCTCAGATCTCGCACATGTGCACCTGCACCACTTCACTGCAGTCTTCAAGAGCAAAATCTGACAGGCAGAGGAGGATGTATGGTTATAGGATACAAGGGCAGGCCAGACAGGTAAAAGAGGTGTGTTTTTCTGGGCCCAAAGCCGCTCTATCACTTTTTCCCATACCCTGGGCGCCCCGGACGTCTGCAGCTTGCTCCGCCCTTCACTTACACCTTCCCGGTGAGGCACCCCTTCATCTCACCATCGGGACCGCATTGAGTCCACGAATCCTAATGAATGGATTTTCTTCTACTGTACTTGTACAGCATCACCCTTAATGCTTTCATAGTTGCTGCATATGGCAGGGACACAGCCACTACCATTTTTGAGCTCCCCCCACCATATGCGGCAACCACAGATTCTCCAATCCGGATTGGAAGTTTCAGCACCTGTTCTATAAGACGACTCCTGGCGTATAAGACTACACCCGGCATATAAGACTACTCTCGTGTATAAGACGACTCCCACATATAAGACAACCCCTGTCTTTAGAGAAAATTTTCTTGGGTTAAAAAGTAGTCTTATACGCCAGAAAATATGGTAATATTGGCTCATCACACTAGAGAGAAAAACCCACTTCAAATTCTGGGTTTTGTAGTTTATCGAGGCGATTAAAGGCTCCCTAAACTACAAACCCCAGAATTCTGCAGGAGGCAGAAACTGGATTTTAAGTGGATTTTTTCCCCTTCTGGTATGAAGAAGTCTATAGTGCAAGGCATGGATGTGTCTGTTTTGCCAACCTGGCTGCTCCAAGCAATGGTACAGAATGAGCATAGATTGACTGGGCTGATGTGAACTGTGAGAGGGCGTCCAGTCCAGAGGAAGAAGTATTTTGCTACAAATCACAGATTGTTTTTGCTGTGATGATATCCAGAGCATATGTTTCAGGGAGAGGGAATTGGGTAAAGAAGAGGGATTGGATACATAACTCCTTTGATGCTCCCTCCCAAAGCATACCTTTGCTGTACATGTGGCAGCTGCATGGTCAGTTAGGCTAAGCAGTATGAGTGAATTCAGGCAGGGAGTAATGATGATCAGTTATGGCTAAGAACGTGTGGGTGGCAACAGAGAACATTTTTTTCTGTATTTTTGAATGGCACAAGAGTATCTGAATTGGTATTGTGTGAGTTTGGACTAATACAGTATATTGCTTTCTGAACTACAGTAGTAGGATAGGTACAGTGTTCCCTTACTTATTGCTGGGGTTAGGTTCCAGGACCTCCCGCAATAAGTGAAAAACCGCAATGTAGGGATACTCTATTAATTTTAATATTTATACTTTATTTTAGTAGTTATACACTATTTAAAGTCTTTATAAACTTAAAATAAAGTGAAGGAAAAGAAGGAAAGGCCCTTCAAGGCTGGAAGGAGGAAGGACTGAGGAGGGAAAATGCCTTGGAGAACGGTGGTGGCAAAACCCCACAAAACAGCCAAAATACCATGATATATTAAATATTTTTTGAAATCCATGAAACAGCGAGTCCGCAATAAGCAAAGTAGTGAGTGAACACTGTAATGCTCATTTGTATTATTAATATAATGAATAACTCAGTCCTTTAAAAAATGTACTCTAAGCTGTACTAATTGTCAATTGGTAACAGGTAGAAACTTGGGCTTTCTTTCTGTTTTAATCAGATAATGTAATTGATTTCTATGCATATTTTAAAGCAATCTAGGTGTTAATCTATTTTACAAGTGCATAAAAACAACAACAGTTGGACCTTTATCTTTATTACTAATATTACTAATTGGTTATTATTGAATTAGTAATATTATGTGTACTTTTTCCATTCCAAGTACCCTTCAATTGGATAAAATTGAGAGGTCCTTAGCAGTGTTGTGGGATAGGGAAGAGCGAGGGCTGGATTCCTGATTTTCCGATGGGGGACTCACAAATCAAGATAATTCCTTTGAAGTGTACGTGATGCTTATATTCCTACCTCATCCAGGGTTTTATCATTTCACCTTGTCCATTTGGCCCACCCATTGTGTTTGATTTTATATTATGTTATTTTGCTTTGTTTGCCTATTTTATTACTGTATGTATTTTATTGTGGTGTAATTTTTGTTGTTTGCATTTTGTATTTGATTTTGCTGTATTGTATCCTTGGGCTTGGCCTCATGTTAGTTGCCCTGAGTTCCCCCCACCCCTGGGAGATAGTGGTGGGGTGTAAATAAAGTTTATGATTATTTTATTTTATTATATGAGATGTGGGGGTTTGCTTTGTCCAGCCTCCCTCATCAAAAGGTGTGAGTCCAAAAGTATTTGAGATAATTATATGGGGGAAACATTCTGGGAAAATGTATTTCTCTTTTCTACCTTTCCTAGTTTTTAAAAATGTCATCCTCAAATTAAGTGTTTCATCTGGAAAGATTTAAGCTTAATATTATTTACATTGCAGAACATTTGTTTTCTTGATTTTTGTGATGTCCACATCACAATTGTTTATATATCTAGAATTCAAGGATTGAGTGTAAATTCTTGGGGATGGCACAAGAAATATAACCTGTGAGTTATGGATTCTGCCTAATATTCACATTTAAGTAAACCCCTTGTGTACATAGAACAATCTGGGACAGGCTATATATACAATCTGGGGAATGCTATATCACAGCTATATTTTTGACATTTTGAACAGGTGTTTACTAATAGCCATCAAGTTGCTTAGATCTTTGTCAAGTATTCAACTAAGAAAGCACTTTTGACCTTAGTTGTTTTGAAATAATTGTATAATAATGCACTCTGGAGCCCTGAAATCAACTGCATTGTGTTGTTTCTGGAAAACCTGTTCTACTAGTACAGCAGCCTCAGATTGCTTACCCACACACCGCTCCCTATATCTTTTAACATTACAGCTAATTCTTTATCAACTGATTGTTTTATTAAGGTTTCCCACTCCACACTTTGTATGAATTGTTTTCTTATCCTATATCCCCAATATAATTATGCTTTCCCCAGTATAACATTAAGAGCAGAATCCTTTATTGATAACTGCCAGCTGAAGGATTATAGTAATTGACAGAGATATTGCTACATTTCTCGGTGGAAGGACTTTGGAAAGTCAATTTAAGATGATGGAGTTGCAGGAGGGGGTAGAAATAATTAAAGTAAGATACAGGAACTGGGTGAGGAAGGAACAACAGAGCAAATGTTTTTGAAGATTTACCATTAATTGAAATTGTTTGTACACAATTGTAAATAAATCAGACAGATGAGAAGGGACTGAGGAATGTCAGTGAAACAGAACAACCCAATACTAAAGGACTTCAAGATACTCTCTCATTGTGAGAGATGGGCCAATGGTACAGGCTGATGACAAAATCATTCCGCTGGTTAAGATATTATTTCAACAAGACTAAATCAGAGTGAGTATTAAGGGTAGTGGGAGTGTCCTACAACCATACACTTCTCAACCATGCCCTTATCAATGGAGCATGTTTACATACTCCCAGATTGGACACAAAGAATTTTGGTTCCATTGGCTTCAGTGGGAGGGAGGATAAAATTGTCCCTCCATTCAAAATATGAATGATCTTTCAGTGACTGTGGAGTTTATGCTGATGGCAAAACCTCTCATTTTTCACAAACCAGCAAGCCTTCAGGAAGCCTAGAAAACTCCAGAAATTGTGTCAGGATATTGCTTGAGGGAAATGAGAACTTTAATTTTCTCAGGGCCAGAGGACCCTCCTTTCTCACTCTAGTTAGACTTTCTGTACCATCTTCAGGCCCCTAATAGTAAACCAGTAGAATGAGTGTTTGCTGCCAAGATGTGTGGGCTGGTTAGTGACAGGAGCGAGGAATAGCAATGAGGAGAGGGAGTGAAGGAGGTGTGCACTGTAGGGGAAGAGCACTGAGTTTTACAGGGATGCTATGAAATAGATACAGCCTACCAGGCATGATGGATTGGCCACATGGATGACTGGGTTGGGTGGGAGGGCCAGAAGGTCTAGTTGACCCACACAGCTGCCAGGCTACATTCTTCCTCATACGAGTTATACCATGAATTGAAATTAAGACCACCTACATCCAAACACGGGCTGCTCCAGCTTAGACTCATCTTTGGACTTAATTGTTCCCGTGGGGAAAGAGATTTGCTGCTGTAGCTGAGTAGTTCCTGAGCTGTTCTGTAGAACCCGGAGGATGCATTTGACCCAGGGATTCTTATGTGTGTATTTCTCTTCCCCCAGCCCTCCCCTCTTTTTGGCAAGCCAAAGTGTGATTGAACACAATTTTTGCCCTTCCCTCCAGTAGGGTTTGAATCCCCAACTTCTGCTTTTCCATGAAATTCTCTGCAGAAGGCCATGGGAGATACTTCTGTCAAGTGTTCTGTGGCTTCCTTTATTTCATGTGCTGTCCTCTCTGTAGATCTGCTTGTCTGATGAATCTTTTCCTTCCTGAATGAGTATATAATCTTTGCTCAAGGAGAGCTGTGAGTTGGATTGGCAAGTATTCTGGTCTATTCTATGATGGTGTTAAGTTGAAAGCCTTCATTTTGCTTCCCTCTTTATGTATGTTATTGTGCTCATAAAAAGTTCATGTGAGAGGAAAAGGGCATTTCAGTTCCTGATTAGAAGAATGTCCTACAACTGTCAAGAGCATGGGTTCTCTCTAGCTGTGTCCCTGAAAGTGATGGCACAAAGGAGCTTTGTGTAGTGTGTATGGTGAGACAAAGATGTGTGCCATACACATGTTCCCAGCACCATCTTGTATCTGGCGTGTGGATGTTGTTGGCATAGACCCTGATTGGTGGGCTATACTATTGCTGTTGAGCTCGAAACTATTATTTAAAAAATGTTTGCTATAAAAAAAATTCTGGTTATGTATTTTCTTCCCTCCCTTCCTAGGTTGAACATTGGGTTTGGTAACTATTCGACTTGTATAATGGTAAAATATTTCAGATCCTGCTGTAATATTCACATAGGTTTTTCTCACTGTCTACACTCCATACGATCACATGGCATTTAACCTTTTCACATTGTACACATATGACTACCAGTTCAGATTTGGGCTATGGTTCTGATTAGGTTTCAGAGGTTTGGGCAAATGCATTTTTCAAAACTAAGGTGAGATGAAATACAGAAGTCCACATTCATGCTGGGTATATTTATCCTGTACCCACAGTTCTTCTATGAAGCAGAATGAAGCAGAATAATAGATTGAAGATCTTATAATTATGTTGGAGCTATGTGCTCAGTGATAGATGTGTGTTCTTCCTCATTAATAACTTTTACCATGATGACCACACTCTGATGTTGCCTTGCCACATCTATCCCAGTTTTCATCTGTGAAATATTGGAGAGTATGCCAAATGACTGATCGCCATTTGGTCGTAAAGATAATAGGAACAAGACTCTATTTTTAGGGAAAATATATTATGGTAAATGATTATTATCGTTGATGTGTTGCTATAGGCTGGTCTAGATGATCTGGAGATACATTTCACTTATTTTTTAATTGTATTCTTTTTCTGATTGATGAAGAAAGTTCAAAGAGTATTAGCATGCTGCCATCTGGTGGTCAGATAGAGTAGCAGGCTCAAAGGTTGGTGGTGGCATCTATCTCTAGCTCCAAACTGATCTATGTGCATTTGCACAGTGCATTTGCACATCATCCCAGGCAGGCATCAAGTATTGTGGCATGTGATGGTTTAGGCCCACCTTGCTGCCTATATGGTTTATATCTAGGGATAGAAAAATATTTAAAATCTTTGAAAAATCTTTGAAAAATCTTTGAAAAATCTTTTTAAAACATGACCAGCAACCTTGAAGAGAAGAATCCTGAAATGACAATCTTCCCATTTTCAGACTTGTTGCACCGAAAATTCATACGTGGTTGTTTTGAACAAGAAATTGCATTTTGGTGCAGGAATTAATATTTCTGCAGTGATATATTACTTCCTGTGCAGGAAATGCTGTTTCCTGCACACAGCAATCATGCACTAATTTTGTGCAGATTAATCCTGAATTGTGAATAACATTTTAAAATGATGTAGTTTTAGAAGACTTTCTTGCAATGGGGAAAAATTGAAATTACTCATTGATATTTTCAAGAAAAAATGTATTGAATTACATCACTTTTAATATTATTGATGTAATTATGAATTCTCTCTCGGCATTACTTCACGAACGAAGATTCTTAGGAAGGACTCATCCCACGCTTTTTACAAGCGCGTTGATGACTAAAAAGGCCAATCTGAGATAGGCAAGTTCGGTTGCAAAAAGCACAGCAGACAGTCTCCTTGGGTGATGTTGTTTCCAAGTTGCAGTTCTTTCTGCGTTGTCATTTCTCTTCGAGACCCGTTCGGCATGTCTTCTCGAAAGACGCCGCAGCATTGTGGATAGTGCATCTCCATGCCTCCCGATATGAGACCAGGGTGGACCATTGTTGGTGATCAATCTGGCTGAGCCTGAGATGTTGTTTCAGGGAGTCCTTATATCTCTTTTTTGGGGTGCCTCTCTTGCGCTGACCCATGGCGAGCTCACCATAGAGTAGTATCTTTGGGAGGCGGTGGCCCTCCATCCTACAGATGTGCCCTGCTCAGCTGTGTTTTCAATAGCATGGCCTCAATGAATTCTATAGAGATTGTAAAGGAGAATGTGAGCCTCTGGGTTGTTGTAGGTTTTTCAGGCTGTAAGGCCATGTTCTAGAAGCATTCTCTCTTGATGTTTTGCCTGCATCTGTGGCAGGCATTCTCAGAGGTTGTGACGTCAGGAGATAATGCTTCTAGAACACAACCATATAGCCCAAAAAACCTACAACAATCTAGTGATTCTGGCTATGAAAGCCTTTGACAATAGAATGTTTATCTGAACATTAAAGCTGAATTGACAGTATGAAGTTATAATCTATATCAATGATCCTGAATTTATAAGCAAATGTAGCAAATAGAGTTTACGGGAGAAAAAATAGCATTGTCTATATCTGAATCTAAACAATTTTTTTTTATTATGACAGAACCTGAGGACCATACACAGAAAGCCCTGTACTTCATAGAAATGAAATAGTTCTTATTAAGGAATGGCCCAAAAATTAAGAGCTGATAACAGTTTAAATTGGCAATCTGTGACAGTCTGAATGGCTTCACAAACATTTTCTTACCATTGCATTTTAAATTACTGACCTCAGTTAACTCTTGGCACACACATGTATCCTGTTTGTGCATCTTCCTTTTTGTTTTCATAAAAAATACAAAGACGTTTCACTGCTCAGAGTTCTTTCAGGAAATCCATGTCATAACTGAGGGAAAATCATTTGTCTAAACATGTATCTTCTGTTAAGCATCTACTTCTGTTAACACATAAGCAGACGAGAACAAAATTGGAACATAATGTACAAAGTTGCTACATCAGCACTAGTCTTCTTATCTGAGCATTTGCAAACGTCTAGCATATTTGAAATCAATGTAACCTGATCTCATAGGTTGATGTATTGATCCCAAGTATGTATCTGGCTTTCTTCAGCCAGCTGGAATAGTTGCAACAACTTCCAGATGTGAGCTGCAAGCCAATGGCTCACTAGTAAACTAGTGCTGGCTGATAGCTACTGCTGCTGCTCTTTGGTCCCAGTCACATGTTTTTGTTTACATACCAGGCCTTGTAGCATCTTGTATAGCTGTGGTTTCTGTAGCAAATGTGCCAGTGTGGAGCAAAAATAAAAGAGCTATGCCATGGATTAATATGACTTTTTAAAGTTTTCCAAAATTAATTTGAGTACCTCTGCATGAATCCAGCATTGGTAGCTGAACTGCAAAGTAGAACTGAGCACCAGGAATGCATTAACTCATGCAGTTTTTCATTCAGTTAGGGTATACTTGGACATCCACTTCCCAAGCGGGGTTAGCACAAAGAACATAGGTATGAGCGTACCAAAGTCCCTTTAGCAAAATCCTTCCAAATTACGAAATTTTATCCAAACTCCACATTGCTCTCTAACTTGTTAAACTGACTTACATTGTTTATGTTATGTCATGTATTTAAATGGTTTATGCCATATATTGTTTTAACTGTATTTTGTTTTCATCTTCAAGGTACTTTGGTTTACTTAATAAAGGGAAAGGTGGGATATAACGTAAATAAATAACATGGCATAATAAAAATAGTCATAATATAGGGGTAGAAATCATGAAACCCTACAGAAGTTAAGTTTTGGGACCCTTCTACACAGCTGTATAAAATCTCTGCTTCGAAGTGGATTATCTGGCAGTGTATATTCAGATAATCCAGTTCAAAGTAGATAGTGGGGATTATCTGCCTTGATATTCTGGATTATATGGCAGTGTAGAAAGGCCCTGTATTAATAATCTAGCAGATACAAAAAGAAGGAATGGAGAGTATTTGATTCCTATCCTTGCCACAGAGCGACGAATTAGCTCCTCTCCTAAAGGACAATGCAACCTCTCCCTTTGATCTCTGCCATGGTTATCTCATTATTGGAGGGCTGACGGCCCTTTTAAAAACACCAAGTTCCTGACTTTAATTTCTGTCATGATAGATAACTTTCCACTAAATAGGTTTGTGATTTTGAATTTTGCTTTTGTTTCTTTACAGCTTCCTCATAGTGCTGGTCTGCCTCATATTCAGTGTGCTTTCCACGATCGATCAATATGCAACTCTCGCCACAGGAACATTATTTTGGATGGTATGAGTATGAATATTTATTCAATGTAGATAGAATACACATGTGTATTTCCTTGAGAGATGAATCTTATTTTTTAGAATGTATTTTATTTCTTCTGATTTTCTAATATATTCAAGCAGTATAACATGAAATTTCATTGCAATATTTGTTATTGTGAAATATTGTTCAATGAAGAATGATGCCATTATAAATTAGTTTCTGTTAAGATTGGAGATTAATATAAACATCTGAATTTACAACTTTGGTGTTGTGTGCCTTCCAAGTTATTTCAGATTTACGACAATCCTAAAATGAATCTGTCATGAGGTTTTCACAGCAGAATTGATCCACAGAAGGCTTGCCTTTGTCTTCCTCTGAGGCCACTTCTACACTAAAGTAAACACTGAAAGTGAAACAATAACAATTACTATATTCTCATAACTATGTATCAAACAATATATATGATAAGTATAACATTCAGTATATATGGTAATTAACCAAGTCCACTAATGGCAGCATTTCATGACATATTTAAATTCAGAATAATCCCAGGCCTTTCTAAAAAGTTATGATCTCCGAAAGGTGTTTTCCAAAAGGTTATAGGTGTTATTTTCCAAATGAAGGAGTCTTCAAGACACTTTACTTCCTCAAGGGATCCAAACTGAGATCCCTTCATGTTGTAAAAAAAGGGTAAAGACCCAATGGCCGTCCCAGAAAACATGGGGAAATTGCTCCTAAAACTCCTAGACAGGGCCAGATCTAGCGGTAAGCAAGTTACGCACGCGTGTAGAGCATGCGTTGTTCAGGGGCGCATCTTACTTTGTCTGGGCGCCATGGTCCCTGACTCCCCACTACCACCGGCCAGCGCCTCCATGCTCCATCCTCAGTGCTGAGCAGGCCTGAGGAGTAGGGAGGGAGAAGAAGGAGCAAGGAGGGCAGAGGGAAGGAGGGGGCGAGACAAGGAGTGGCAGCCAGCCATTCCCCTCTCGTTCCTGCCAAAAGAATAGGGAAAATTACACGCGTGATATCACGCCGCTGCCATGACGTCATGCATGCCCATTTTCCCTACCCTTTTGGTGGGAACGAGAGGGGCATGGCCTGCTGCCGTTCCTTCTCTCGCCCCCTCCTTCCCTCTGACCTCCTTCTTCTCCCCTCACCTGCTTCCATTGCTTGCAACAGGCAAGGGGATTGGGCCTGGCAAGTGGCTTTGCATGAGCCGAGGCAAGGCTATGCGGTGCAGGCACAGCTTACCTGGCTTGCGCTGCCCCTCGTGCGAGGCAGGGAAGGGAGGCTGCATCGCACGAGGCCCGTTCTCGTGCAAAGCCCCTGCCTGGGCAAGGAGGCCCTGGAGCACTTCCTCGCCGCCAACCGGCACGGCGTGACTCTGCTCCGCAACGTAAGTGAACTATACAGCCCAGCACTCCAACTCCCAAATGTCTTAGTCTATTTTTCCCAAATTTCCCAGTGTTCACATTTGGACATAGTGAGGATTTGTGCCAAGTTTGGTCCAGATCCATCATTATTTGAGTCCACAGTGCTATCTGGATGTAGGTGAACTACAACTCCCAAACTCAAGGTCAATGCCCAGCAAACCCTTTCAGTACTTTCTGTTGGTCTCATGAGAGTTCAGTGTGCCAAGTTTGATTAAATTCCATTGTTGCTGGAGTTCAGGATGCTCTTTGATTGTGGGTTAACTAGAAATCCCAGCAATTACAACTCCCAAATGTCAACGTCTATTTTCCCCAAACTCTATCTGTATTCATATTTGGGCATTATGGAATATTCATGCCAAGTTTGGTCCAGATCCATCATTGTTTGAGACCACAGTGCTATTATTATTATTATTATATTTATTTATACCCTACTGCCTACTCTATCTCCCTAAAGGGTGCTCAAAGCAGCTATGTATTATTATTATTATTACTATATATTATATTATAATTATATTTATGCCCTGTTTATCTCTCCAAAAGGGTGCTGAAAGGGGCTATGCATCTATTATATTATTATTCTGTTATTATATTTATTTATACTCTACTTTTTCTCCCCAAAGGGTGCTGAAAGTGGCTATGCATCTATTACTATTATTATTACATATTTATTATTATTATATTTATTCTCTGTTTTATCTCCCCAAAGGGGTCTCAAAGCAGCTATGTATTATTATTATTACTATTACTATATATTATATTATTATATTTATTAATATTATATTATTATTGTATGTATTTATTTATACCCTGTTTTATATCTCCTGAAAGAGACTCAAAAAGCTATGTATTTATTATTATTGTTATTGTTGTTATTACCTCACTTTACCTTCCCAAAGGGTGTTCAAAGCAGGTATGTGTCTATTATTGTTGTTGTTGTTGTTGTTGTTGTTGTTGTTGTAGCCGTCCCCTGCCACGCCTAGCTGTGGCCCAGTCTGGTGTTCTGGGAAATAAACTAATGAGAAAGTGTTGGTTTCTAATATATGTAATGTCTTTATACTTGTGGGTAAACAGTATTTCCTGCTTCTTTGTCAGTGTTGATGGACTTTGATTACATTTTCTTGCCCTGGTGAAGGGGGTTGGACTGATTGGCCTTAAGTATTTTCTGTTGTTCATGGGGGTTCTGTGTGGGAAGTTTGTCCCAATTCTGTCGTTGGTGGAGTTCAGAATGCTCTTTGATTGTAGGTGAACTATAAATCCCAGTAACTACAACTCCCAAATCTCAAGGTCTATTCCCCCCAAAATTCACCAGTGTTCACATTTGGGCATATTGAGTATTTGTGACAAGTTTGGTCCTGATCCAACATTGTTTGAGTCCACATGCTCTCTGGATGTTAGTGAACTACAACTCCCAAACTCAAGATCAATACCCACCAAACCCTTCTAGTGTTTTCTGTTGGCCATGGGAGTCCTGTGTGCCATGTTTGGTTTAGTTTCATCATTGGTGGAGTTAAGAATGCTCTTTGATTGGAGGTGAACTATAACTCCCGGCAACTACAATTCCCAAATGACAAAATCAATTTTTTGAGTGATGGTCACTCCTTATTTATTTATTTATTTAAAACTTTTATATACTGATCTTCTCAACCTCCGCAGAGGGACTCAGGCTGGTTAACAGCAAGGATTCAATGCCAAATTACAATTTAAAACATCATAAAAACAATAAAAGATTAAAATACAAGTAGATTAAAATACATAAAAATACATGTAAATCAGATCGCCAAGATAAAAAACATTTCAGTCCGCAAACATAATCAATGACTTAGTCTATTATTAAACTCAGCTATTATTCCGGGAATGCTTCTTTCCAGATCCAGGATTCCAGGCTCAACGATGAGTCCAGGATCACTCCCAAGCTGCGAACCTGTGCCTTCAGAGGGAGTGTAGCCCCGTCCAGCACAGGGTGTAACCCTATGTCCTGTTCGGCCTTATGACTGACCAGGAGTACCTCTGTCTTGTCTGGATTTAGTTTCAATCTGTTCGCCCTCATCCAGTCCATCACAGCGGCCAAGCACCAGTTCAGGACTTGAACAGCCTCCTTAGTAGCAGGTGGAAAGGAGTGACAGAGTTGGACATCATCTGCGTACAGATGACACCGCACCCCGAAACTTCATGTATATGTTAAATTACATAGGGGATAATACTGAACCTTGCAGGACCCCACAGTACAATGGCCGTGGAGCCATTGTTTTCGACTTCAGCTCCCACAATTCCTAACAGCTGGAATTGTGGGAGTTGAAGTCCAAAACACCTGGAAGGAGGGCCGAAGTTGGCCCAGGCCTGATACAGATAGATAGAGATATAGAAGCGTGTGCACGCGCACACGCACACAAAGGGAATAGGAAGAGGACAGGGAAAAGGGTGAGGAAGGAAGGAAGGGGAATATCTATATATAGAGATATGTATAGATATATACACACAAAGAGAAAAGGAATAGAGCAAGGAAAAGGGTGAGAAGGAAGGAAGGTGTATGTAATATATATATATGTGTGTGTGTGTGTGTGTGTGTGTGTGTGTGTCATGGGCCAACTTCAGCCCTCCATGTGTTTTGGACTTCAACTCCCACAATTCCAAACAGCCAGTAGGAAGTCCAAAATACCTGGAGGGCCAAAATTTGTTTATGCCCCCCATATATATATATATATATATATATATATATATATATATATATATATATATACAGTATATATGTGTGTGTGTGTGTATAATATATATGGGTTGTGGGGTTTGCCAAAATAGTGTTCGCTTACCATCTAAAATTTGGGGGCAAAAGGTGTTGTCAATGTGACCTTCTATCTCTCAACAATTGGCCGCTCTGGTTTTAAAGTAATGATTACTTAAAAACCATTGTTTTACACAATAAATTTAAGATGTTTATTAATGATAACAATAAGATTAATGATAACGATAACTTTTGGAGTTTGCGAAAGGTAATGAAGATTTTTGGAAGTACCAGGAACATGAAACAACAAAGGTTAAACTTTATAAAAAAATAAGGGGAGAAATAATAACATACACTACTTTATCTCTTTTTTAATCAGTGAGATTTTAAAGTGTTTAATTATGCACAGTTCTGTAGCAATGGAGCTTCATAAAGATGACTTGCTATTACTAATCTTTGTCTTCCTTCCAGTTCTGAGACTGCCACGAGACTGTAGGGTCAATTTAGTTCCACTAGGTGGTGATGCTAGAAGGATTTTGGCTGTCAGTCCTCTGCTGGAAATTATTCAACATAAACTAATGCTGAAGCCAAATCTATGACTGGATCATCATGCCGCAGGGTATATGTATACTTGGCATGTTTAAGGTATTGGTACAAGGGAGTTTTGGCCATGACTCATAAAGGGAATGAAGCGTATTTGTATAAAATTGTTTCTGAGAGTTCAGTATTTAAATGATGGAAAAAGTACATTCACAGATGTATTCTCCCTGTGAAACTATATATTTTTTTCTTCTATTTTCATAAGCAGGTTTTTCATGGTGCCAGAACACGGCAGAATGTTGTTATCTCAGCATGATCTAAGAAAACCCAAGCACATGAGTCCCCTTGTGGGGAGAAGGGCGGGATAGAAATGTATGTAATAAATAAATGATCCAAGGGGATTAAACAGTTTTACACAGAGACGGATATTCAGAGTGCCCGAAAAGGCTATTTTTCCTCAGGAATCACATTTTATTGTCAGTTTTGGACCTAGAATTATAAGGAATATATAATGTATGTGCAACATCACATGTGGTGGATTAATTTTCTGCTCTTCCACCTTAATCCTTGCTCGTACTGGAACAAATAATAATAACCTTGGGTTAAAAAGCGTGCACATGTCCTTGGAGATTTACTTTTTTTGGTTGCTCTTTACTATTAATGCATTTTGGCAGAAGCAGTTGTATGAATGAGGTAGATTGAATCTTTGGACTGTTTCTGCCCTATATCATATTCTTTGTCCAGCTATATACTTAACAGGGAGGGAAATAATAGTAATGACATACATCTCTCTTTCCATTTTATACATTGTGATACAGGAGCACAGTGGGTTAAACTCTTGTGCTGGCAGGACTGAAGACCAATAGGTCGCAGGTTCAAATCCGGGAAGATCATGGATGAACTCCCTCTATCAGCTCCAGTTCCTTATGCGGGGACATGAGAGAAGCCTCCCACAAGGATGGTAACATATCAAAACATCCGAGTGTCCCCTGCGCAATGTCCCTGCAGATGGCCAATTCTCTCACACCAGAAGCAACTTGCAGTTTCTCAAATTGCTCCTGATATGACAAAACAACAACATTGTGATATTATTCTTATTCTTATAATATTTATTTATACTCCACTTTATCTCCCCAGTAGAGACTCAAAGTGGCTTGACATTAGTACACAATTTAAAATAAACAAAAATGGAAACATTAAAATAGAATTCAACACAATTTTTAACAGTTAAAATCCATCAAAACAGTTACAAACCACAGCACCCCCTGACTAGATCTTAAAACTTTCATCTTTAAATGCCTGTCTGAAAAAGGTGTTATTTCATTTTTAAAACAAAGGATGTATTTACTTATTTTTTTGTTTCTTGCTTAGTATTTCATGTAATATTATCTCTAAGTTATTTATATGCAAATTACTACAAACGACATATAAACACATTGCTACAAAAATATTAAAACAGTAATTTCACAATCAGTTGTATAAGCCAGAGAAGATTTCTGTAAACAGATTAATTTCCAGGACATTTCTAAATTCTCCACATTTTCTCCCCCTGGATCATGATGTGATGGAGGCAACAAAATAAACATTTGCTGCCTGCAATGCAGCTCTCAATAGTGGCAACAATATACTCCTATATGTGTTCAGTCATCCTCTGATCATTTTGTCTCCTATCTTACTATGCAGCCCTTTCTGATAATTGAAGAGGGAATCTGAACATCACCTTGTTGAAAGGAGTGATTGTGCCAGTGCGTCATTCCATACTTTGAGAAGGTCTGCAGCAGAACTGCTGGTTATGGCTATTAGAAAATTCACCAGAGCAATCATAAATCCATTTGATTCCATATAAATTCTGGACCAAATCCTCTTCACAGGTCTACTTTCTTGAGGAGATTAGAATTTCCTAGACTGTTTCTAACCAATCAAGGGACTAGCATCCTAATATTCAGTACTGCTTTTCTTAACATGAATAAAACCAAGAGTAGAAGTCCTGCCTTAGGTCTGAAGCCAGTCGCACTAAGACTTCCTCATAATTATTACAGTGGTCATTTACCTGTATAGCAAAATCAGAAACCTTTCTGGCACATCTCTTTTCTGATTGGCCTTAGATTCCATGGAGCTGTTCAGATGCTTTGACCCCCCCCCCCCCAATAGTGAGAGCAAGGCCCAGACTGTCTAGTGGAACTGATATTGGCTAGACCTCCTTGGATGTCACCCTTACCTCGTCTGTTATCCCTATTACTGTAGCAGGTGGCCAGAGAGCTCTGAAGGGCTCATGAGTGTCATTGGACACTTTTGCACCTGTGCAACCAAGAGAAATCTTTCTTTTTCTTCTTCATTAAGTAGACGCCTTCACTGATGTAAGGAAAGGCACCCCATGATGGCCAGGAGCTCTCCAGAGTTTTCTGGCTAGCTAACGTAATGACAAAAATATGTCCCAGTCCAGTCACTTTTATCTGCAGCCCAGATAAAAGCTGGCCGGTTTGGATTGTTGCTGATACAGTTGTCCACACTAACTCTGAAACACAGGGCTGCTCCAGACTTTTGCTGAAACCCTGGAGTATTCCTTGACACCTTGTGATGTGGGGTAAAACCAGTTCGATACCTGTTTGAACTTGAGGGTTTGGGCCAGTATTTATAGGCACATGGAGGCTTTGAAGTCCTGAGCTGATTCTGTTTTTTAAAAACTCAGCATGAAAGTTTAATCCTGACAGATACCCAGGATGGAAGTCTTAACTCAGATCTTCTCATCCATGTTGATCAAGGAGACAGTTAGCAGGATGTGCAGGGCCTTGTACCCATCCTTTGTCTCTTTGCCCTATTGCTGTAGGAGAGTCTCCATGCTCCCCTTCCCCAGACTCTGATGAACAATTCCCCCACTCCCCACAACCTTCTTACCTAGCTGGTGTTGCATTGTGTACTCAAGCTGGGCCAAAAATATGCCACAAATAGTCTCACTTAATAACTAAGGTCTAATTACAAACTGGTCTGCTTTTGGCCAACAGTGAACTGCATCCGCTTAACCACACCCTCCCCCAGGCAAAGGATGGAAACCATTGGGTTGGATGAGGACTGGAAAGGGGTGTGTGACCTCAAAACTCTGAAGTTCCATGCCACATCTCACCCCAACTATCACAAGGTGTTTACTTTCTTCAGTTCACCTTCCTTCCTATAACACATATTCTGGCTTGCAAGTACTTCCTCACCCAGCTCAAAGAACATAAAGAAGCTTGGATGTGTGAATGTTAGCTGAGCTGGCAACAAAACAGATAAATATAAGGATGGAATGGAAAGAAAAATGTTAGTCCAAAGAACTAAATGCGGATATAATTGAGGGTAAACACCAGAGTATAAAATGCACAGATGACATGCAGAGTGTACTATGTTATTTTCTGTGTGAGCTTAAAGCTGTACAGGGCCCTCAGTGCTGCTTGCATTTTAAAGGAAGAAAAATGGGATAATGCAATATTTGAGTAAATACAAAATTTAAAAATTTAAAAATCCAGCAGGCACTGGCTTTCACCACATACCGTTTTGGTGGATGAATACAAAATGGGACTATCAGGACAAAATATCGAAAATAAAACAGAATATTAATTAATACAGGAAAAACATGGGTGATGGGAATATGTTTAATAGTTAAAATACATCAAATAATGTTTTCTTAAAATCTGCTTCTCATGTTCATATTTTGCTTAAGTTACAAGTTGACACACAGTCTTTAGGGGGCAGTGTTGAACTGTATTGTGACGCAAATACAATTTCGTTTAAATTTACATGGCTGCACAGCAAACTTAATCACTATTGTATTTATTTAAAGAACTAAAAGAATTATGATTTTCAAAAGTGAAGAAAAACATTCTCAAGAGTGAATTCTCAAAACATAATGCCTGCATAATCTTATCACATTGGTAAGGCTAAGAGAACATTAAGAGAAAGAAAGACAGCAGATGATACATTGATAAAACTCATGTCTAGGGTGTTTATATGGCACCAGCAGTGCTCAGGTAGCTCCTTCAAAGCTTATTGTAACTATATTTCCCATTTATTCACAGTGAAAAGCAACCTGTCTAGAGGAAAAAGCAGTCATATATAAGATAACTATTTCAGTGCAATGGTTCAAATGTTAGAATAGAGACAAGGAGACAGGTTTAACTTCCTGGTTGTCAACCCGGGACTCATCTACACTAGCCATTTTATGCAGTTTGAAACCATTATTGAAAAAAGAGGTTTCACTATGCAGATGATTACACAGGAAATCCTGGAACTAGTCTCAGATGGTGATTAAACAAAAGACAGGGCACTGATGCACATTAAGGGCTTCCTTTCATGCATTTTCATGGGAGTTTGTTGTCTGGCTGCCACAGTTTGAAGCTACGTATTTTTGAGCTGAATTAAATGGTCAGTGTACATGGTGCCCATAAAATTTACTGGGTGACATTCTTTCAGCCTTAAACCTTCTTCACAGGGTTGCTATAAGGACGAAGTGACAGAAGGTGTGTGAGTCACTTGAAAACAGGGTGCAGGGCTCAAACAAAACAAAAGAAGATTCATAAAAGATACACGTCAGTATTTTATCTTAATGAAATAAGTAATCACCTGCTTGAGTCTTTGTATTAAAAGGAAAAGTACAGGATATGAAGTGAATTAATAAATGCATCAAATTGTAAATGTAATACTGTCCATGTTATGGGTGACTCTGGTGACAACCTTCTAATGTGACAGATTGCAATCCAGCACAGACCCATGGGAACAAATGGCTGTTGCCATCTGCTGGTGGCTTCATGGCCTATATGATATGACATGGATAATCTTACTGTAATGACTGTAATGGAGCATCTGTGGGCTCCTGCACCGCCCTAAAACATCCACTACCAGGACTAATGTCATTGTTTGCAAACTAAGCTGCATGGATGGAGATTATCTTTTGCTAGGAAAAGAAAAAAAGAAAATTCAGTTGGAAGAACAGTTGGTGATACTCATTGGGCAGGATGATAAGAGAAACTTTTACCCCTAATTTATTTATTTATCATATCAGTAGCAAACTGAGGGCACAGTTGTAATGTATTTAAAAAGCACAAAGGTTTTTTTTTAAAAAAATGGCATTATATTAAATGTCTTCGACCAGTAGCTGGCCACTTGGAGTGCCTCTGGTGTTGCTATAAGGAGGTCTTCTATTGTACATGTGGCAGGGCTCAGGTTGCATTGTAGTAGGTGGTCTGTGGTTTGCTCTTCTCCACACTCGCATGTCGTGGACTCCATTTTGTGGCCCCATTTCTTAAGGTTAGCTCTGCATCTCGTGGTGCCAGAGCACAGTCTGTTCAGTGCCTTCCAAGATGCCCAGTCTTCTGTGTGCCCAGAAGGGTGTCTCTCATTCGATATCAGCAACCAGAAGTGACTGTAGCCCCGATATCAGGAATGGGAACATTCTGGACATTGGAGGTCTGTTTTCGCCTTATTCAGACACTTGGCAGGCTATATTTGCATGTTCAACAGTTTGCCGGAAGTGATCTTTCATGAGACAGAAAGTGATTTCTGGCCATTTTTAGACCTCTTTTTCTTGCTGTTTTGGAATGAGAGCACCTAAACCACATTTCTGGGACTAAAATTTATGTATGTATGTATGTATGTATTATTATTATTATTATTATTTGGTCTTGTATGCCGCCACTCCTCGAGGGCTCACAGTCCATATAAAAACATAAGACAAAGTAAATCATCCAATTAAAACAAAATTACAATTTCAACAGTCAAATGTACATGATGTGCATGCATGTGCATCCTGGAATTCACTTTCAAATTTGAAAAAACCCACTTTCTCCCAAAAATTCCCAAAGCAAACTTCAATTTTTCCATTTTTATATAAGGGATACCATTGTACTGTGACACTGTATACAATGGGACTTGAGCAGTCATCAATTTTGGGATCCATAGGAGATCCTGGAACCAAACCTCAGTGGGTACCAATGAGTTACAATATATTAATTGATAGACATTAGAAATGTCCATGTGCATATTAAAAGAAAACACAATTTGGAATGATATTAATTTAAAAACCACAACTATTTTAAACTTTATCTATGTAGGATTTGAAAGTTCATGTATTTTGTTTCTTTGGGGGGGGGGGAATCCTGCAAAAGAATGGTTGCTGTTAAATGTTCACTTCAGCAAATTTCATGTTGTGCAGTGTATCTCTTTATGTAGATTTCAGATTTATAATTTTACTTAATAATGAACAAATGAAATATTTTTTCTTGAGGCAGGGAGCAAAAGCTGAATCCTGGTGAAAACAGAGCAGAATGGAGCATAGAGGAGGATTTTAAAATTTATCAGGATTAGCATGTAACACTTGCTGTGACAGGTGTTTCCTTTATGTCTTGTCCAAAAAGTCTGGGAAGTAGTTTGTCATTAAGTGCTACATTCAGTGTGTATCTCAATTTCAATATAACTGGAGGGCCCAGGGCTTTGTTAGGTCCTTGTTTTTGCATCTGACCTCAGCCAGCTGGGGTCTATTGTCTTAAGAGTAATGTAACAGCTGACATAACATAACGGATATCAAGCTGAAAAGCCAAAGCAGCGTAGTGAACTGATGAAAATGAGAGGAGAAAGGAATTGAGAGGTTGGGGCGGGTATTACAGCATCCTGACTTAAAGTGGAAGGCTGAATTTTTTTTTTGTATTTTTCCCTGGGGGAATTAGCCAGGAAATAATGAGATGAGCCTGCTGATGCTCTGTTTGCAATTGATTGCATATGATAGACTACTGGAGGAAGGTTTGGGTTTGCCAGCTGTCATTCACTGGTGGCTATTAAATTGCTTTAAGTGGCCTTTGCTGCAGAATGGGAGCCTGAAATTGCAGGTGTGGTATAATTGCATTACTGCAGTGAGTAGTGATGGATGGGTTTTTCAAAGCCTATGAAGTACATATATTTAAACATCTTAATTTCCAAAATGAATATTACATCTACTATTTTTTTTAAAAAATAATGTTAACTGCAATGAATTGATACTATGGAGTCATGGAAGTTGTAGCTTGTGAGACATCATCAGTACTTGGCAGAAAAGGTTAAAGATCTTGTAAAATTACAACTCCCATGATTCCATAGTATTAAGCCATGGCAATTAAAATGGTGCCAAACTGCCTTAATTATGCAGTGTAGATACACCACCTGTGGCTAGAAGCAAGTAGACTAGATCAAATGTTTTTTAACCTCATCCTTTTAAATAAGCTAGAAGGGGTGATTCTCTATTTTCACCTTGGTCTTTCAAAGCCCCCCCCCCCCCTTAACTCAAAATTCTTAATTTCCAAGTAGGAAATGTGTGTGTTTGAATGCAAGTTGTGAGCAATATGGTTGATACTTACTTAATTAATAATATTTAATGACATCATCAGAGGCCATCCATAGTTCTCAGGTTTTGGCTCCCAAGCGTCAAGGCTTGATATTAGGCTGGCAACCCTGCTGGAGTAGCAGTTGCACCAATTCAGAGTAGATATGAGAGAAGCCTGGCAACATCTGAGAGTTCTCGACCACTTTTTTTTTCTAATCCATGACTTCATTCACGGCCGTTGTGTTACAACCTTTTTTTTCTTACCACCACTGCCTACCTCCCTATAGTTATGCTCACCCAGCAGAGCAACAAGGGAGAATGAACAAGCAAGTTGGGTTTGTCTTCCTAATCCTTGCCCCACCCCCACTCTTTTGTGGTGATTTCAGTGGGATAATAATAATAATAATCTTTATTTATACCCTGCCCTCTCTTCCCGAAGGTACTTGAGGCGGCTTACAACAATCCACAAATACAGAAAATTATATAAACAATAGACAAAAACAATTATAATTCCATAAAATTAAAATTGCATACAAATAAAAACATTAATAAACATAATGATGAAGTTCCTACAGGTTTTATTCAGAACTAAATGTATCCCCTAAATCAGTGTAGCAGCTTGGACAGAACCACACAAAAATGGAGTGGATTTACTACCCCACTGTTGTGGGAACTGCTAACCACTGTTGGGCTCATCCACCTGTTTTCTTGACAAATACCTTTCCAGGTTGTTTTAAATCATTCCCTTTTCCCCATTGGATTCCAGAATCAGAAGTTAAGAGAGCTTGATGAAACTTTATAAGGGGATTTTATAAGGGAAACTTCCCTGGTTGTGAGAGAGTGAAATGCCTTTACCCTTTGATCCTTTTCTGGAAATATCCTGATCCTATATTTAGACCAATTCAGGACAGATGATAGCACCCCATCCCATGCTCCTGGATTTTCAGGAACAGTTATGTTTAGCACCTTGCAAAATATGTATCTTTTTTGTTTGTGTTAATGATATACATGTAAACATTTCTCATTGACTTGTCAGCTTGTAAGGGTATAGTGGTGCAACATTTTTAGCTATTTCTATATCCTTACAAGCAATGTTAATTTCTATTATGTCAGACTGATTCCCTGCAGCTCCCACTTACTGTGTATGATATGAACCTTTAAATGAGATGGAAAATTGTATTTATTTTCCTCTTGCTTTTCCTCTTGCATGGCCCTCAGAGCCATCTGTGCTGCCATGCTCTGTTCTAGAGGCTTGGGAATTTTCCAGAGAAAATCTGGATGGAAAATTGTGGTGGGATGGGGGATGGGGTTGATGCAATGGGGAGGAAGAGGAGGGGGAAATCCTGTTGTACCAGTGGGAGTCCTTTCATGGACATTTGGAAGGAACAACATGATATTAATTAGGCAAGATGCAGTGCTAAAGAGCCTCACACTGAAATCATGCAGCAACATTCTAAAATCCAGCACACACTGAAGACCCAGACTGGGAGAAGTGATGGGTTATATTAGTACTTTCAAAATTCCAGATGATCAACAACAAGCTTGAAAGAGACTTTTGTTGGTTACTGGGAGTAGCTGAAGATTATTTGCTATATTTACTATGCCATCATCAGTAATGCCACTACTAGGTAATGTAAATCATTGCCTACAGCAGGCCTGCTTAACCTGTGGCCCTCCAGGTGTTTGAGAATCCAACTCCCAGAAGCCCAAGCCAGTTTGTGCAGTGGTCAGGAATTCTGGGAGCTGAAGTCCAGGATACCTGGAGGGCCGCAGGTAGTGCAGGCCTGGTCTACAGCGAACAGCCCACATGATATGGTGGATTTTATTATGCACATGAAAGGCTCATTGTTCTGGGGGACTTCAATGTCCACGCCGATGCAGCCTCCATTCCATCGGCAGCCGCGGACCTAATTTCGACCATGGCGACATTAGGCCTCTCCCTCTGTAGTTCGGGACCCACACACTTGGCCGGTCACACCCTTGATTTGGTCTTCAGTATGTCAGGATTGGGAGACTTGAGCTTGGGTGAAGTTCAAGCTCCCAGTCTGGCATGAGATTGCATCGACCTTTGCCCTAGTTCTTGGGTGACCTTGGGCTCCAGTTATATAAGACTGTGCTGAGTCATGTGGAAGTGAGGTAACTTCCACATGTGTGCAAGGCTGCAGGGGGAAGTGATGTAACTCCTCTGAGCCTGGACATTGGACAATTGGACTCCTAATGCTGACTCATGGGGCCATGAGGTCACATCCCTTTGGACTATGGGATATGCTGAATCACCGGATATGGTGCAACCCTACCTGGACATTGCATGGGCGATGGGAGGGGGGGTTGGGGTATATAAGTTGTGTTTTGGTGGTGGGCAGGTGCTTTTGCTTCACATGTGTCGTACCTGCAATAAAATCGTGTTGGACCGTGCTTTCAATCTACGCGTGATCCTTACCGAGTGTTGGAGAGTCGTTACACAGTACAGGGGTTCAAGTGGACCTAGCCTCCGTAATAGAGGTTCCATGGTCGGACCACTGTGCTCTATTTATTGTTTATTGTTGTGTTTCTCGGTATTGTGAGCCGCCCCGAGCCCGCCGGGAGTGGCGGCATAGAAGCCGAACGAAATAAATAAATAAATAAATACTTCAAATTCATAGAAGAGATGTGGTGAAAAATTACTTTGCCATTTATTTTCATTCCATCTACAGACTGATATTCCATATGGTTGCATGTGCCTAACAGTGACAGCCATGTGGTAAACATTCACCCATGCCCATTTTTGAGTTTAATCTCAGCATTTAGCAGTGGAGATAACCCATGATCTTGATAGAGGGAGAGTACAAATAATATTAAAATTGAAAAATGAGCTTCTCCACTCCTTTTATTTTGGTTATTATGAATGTGGCACTACATGAAATAGTAAAATTAGTCAATGTAAGAGAGTTAATATAGTAATCAAAAGAGTTTAGAAATTCCCTGAGATTAGCATGCTTTGTTAATGCGGGAAACCCTGTCCTTTCTCTTCTGCTTCTTGTGCATATTTGGGCTTCAAAAATGGCAACGTGTGATGCTTATCTGTAGGTTATAAATGCTACTACAAAAGCTTGATGATGATGATATACTTTATTTTTATTCTGCTTTATCTCCCTGAGTGGACTCAGAGCAGATTACAGAATACATATATATGGCAAACATTCAATGCCGTTCAACAATGAACAAAGGCAGACAATACATAGACAGAGGCAAGCCTTCCCTCTTACATTTCTGGCATCTGGAGGCTGTGCTCAACTTGGCCATGGTGAAGTGCTGTTGTTCCGTTTTTCCATGCGGAGGAGCCTGTCATACATGGATGCCTTCCTTATTAAATTGCTGGCATGTCTTCAGGGGCGGCTTTTACCTCGCCACCACAGTAGTACCTATTCACACTGCTGTTTTTGAACTACTAGGTAAGCAGAAGCTAGGGCTGATGGCACGAGCTTACTCCGCCCGAGGCTTGAACTACCAAGCTTCCGGTCAGCAAGATTTTATGTTGCTGGCAATTTAACCCGCTGTGCTACAGAAGCTTACTTTTATAAGATTGCAAAAATTATTGGCAAATTAACATTTAACAACATAAAAAGTAACAGTAATGAATTACTTTTTTAAAGTAACTTCATATGTTCTGTTGTTGTACATATGACTCATGCATCATTGTTTCACATGCTTGTCTTTTCTTGATTTGATGTATTTCCAAACACACACCAAACACACACCAGATGGAGCAATATGAAGCAAGTAAGTTACAAAAGTAAAAGGCTGTGCAGTACAAAAGCTTGGTCACAATGTTGCAAAAAGGATATGCTTGGCGTAATTCAGGGATTCCCAAAAAATATTTCACATTTTATAAGATTTGAAATTTTGTTTCAATATCAAGTCCTATATGTGCTTAGAAATAATGTTGGTCTAACCATTAAAATATGTAAAGAAAATAATTTGGGAAGCTGTATTTCCTTTTTAATTTTTCAATGTTTTTATAATGTAGAATATACTAAGAATAATAGTGTGTGTTCCAAAAATAATCCAAACCAAAGGCTTCATTGCGTAAATCATTTTTTTATTATTCACATGAAAAGATCAATTAAATAATCAGTTTCTAGTTCAGCCAATAAAATATTATTAGTATAATCTTTAGTCATATATGTTAGAGGTTAACAGGCTCAAAACACTGTTGGCAATTCCTCCCCAGATTTATTTATGTTTATTTTAGCTTATTTGGCCTTTAAATCACTTCAGGACAATTGGATATTGAACATTACACAATATAATCTCGCTGTCACTTTGTATCAGCTAATTTAAGGGTGATGCCACTGTGATCGCGTCCTAGCATCTGGGTCCCAGGCTTGAGTATTGATGCGGTAGGTAAAGACTCCCTTCCTCGAGGACTCCCTTGCTGTTTTTTTCCCAGCCATTTCCCATCTGTGTGGTGACTGCCCCTTGCCCCAGAGGCTGGGCACCAATACAACTGGTGCTGCCAGCAGGCTTTTCTCCCCCTTGGGAAATAGATCTTACAGTATTTCCGTAAACTGTAATAAACCCCTGCATGTTCTGCCACCTCTCAAATACTAAAATAAGAATGTAGGGGTCGCAGTGCAGCAGCTGGGATAAAGCACACCATAAATTAAAATCCTGTTTCAAAAAGTTAGAACTGTTTTAGTTTAGATCTCAGCCTTTTAAGTTTCTCTTAAAGCTTTCATTTCTTCTCCAATGTGTTTGTTTTAACTAACAAAAGGGCACAAATTTGTTTGAAAGCTGCATGTCTCAGTGTAGACAGATTGCCAAATTACCTGTAATATAGGCACTGTTCTGTTTTTAAATAATCACAGGAAGACTTTAAGAGCTTCTTGGTTTTTGAAAAATGTTGTCTTTTTTACTGGGTTAATTCTATTTCAGAAGCTTTATCCACAAGATGAGGAAATTATGAGCTCTAAAACTTATTGCAAATGGATGATCTATTAAATAGGAATGTTAACTGACACTGCAACATTTTATTTGTATTTGTTTTTTTAACTTTGCAACAGATATACAAAATGACTCATGTACCATACAATCCTTCTATGTTTCACATCCTGAGCATTGAAAACAAGTTAGAATGTCAAGGCTAAAGCAACAATTCTCACTGTAATTGGACAAAATAGTTAAAGGTGAATAGTGAAACTAACATGTATAAGCAAAACACTTTTATGCCATCTTTCTGTTTGGAGCCCCTGGTGGTGCAGCGGGTTAAACTGCTGAGCTGCTGAATTTGATGACTGAAAAGTCAGCGGTTCAAATCCAGGGAGCAGGGTGAGCTCCCACTGTTAGCCCCAGCTTCTGCCAACTTAGCAATTCAAAAACATGCAAGTGTGAGTAGATCAATAGATACCACTCCGACAGTAAGGTAATGGTGCTCCATGCAGTCATGCTGCCCACATGACCTTGGAGGTGTCTATGGGCAACACTGGCTCTTTGGTTTAGAAATGGAGATGAGCACCAACCTCCAAAGTCAAACATGACTAGACTTAATGTCAGGGAAAAACCTTTACATTCTCTTTATAGTAATTTTCCCCACTTTATGAGGACTTGTAAGCTGTGATTTTTCAGATAGGTATGCTTTTTAGGCTTCACAAACATAAAACAAACATCCCATCTCTGTTCTAGATGGTTGTAATTATGGGTACAACAAAATGCTGTGAAGGAAGGTGTTTAAGGTTTTTCACACACATTATCTCAACAGTTCCTATAGCATTCTTTTTCGATAAGCAGGGTTGCCAAATTGGATATAGAATGGTACTCCTGTAACTTCCATCCTTAATAGATCTAGGAACAGAATGAAATATCATTCAACTGGGTCATGCAGGACAAAGGTCTTTGTCCTCTCTCATCCTCCAAAAGCTAGCTTTCAGCCATGGAAATCTCTTCCCAACATGAATAAGACCAAATTCTTTTGCTTGGCTAACTCAATGACCTTCAGACTGCATATAAGGTGATGAAAGTAACCTACCTAAAAAGGTATCAAAGTGTTGTGTATAGTGGGCTGATTTTTAATCAATGATGAGGATTCACTTGGCAATGGTTTCAGTGTGTGTGTGTGTGTATGCGCGCGTGTGTGTATTCTCATCTGGGGAGGATGATTGATGTTTGGAGTACAGCAGGATCAAAAGAAGAACTGAGGAAAGGAGAGCCGAGTCTAGCAAAAATGTTGAAACATGAACACATATTGAATATAGTTGGTGGTCTAGACCTTGTTTATAAAAAAATAAATCTCATGAAAGATGCACTTATTGCTATTAGTCAGCAATGTATATGTCTAGACTGATGGGTATGGGTTTTTTTTCTCATTCAGTAAAAACACTTAAAACAGTAGTTTCTTCAGGTGACAGAGTTTTAAAATCATGGGTATAAAAACAAACTTTCTGCTTTAAGTTGATGAAGGAATCTGTTGCATTTGTAAAGATCTTTGATTTATGAGAGTGCTTCATAGGAGATAGCAATTGGTGATTTAGGGGGAAATAATTTGCTTTTATAAATTCAGTCCTACATCTTATTTTGTAGTTACTATTAATTTGGGGATAGGTAAATAATTCTTTGGGGAGTAAGAAGGTAGCCATAATTTTTAGGACTGCAGATGAACATATGCTGGGAAGTTTGTAATAAGAAGTAGTCAGTGGTTTCTTATCCCATTACAGTGTTAATTTATTTAACAATGCTAAGATGATTGCGTTGTTACAAACTACTGATATTATGTTTGGCCATTGTATTCAGGGAGATGTTTCACTTCCTTTTTTTTGGTTTTAAACATGTTCATAATTATTTTCAGGTGTAGTAGTTAAACATTTTTAAAGTCACAAGACCACATTAGATTATGAAGAGCTCTGCATCTGGAGGATTAGGCATTACAGTGTTCCCTCACTTATTGCTGGGGTTATATTCCAGGACCTCCCGCAATAAGTGAAAAACCGCGATGTAGGGACGCTTTATTTATTTTAATATTTATACATTATTTTAGTAGTTATAAACTATTTTAAGTCTTTATAAACTTAAAATAAAGTGAAGGAAAGGAAGGAAAGGCCCTGCAAGGCTGGAGGGAGGACTGAGGAGGGAAAGCACCTTGGAGAGTGGCAGTGGAAAAACCCCACAAAACAGTGCAAAATACCATGATATATATTTTAAATTAATATTTTTGAAATCCGTGAAACAGCAAGTCCGTAATAAGCTCACCGCGAAGTAGCAAGGGAACACTGTAATGTGGTAAATGAAATTCCACATAAGCAAGTGTGGAATGGTGTGTTTTGAAACCAAATATCCAAACTTGACATGTATACTGGTGGAATTGAGCGATCAGTGATAAGCCAATAAAGGGGTCTACCTCCATGAAAATATAAATCCAATGTGTGACTACTGCAAAAAAGAGGGGGGGATTATGTGTTGCACACACATTTGGGGGGTGGGGTGGGGTGGGAGATATAAAATTGCTAATTCTATATGGGCCTTGCACAAATATATGGTGCCATTGCTTGTGAAACATTTTCTTTCCAGAGTCTTGGTCACTACACCAAAATGAATTTATAGAGATAGAAAAATTGCAGAAAAGGGCAACCCAAATAAGGAAAAAATACACCATTTGGAGCCATTCAGCCTACAAAATTTCTGCTTACCTCAAAAACATAAAAAGTGTAACTCTTGTAGGGGTGTGCAAAACGGCACAGAATCTGTTCTCTTTTCATTCTGTTTTCATTCCCCCTTCCTCGGGTTCTGTTTTTGGGGGAAAAATCGATATGGAAATGGAAGGGAGGGTTGTAAATTACAAATCTGATTGCCCCCTCCCAATCTCCTGGAATTTTCTCAAAAACAAAAAGGGGGGGCACTTAAAATTTGAAACAAAAACAGAACGAAAACAGAATGGATTCACACACCCCTAAATCTTGTCTTATAGATGGTGAGTGGATTCACGACAACAGCCAGAATAAGAGTACCACTAGCACCCAAATCAAATAGTTTTTGTATCTTAGTTTTGTATCAAACAGATTTTGTATCATCTTAGTTTTGTCAGGATTGTGTTTGTGTTTATTCACCCTCTTCCAATCAACCATTATCTCTCACCCTTTCTTTAGGAGCTCTTTTATCTCATTTGGCATTATTCACACGGGAAAATATAGTTTATTAACATCACCATAGTAAAATTCAAAAGCATGGAAGAGAGGATATAAAGCTTTGAGTTAATCCAAAATGATGACTCCTGAAGATCAACACAATAGTTTCTTAGCATCCTTTACTAGAATTCTAATATCCAAACACTCCTAAATCCAGAATTGTCCGTCTGGATAGCTGAGAGAGTGACCTCTTTTCTTTCTGATGATTCATTGTAAACAAACTTTGTTTCAGGTGCAAAACCATTAAGAACATAAGAACATAAGAAGAGCCATGCTGAATCGGACCTCAGCCCATCTAGTCCAACATTCTGTATCACACAGTGGCCCACCAGTTGTACACGGGGATCTCGAGCAGAAGGGAGGGCAAAACCCTTACCTGCTCCCGACCCCCACAACCAGTACCCAGGGAAATCCTGCCTACCTCAACCAACTCCGAGGTGGCACTTGAATGTCCTTTTCAGTAACTACCGATACACTTGGTATCCATGAATCTGTCTAATCCTGCCTTGAAGTTGTTCAGGCTGACAGCTGTCACAATCTCTTCTGGAAGTAAATTCCATTGTATAAGATAGCTTCAGCCTTTGTATATAAGATCTATCTGAAACATGTATCCAACACATCTCATCATCTTCATATATGCTACTCCAACTTTTAAAAAAATCTTTAAAAATGTCATATCCCAAGCACTTCAGATATTCAGTTTAAACTATCTTCCTGGAGTTTCAAGAAAGTGGGGGCAAAGGTACAACAGCAGCAGCAGCAATAATAATAATGTTGTTGTTGTTGTTGATGATGATGATGACGGATGGATTACCATCCCCTTCCTGCAGCTTGAGGTGGGATGCAACATCATTTAAACAAGAGATAAAACACTATTAAAAGACATAAAACAAGATACACAAAATTAAAATACAAGTTAAAATCCACTGATGAAATACACCAACACTTCCAACCCCATTCCCTTTGTGCAGCTAGTTCTTACTGTCAAATGCTGCTTAAAGCTCCAGGGCTGCATCTAGTCTGTTGAATTAACACAATCTGGCACTACTTTAGTTGCCATAACTCAGTGCTATAGAATCATGGGGGTTGGGGTTTCATGAGATCTTTAGCTTTCTCTGCCAAAAATGCTGGTGCCCCTTTAAACTACAATTTTCAGAAGGCGCTTCCACACTTTAAATGTGCTGAAGCACATCTAAATCCCCACAACCCCCAGAAAACTTGGGCTTTCCCTGGGAGGGTGCCTACATGCCATCCCGATTACTATCATGATGGCCACCATGAAGCCCCCCAAAACAACTCCTTAAAAAAGAAAAAAACCTTACCTGTTTGCCATTATGGTCCTCCTCAAATCCTCCTGGCTGGAGGAAATGATGTAAAAGCAAAAACACAGAGTATGGGTTCAAGAACAATTCAGAAAAAACACACAAAACAGGTTGATACAATATAAAAGTATCAATATTAATATTAGTATTCAACAGACTAGAGTGGAAATATAATATTTCAATAAAGACATACCAGTCCCATATACAAATAGGGTGTTGTGGCGAAACAAACAAATAAACCGGGTTATATCCAAAATCGCAATAACACATAGGTGAGGTTCCACAATATACACAACATGGTAGTCCAACAAATATCAGATCAAGTCTCTAGTGTTGAAAAGTCCAGACACACTGAGATTACAGGACAAAGGAGGCTGCGATTTTGCTCCTAAAAGTTCGTTTGAAGTCAGGCCGACGGGCTTGCGATGCCTACAATCCTGGGGCCACTTCCCCGTTTCGCCCATGGGTGGGGCTTTATCAAGGCCTTCATAGATGTCAGCATTGTCCTTATATCAATAGTTGGAAGCGTCAGGGCTTAACCTCACCAACAGCGGCGAGGTGACCATAAAGGTGTGCCAGGAGGGTACAAGGATGACCATAATGGCAGCTGGATAAGATTTTTTTCTTTTAATGGGTTCTTTTGGAATTTTGGGGGGAGGGGTGTGTGTAGATTGGGACAGGGGATTATGTGATGTCATCCCTGGGCCAATCCACACGGCCCACACCTGGTAATGCTTGAATCTTAAGATCTGGGTCTTACCAGGTGTTTAATTAATTTGGAAAAAAGCAGAGAAACCCTGCTTTTTTCCAAAATAATTTGGTTTTACTGGAGGTGTTATTTGGACGCCTCCAGTAAAATTGAGAGAGGTTTCAGTTGTAAGACTTGTCTGGAAGGGCCCTGAGTCACAGCAGTTAAAGTGGCTCAATGCTATGGATTAATTCTACAGTGGAGCTGCACCCCAGGAGGAGACTCAACAGGGCCTCATTCCCATGTCTCTGGGTCCAGGTACAGTGTAAACTTGCTACTTTGCGGTTCGCTTATTGTGGACTCGCTGTTTCACAGATTTCAAAAAATATTAATTTAAAATATATATCATGGTATTTTTGCTGATTTGTGGGGGTTTGCCGCTACCGCTCTCCAAGATGCTTTCCCTCCTGAGTCCTTTCTCCCTCTCTCCAGCCTTGAAGGGTCTATACTTCCTTCCCTTTATTTTAAGTTTATAAAGACTTAAAATAGTGTAGAACTACTAAAATAATGTATAAATATTAAAATAAATAGATCATCCCTACATCGCAGTTTTTCACTTATTGTGGGAGGTCCTGGAACCTAACCCCAGCAATAAGTGAGGGAACACTGTATACTGATAAGAAGTCATAGTTTTCTGCATAGGAACTACATTGTGGGTTACATGAGGTTGCGCACAGCATAGTTCAGAATTGGAAAACCGGTGTTTGCTCATATTGTGTGAGCTTCATTGCATCAAGGTGAGAGTGACAGTATTTGCTAAACTTTATTAACTAAGAAGACACAATGCAGTCTCCCCACCTTTCCAGCCTATTCTCTCTAAATTCCCTGTGGAGTTATCACTCTAACCTCAGTCTCCCTTCATCTCCATCATCTGTGGCTTGTTGTTGCCACTTCAAAGACATTCTGAAGGCTTTGTTGAATTGATCATTAACTCTTCAAAGTTATAATTAGACATTTGAACTTGAGCTCATTTAAACAGGAGAACGTCGGAATGAAAATCGCAGCCACAATTGTTTCTGACCCCCCCCCCCCCCCGTGACTCATCATAGTAGCAACAGATGAATCAGTGGACTGAAACAAAACATCCAGAGCTTTGAAGGGAAGCACAGAGAGTCACTAATCTGAAGGACGCCTCTAATTCCCCTCCTCCATGGAATAAAAATAATGTGAAGAACCTGAACACAAGCAGTGCATGGAGACTAAAATTTTTTGAGTGTAATCCAGCCGGAATTAATCATCTTTTAGGCATTTTTGGTTTCAGTGAAATAATAATAAGCAAAGTGCATCTTCCTGTTGAAATCAAGAGTTTAAATTGAGTTAAACTCTTAAATTGAGTGACATTTGCCAGAAAAATATAGTGCAACACTTTATTGAATCTAAATGGTCATGCCAGCTGTGAACTTCTGGGTACTGTAGTCCAGAAATAACTTTTTCCTGAACTCTCGATGGTAGACAGACACACATGTATTAAGGGAGCATTAACATGTGTAGGGTTTCCCCCCCATAGTGACTAAAGGGACAGAAGCTGGAAATAGTGATGGAAGAATTTATGAGAGAACCTGGCAGAAGTTCAGCTTTGGGTGTCCCATTTCTGCCTCACTTTTTCTTCAGTTGGAGTATTTGACGAGACAACAGCTGGTAGCTACTATAGCACGGCTGCAGAGTGGATGAGAAAACTCATTTCTATGGTAACAGCAAAGGCATTGGTTGTGCCTCACCCTGCTCACTCTGGGGACCAGCTAGCTAAAGACATCTGGTCAGTGTAGATAAATCTCAGGGGAAATTAGCTCATTTCATCTGATAATAACTACAGAAACATTTGGCTCTGTTTAATAGTGTGATAATGAACACAGGAGATAGGAGACTAGCTCAGCAGTTCTGAATGTCAAAGGTGATCTTCTGTAGAGATTTTAGATAAATGCCTCCCTCAACAAACCATGCATGCAATTATTATAGGTCGGGTATATAAAAGCCTTGGGACCAGCAGTGTGTTAGATTTCTGGGGTTTTCACCATATTTTGAAATACATATATTTGCATATACATATATAATGAGATTTTGGAATTCCAGATTGGGATGTTCAACTTGTTCTTGACCATTTGGAACTGGCATTATCTGTAATTCATGGAATTATAGGAGAACATGTGAAATTACAGTTGGTCACCACACACACACACACACACACGTGTGTGTGTATCAGCCTAACATCTTCTGCTCTATAAAACCAACTTTACACTTAATTTACTTTATAACTGTAGTAAGCTTTTATATTGTGGCCCACCTTGTACAGAACATATACATACTCAGTGACATGTATTGTAAACAGGAAGACCACACAGCATCTTTAACAATTATCTATGTGTCCTTAAAGACACACTTCATAATTGGATATCAAATGCTTACAATCAGTTATTGATAGATAGAGGTTTTGTAAATAAACAAAACCAGGGAGTTGATAACTGGTAAAAGATGTTCAGGATTTTTGTAAAATAAAAAAATCATATTCCATTGTGCAAAACTTTTGTAAGCAGCAGTCATCACTTAAAGAGAAATGTCCAAGAACACAGATTTCTCAAATGAGTGTGAAACGGCTTTGGGGCCATCTTGACTTCAATATTCATGTTTATGTGAATATAAAATACTGGTTATATGACTTTACAGACTGTAGCATGTAGCTCTGAAATAATAAAAAGAATGACCCAAAGGAACATAGAGCAGCATGAGTTTCCCATCCTTCTTTCTCTTGTTTTCTTTTCTGCAGTTGTGAGTCTCGAAGGTACTGAGACTACTGTACTGGATCACAGAGTTTGCTTGGTAACATTCAAAGAAAAAAAAACCATTCCTGTAAGGCTTTTGTTATTCCTCCAGTAGCTAAGTATTTTGTCACACATGTCATTCTGTTTCTTTTTTTATTTGGTGTCAAAAGCATTGCATAAATAAGTATAAAAACTGTTAAAATAGAGGGAGCATAAGCCGCTAAATATTCTTTGACCAAAAACGGGCAACAGCAACCACATTGTCTGTAGCTTTAAACAATTCTTCCTCTATGCATGAGACAGAGCATTGTGGACAACCATACAGGTGTAGCGTTGTTTGTTCTGCTCCACAGTCACACAATGTGGAGGATTCTTTTAGGTAGGGCCATTTTAGGTAATGTCATACTGGTGGCACAGGAGTTGAAGTTTAGGATGACTCGCATATATTACATTAGTATCTGAAGACAAGGTTAGAATGTGAATTGAAGGTGAAAGGAACCTCTAGATACATTTAATGATTTGAAAGATAGATTGTTACCCAGACCAAGAAGAATGTGTCTGTGTGAGTGTGGGTAAATGCATTCATGCCAACCTACTTCTGGAGCAAATCAATCTAGTGTTGTTTACAGGGGGGAAATGACTAGCTCTTTAACATTATTCTAAGTCTGGCAAAAATTAAAACTTATTTGGTTTCTCATGCTGTTCTTATCATATATAAAACTTTTCCTCTTTCCCGATTCTGAAAATGATACATTTTTCTCATGTTCTAAATGTCTCCAGTTTAGAATGAATTTTGCAGCATAGCAAATATTAATTAGCTTGCTATTAATTTCTTGGTGCATCTACGAGATACAGACTTTGAAGAGCATTAAGCATTTATAGCTTTCTAGGCACCAGGAACCATGTTGTATATAGGGATGCAATGTTACCAGCAGGAGGAATGTGACCTTTGGAGGCCAGAGAAGTGGTGTCATGTTAATAGAATGTGGTGATGTAACACCGTGACCTCTGCCAGGCCGGAGGTTAAAAGCACATTGTAATGTGGTATGTATGATTGTAGTTCAGAAATGAGCACAAGATCTGTTTCTTAGAGAAGATGAATTTGAGCTTCATCCCCCCCCCCCCGTGAATGTTCCTTCTCATTCTACTTCTCTATATTGCTTATCAAGTGGAACATAGGAGAAACTAACACTGCTTAGTGAAGATGAAAGAAATACATTTACTGTGTAAAGCTCCAGTTATGGACTGACGAAAGTAATCAGTAATCATGAGAAAATTGGGGACAGAGCTTGCCACTGTAAATGCCTTTTCTCCCTTTGGTGAGGTCACTCTAGAGATTAGTTAAACAAACAAGGCTACTGAACTTTACTGTTAAAAGAAGAAAGTAGCTATCATTTCCAACATAATCACATTCCCACAAAAGGAACATATTTTAACATGACAGAGTCCTACAAACATTTTGCACCACCACCACACTGAACTGGCATAGCCAGCAAACAAACTTGTGTTTGCCATAGTGTTAACGAACAGAATTTGGAGGGTCTTGCCATGAAGGCAGACAAGCTAGACCCACCAAAGAGGATCCATATTAACCCTGGTGAGAAAGGAAGCCCAATCCCAATTTTCCCTAGAATTTCCCAATAAAAAGATCACCAAGTTGAAGGAGTACCACTGAGGCAGGGCTGTAGCCAGGATTTTGATGGGGGGGGGGGGTGAGTTTGGTTGTGGGGGGGCTGAGACTGGGGGGAAGAGGGTATACCCTAGCAAACCGTTTGTATTGTTATCCCAATAAACCCAATCATGTAGGATATAATGAGCATGGTGATCAGATCATGATATGAATAAACATAACAGTTTAAATAATGTACCAGTAAGGCCTTTTCGCGGACCACCCTGAGAATTTCGGGGGGCTGAAGCCCCCTTAGCCCCCCCCCCCTGGCTACATGCCTGCACTGAGGTGTTTATTCAGACCAGCTAGAAAGGATGACAGCCGCAATCTTTCGTCAATGCTGACATAAAAGTTACATTGGAAAATCATGGCATTTTATAAGGTTACAGATTCAAATTTCCCACTTCCCACACCCAGACCAGTTTTGTGTTGATTGCATGGAATCTTGCTGGCTGGCTGCATCTTCTTCCGGTTTCCAGCCAATGGGGGCCAAGAGGTGAGTGATAAGTAGAAAAATGAAGGCAGAAAAACATTTTGATGGGATTAAATGGGATTTGATGTAGATCAAGTGGCCAATTGTTCAGCAAGAACCCTCCTGTTCTCAGGCTGAGCAATTCTATTGTCTTTTGGTTGATGATCAAATGTCCTCATCTGTGCTATTCTCTGTTTGATAGACACAGATTAATATATTGCTGCAGGGTCTCAGTTCTTTGGATGGTAAACAAATGAAGAAGCTGTAACCATTTACCAGTTTCCAAGGATGTTAGAGGTGGCCGTTTATGAAATATAGAAATAGTTTTGCCTATTAATCAATGGCACAAAGGTAGACGAAACTCAGAAGCTTTTGTCTACTGAGTAGCAGAAACCAGTTTTGACCAAGGGGGAAAGACCCTTTTGGAAAGAGCTGGCTCCTGCTATTGTCATGCAAATGGGGCTAGTGGAGGGGTGATTGAATCACAAGCTTGCAGCTGGCAAGCCTCGCCCAAGGGAGTTGGCTAAAGGTAAACAGTGGCACTTTCATATTTTTAAAATTACATACATGGGGAAAACATGAGAGGGGAGATACATTGGGGTTTATGGGGAAAATATACCATCCTGATCACCCCCTGCCTACCCACCAGAAAGATACACAGTTTATTAGATTCATAAAAGATAGCCCAAGGGATCCTAGACAGAAAGGAAAAAGTCTTGCAAAAGGAAAATAATTGAGTGTATTCATAAAGTGTGGGTTACAGAGGCATTGTCATGTGGGGCCATGGAAAGAGCCTTAGGTTCCCAAGTGGGGAAAGTTAGGGGATTATGGGATCACTTCCAGCCTGGTGTTCTTGGGAGAACTATGAATCCCTTGGTTTTAAACTATCTTCTACAGAGCCTAAGATAAAAAGGGGGTCACCTCCGACATAGCCAGCAAACAAGCTTGTGTTTGCCATAGCAGGATGTTGGGGAAGATTGTTCTACAGTTTTCTTTGCCTCAGGGTTATCTTCCAATTCTTTGTTCCTTTGTTTACCTTTGGTAATAGCAATGTAGCCTAGATTAATAAACCAAACAGGAAATTTTATTGCTTAGATCAGGCGGACTTACTGGAAAAGTACCTTTAAAGGTATAGACTAAAGGCTAATAGTTTACTTTGGAGGACCAGTTAATGCTAAGTAAGTACAAGATTTATTCAGTATTGGATTAAATCCAGTTTATTTGCTGAATAAAGAGTGATTCAGAATCGTATTTGCTCTCTTAATTTTGGGGAATAAAATCTGTATTTATGGTAGGCAAAACACTTCTATTTGTAGTATAGTGTTCCCCTGGCAGGTTATAAATGCAGCCATCCTGTCCTATTAATAACATAGACCACTATTTTTCATCCTTCCTAATGCCATAACCCCTTAATATCTCTCAAGTTGTGGTGACCCCCAACCATAAAATTGTTTTCATTGCAACTTCATAACTGATTTTGTTACTGTTATGAATATTAATATAAATATCTGATATGCAGGATGTATTTTCATTCACTGGACTAAATTTGGCACAAATACCAGAAACGCCCAAATTTGCATACTGGTGGAGTTGGGGAAGGGGAATGATTTTGTCATTTGGGAGTTGCAGTTGCTAGGATTTATAGTCAATCTACAATCAAAGAGCATTCTAAATTTTTCTACATGATTGATATATTTGTATAAACCTTTTTTCATATATAGTTTATTTGATGGGTTATTGAATTTCAATACTATATTGTGCACTTGGATATTCATATCCTTTAAACTTTCTTCTCCCCCGCTGTTTTTCGTGTTGATATCAGCACAACAGCCTTACTTTTGTTTGTCTTGTGGCACAGGTTGCAATTGACTCCTGGAGAATTAATTGACCTTGCCTGCTTTTCCTGATGTGGAGTTATTGGCTAGTTCTGTGTTTACTTTTGGAAAATAAAGAGCAAGCATCTCTCCCGCTCTCCCACACGCCTTTTTTCAAGTTATCATGAATGTGTTGAGAGAATTCCGGTTAGAGCTTATCGCCTCTGAAAATTCCATTCAAGGGAAAAGAGGTTTTGGGAGGAAGTAGCCGGAATTGTTTTAAATGCTTCTTCATGGTAGAGTTCCTCCATTATGAGGGATAAACCACTTGTTACTTTTAAGCCTTAGTTCCTTGTCCATAAAGTACTGGTGTTACATATTTTTCCTTAGTAGTGCTATACTGACAAAACCTGTATGGCAATAGGGATTATTTGTTCAGTCTAACGCTGTTTTGACTGAAGTCCCACAGGGTGGAGAGCTGCAACACTGGGATTTTCATGCAAAAAAAAAAGGGGGGGGGCGTTTAAAGCTCACAAGGCAGGAGGGTCTGAGTGATATGTAAGGAGTTTAATAGGACTTCAGGATGGCAGGTTGTTGAAGTTGAATACTAAGAACAGCTCAAGGGTAAAGCATAGCTAACTGATTTTTTTTCTTCATGTCAGGAGCAACTTGAGAAACTGCAAGTCGCTTCTGATGTGAGAGAATTGGCTGTCTGCAAGGCCGTTGCCCAGGGGACACCTGGATGTTTTACCATCCTTGTGGGAGGCTTCTCTCATGTCCCTGCATGGGGAGCTGGAGCTGACAGAGCGAATTCATCCGCGCTCTCCTCGGATTCGAACCTCTGACCTGTTGGTCTTCAATCCTGCCAGCACAAGGGTTTAGGCCATTGCACCACAGGAGGCTACCTGATAAAGGTGGAGGAAAGGTACCAGTAAAATGACTGTTTGAACCAGATTTTTTTTCCAAGATTTCTCCCTATAATATATATTTTCAGGGATGTTTGATTTTACAATGTCAAGACTGTATCAAACTAAATGTTGCCATATATTTGCACATATAATCCTTAGCCAGCTGCTGTATTTTCCTTCTGAATATAAGAGTTGTATTTGTAAAGAATTTGTATAGAGAAGGTTTAGTTCCTTTTGCTGTGACTTTGTTTTGCCTTCAGGTAATCTCTATCTCTTCTCTATCTCTATCTCTATTACATAATAAAGTGGAATGTTTGTATGTTTGTTTGTTTGTATGTTTGTTTGTATGTATGCATGTGACAGCATTCTGATTGGCTGCCACTTTCACAGGCCACAGCGACCAGCGCGGGTGATGGACCTGCACCAAACTTGGTACACATAACCCCCCTGAACCCACTTTACATCCTGGTGCAGTTTGGGGGAGATGGACCATGGATTATGGGATTTGTAGTACTTTCCAACACTTTGGTTCCCACAGACTACTGTGGCCACCTAAAAGGACCAATACAGACCACACTTGGCACACACAGCCCCCATTACCCACTCTACGTCCTGGTGCAGTTTGGAGGAGGGCGGACCACGGATTATGGGACTTGAAGTACCTCTACTCACTTCCCAAGTCCGCTGCGACCCTCATCTGATTACTGATCGAGACCACACTTGCCACACATAACCCCTATGACTGCCTTCATGTCCTGGTGAGGTTTGGGGGAGGACTGCCAATGGATGATGGGATTTGTAGTACTTTCACAACCCTCTGTTCCCACAGACCACTGTGTCCCCTGACAAACACTGATAAAAACCACACTTGGCACACAGAACCCCAGTGACCCACTCTATATCCTACTGCAGTTTTGAGGAGGGTGGACCATGGATGATGGGACTTGCAGGATACCACTACAACTCCCAATAATGATGGATCAAGACCAAACTTGACAGAGGACCTTCAGACCACAGATGATGGGACTTGCAGTACCTTCAGTAATTTCAGGATACCACTGCAACTCCCTATAATGAGGGATCAAGGCCACACTTGGCAGACAGAGCCTCCATGACCCACTCTACGTCCTGGTGCTGTTTGGAGGATGTTGGACCATGGACGATGGGACTCGCAGTACCTTCACTAACTTCCTGACACCACTGTGAGCCACATCAATAACTACTACACACCAACTAATACGTTTCTCTAAACACCCAGGCACCGCCGAGTCCCCAAGCTAGTTAATTAATAAATTGCAGATTAATGTTACAAAATGAAATCCATACTTCTCATACCAGTTCTAATTCTGTTTAGGAAAACATGCCATGCACATAAGACTTTGTCCAAATATGAGCAAGTCCACATATGAAGCTGGTTCTAGCTTTTCAGTTTTAAGAAGCCCAGTACAAAGTCAAATTTGTTTGAGCAAGTTGCACATTTCCTGCATTCAAGGAGATCAAGCAGCTTAGATACCAAGAATGCCTGTTTCCTCTTTGAAGTGTGGCAGTGACATGCCAGTATAAATAAATGCACTGCAGCCAGGTGCATGTCCCAGACCTCCTAATTATCACTGTATCTTTCCTCGGGAACATTTATGTTTAGGCAATGGTTTCCTCTTGGTAGCTGACTGTATAAAAATTAGATTCTAAAGTCATACAAAGATGCTTTCCTTGTGCAATACAACTTCAGAACCTTTTGATAAGAAGACATAGAAACCAAGCATTGACTGCTACAAATAAAACAACATGGACTTTCCTAAATTTAAAATTCAGTGACATATCTTTACACTTTAGGATCTTGTCTAGTTCCTTCATATTCTGATTTCTTGACAGCATTCTCCACTCTGATTAATGTTTGAGCCAAAGTTTGAAAATCTTAAACAATGTTTGTTATTTGGAAACCATTCCAATCTTCTATAGTCTGTCCTAACAGTGGATTCTAGTTTGGAGTAAAGGTTAGGATGCATCAGGACAATCACATATTGTAGCACACCCTTTGAAGGACACTGTTCTAGAGCATCCCTATTCTTGGTTTACATTTCCCTTTGACTTCGCAGATTGTATGGAAAAGGTTTACTTATTTTTATGCAGTCAACTTATATTTCTATGGATTGATTGTTATAGAAGTTCTTCTTATTCCCATGCATAAGTAATTGAACAGTCCCCTTTCATTTTTGCTTCTCTTCTGCTTGAATAATTTTATCTGACATCCATTAATTACTGGCCAATCTCTAACCTCCCTTTTTTGGGCAAGGTGCTGGAGCGGGTGGTCACCTCTCAGCTCCAGGGATTCCTAGAGGACATTGATTACCTGGACCAGTCACAGTCTGGGTTTAGGCCTGGTCATGGTACCAAGATGACTTGGTGGATGACCTCTGCAGGGAGCTGGACGGGGAGTGTGACTCTATTGGTTCTCTTGGACATCTCAGTGGCTTTCGATACCATCAACCATGGTATCCTTCTGGGACGGCTCTCTAGGATGGGTCTTCGGGGCATGGCTCTGTCATGGGCATGACTCTGTCATGCCTATCTGCATGACAGAGCCATGCCCATGACAGAGGTTGCTCCCAGATGGTGAAGCTGGGGGACATCTGCTCAGGGCCCTGGCCTTTGATTTGTGGTGTCCCACAAGGTTCCATTCTGCCCCCCATGCTTTTTAACATCTACATTAAACTGCTGGGAGAGGTAATCCAGAGTTTTGGAGTTGGGTGCCATCTCTACGCAGATGATGCCCAACTCTACTACTCCTTTCCACCTAATTCCAAGGAAGCCCCTTGGATGCTGGACCACTGCCTGGCTGCTGTCACTGTCTGTATGAGGATGAATAAGCTGAGGATCAATCCCGACAAGACAGAGGTCCTCCAGGTCGATCGTAAGCTGGATCGGGGTATAGGGTGGCAACCTGTGCTTGATGGGGTTGCACTCCCCCTGAAGTCACAGGTCCGCAGCTTGGGGGGGGGGGTCGTCCTAGACATATCGCTGACGCTCGAGGCCCAGGCATCGGCTGTAGCTGGGAGGGCCTTTGTACAATTAAAACTCATGTACCAGCTGTGACCGTACCTTCTAAAGTTGGATCTGGCCATGGTGGTCCACGCCTTAGTCGCCTCCAGATTGGATTACTGCTTGCACTCTACGTGGGGCTGCCCTTGAAGACGGTTCGGAAATTTCAATTGGTCCTACAGGCGGCAGCCAGATTACTAACTGGAGCAATTTACAGGTCACCCCCCCCCCCCCCGGGTTTAAGGAGCTCCATTAGCTGCCGTTCATTTTCTGGTCCCAATTCAAGATGCAGGTTCTCACCTATAAAGTCCTGAATGGTTTGGGACCAGCCTACCTGCATGACCGCATTTCTGTTTACGAACTCACGCGATCTCTTCAATCATCTGGAGAGGCTCTGCTCTCATTCCCGCCCCCCTCACAGGTGTGATTGGTGGGGACAAGGGAGAGGGCCTTCTCTATGGTTGCCCCCTAACTTTGGAACTCACTCCCTAAGGATATCAGACAACCCCCCACTTTGGCAGTCTTTAGGAGGAGCTTGAAAACGTGGCTGTTCCAGTGTGCCTTCCCTGAATAAATGAAATAAGGCCCTGATCTGACCAATTTTCTACCTTATGTGAAGCACTTTATCTACCCGTTGGATTGATCTCCCTACATCACTCTTTAAAACCCCCCTGTCTAGACATGCCCTACTGTGCACGGCCAGTGTTTTAAAATTTTTAATTTATTACATCTGGCCCTGCCATAGTGTTTTAAATCTCTTGTGTGTTATTGCTTATATGTTATATTATTTGTATTGTTTTATTTGCTTGCCTGCTTTGTTGTTGTACTGATGTATTGTTGGGCTTGGCCGCCTGAGTCTACTTGGGGAGATGGTGGTGGGGTATAAATAAAGTATCATCATCATCATCTTTCCTTTTGTCTGAATATAGTATCTTTCTGCTTTTTCTCCATGACAACTTTTCCTCCATGACCACCGTTACCTCGAGGCTGGATTACTGTAATGCATTGTACGCTGGTACTCTTCTTTCAGTGACACGGAAGATCCAAGTGGTTCAAAACGCAGTTGCCAGATTACTTACTTGGACACCAATGAGACATCACATAGCTCCAGTGTTACAATACCTCCATTGGCTCTCAATTGAACATTGGGCTTCCTATAAGTCACTGGTTTTGACTTTCAGGGCATCCATGGTCAAGGCCCTAAATACCTCAGAGATCGTCTCTCACATACTTGTCATCAGAGACCACCAAGATCAGCTCAAGAAAACCTCTTGTTTGTTCCTGGTCCTAGGGAGGCATGCCTGGACTCCACGAGGCACAGGGCCTTCTCAGTTCTTGCCCCAACCTTGTGGAATTCCTTACCTCCATACATTAGAGCTATACCTGATTTGCGGTCTTTCTCTCCACTCTGGTGGAGAGCGACTCATCTGTATACCTTATCTGTATACCTTAATAAAGCAGAATGTTGTGTGCGTGTGTGCGTGCGGAGTGATATGTGGCAGCGTTCCATTTGGTTGCTACTGTGGGGATTATTTGCATAAACGACCCCCATTAGCCAGCCAACACGAACATTCTGAGACTCTAAAGTGCCAGAGGGTGGTAAGGAAAAGGCCTGAGGCAGTCAGGCATGGTGGGAGTTTAAGTCCAAAACACTTTGCAGCCCCCAACAATGAGACAACAAAACCAAACTTGGCACACAGAACCCCCAAGACCCACTTTACGTCTTGGTGCAGTTTGAGGGAGGATGGACCATGGATTGGCCAGCATTCCAACATCCCAAATCTCAAAGGTGCAAGACAGAGTTCTTTCAGCTGATTTTAAAAACTAGCCCTCAGCCTGAATTGACAGTAAGGCTTCCTCAATTTTATTCTCCTGACTAGGCCTCAGCCTGAATTGACAGTAAGGCTTCCTCAATTTTATTCTCCTGACTAGGCCTCAGCCTGAATTGACAGTAAGGCTTCCTCAATTTTATTCTCCTGACTAGGCCTCAGCCTGAATTGACAGTAAGGCTTCCTCAATTTTATTCTCCTGACTAGGCCTCAGCCTGAATTGACAGTAAGGCTTCCTCAATTTTATTCTCCTGGCTAGGCCTCAGCCTGAATTGACAGTAAGGCTTCCTCAACTTGATTCTCCTGACTAGGCCTCAGCCTGAATTGACAGTAAGGCTTCCTCAACTTGATTTTTGATACTAGACCGCAGCCTGAATTGACATGAAGGCTTCCTTAACTTGATTTTGATTCTCCTGACTAGGCCTCAGCCTGAATTGACAGTAAGGCTTCCTCAACTTGATTTTTGAGACTAGGCCTCAGCCTGAATTGACAGTAAGGCTTCCTCAACTTGATTCTCCTGACTAGGCCTCAGCCTGAATTGACAGTAAGGCTTCCTCAACTTGATTTTTGAGACTAGACCTCAGCCTGAATTGACATGAAGGCTTCCTTAACTTGATTCTCCTGACTAGCCTCAGCCTGAATTGACAGTAAGGCTTCCTCAACTTGATTCTCCTGACTAGGCCTCAGCCTGAATTTAAGGACAGACTACCTCAGCCTGAATTGACATTAAGGCTTCCTTAACTTGATTCTCCTGACTAGGCCTCAGCCTGCAATTGACAGTAAGGCTTCCTCATCTTGATTCTCCTGACTAGGCCTCAGCCTGAATTGACATGAAGGCTTCCTTAACTTGATTCTTCTGACTAGGCCTCAGCCTGAATTGACAGTAAGGCTTCCTCAACTTGATTTTCGAGACTAGGCCTCAGCCTGAATTGACATTAAGGCTTCCTTAACTTGATTCTCCTAACTAGGCCTCAGCCTGAATTGACAGTAAGGCTTCCTCATCTTGATTCTCCTGACTAGGCCTCAGCCTGAATTGACAGTAAGACTTACTTAACTTGATTTTCCTGACTAGGCCCCCAACAATGACAGAACAAGACTACATTTGGCACACAGATTCCCCACCCCCACCCCAAGACCCACTCTACAACCGGGTGGTGTAGCGGTAATCTGGAGTCCCAGAACTCCGAAGGTAATACCTTTTGGTTGTAGGCTGCTGTTTCTAGTGAGCGCAAGGATGGATGACGCTAAAGCAGAGTTGATGCTTTCAGCAGAGGTACTGTCAGGAGGGAGTGCTGCTCAGTATAGGCTTCAGAATACTGGAGTAGTTTGCCAAGTAATAATGACGGGAATAAGCTAATATGATTAGTAGAAAGGCACAAGAACATCAAGTGCCTTTTAGATAAGAGCGGCCCTGACAGGCCGAATGCTAGCAACGTGCTTTTGTGTACAATGTTCTTGAATGAATAGATAGTGTGCATGGCAATTAGAGGCTTCTCCGTGAATGCTAGGGAGGAGTTGCATAGATTTGTAACAACCTGAAAACACCAGAGCAGATAGCATAGCCTGAGAATTAGAATTAATACATACGCCATGCCTTTTAGCAAATAGGAATGAGATGCTAGGATGCTTTGTTTAATTGGATAATAAGGTGGATTCATACAGGCCAGCCAATAATGATGATGAAGATGGGAGGGACTTGGGCTCTGCAGCCATTGATTGTTTAAAAGGAGAAGTTAGAGAGTGACCGGGGTTCTTGCCCGGAGATAGCTTGTTCTGTCGGCAAGTTCCCATCAGCTGACGTTTGTTTTTGCAAATAAACCTTTGACTTCATTGCAGCAGCCGGTTGTTGCGTCTTTTCTCGTTCCTGTGCCCGCACGTCACGCCGCTTGTAGGTAAAAGGTAAAAGGTAAAACATTTCCGGGAGTTTTGGGACTCCAAGTATTCTGTTTCAACGCGACAATTTTACTGCGATTCAGGAAACCAGCTTTATTTGCATGGCATCAGCTGATGGGCCTGCCCTCTTTGCAGAACAAAGCCGCTGGAAGACAGAGCCCCGATCTTTCCCAGTAAACAGATTTTATACAGACAATGGCGACAATATTTCAGTCCCTCCCTTCTTCATGCATTGTTACTGGCTAGCATTCATGAACCCATATTACTCTTCCAAATTAAACAAAGCATTCTCAGCATCTCAATTCTATTTGCTGACAACCGTTGCGCAGTGTAAATTTCCATCTTTCTTCTATGTTATCTGCCCTAACGTGCAGATTGTACTTGAATCGATACATTTGCTACTGAGTTCCCACTGGAAGCCTGCCAAGTGGAAACCTCATTTGCCATGCGCATCTCCTAACCCAATTGCTAACTTTGTAAACAAATGCACATGGTGAACGTTAAGCCAATCAAGACTGTTTCTTATCTGGAGGCACATGATGTTCTCTGAGCTAATCACAGCCTGTGCTCGTGTGGACCAATCACAGTGACTAATTCTCGAGCTGTTGCTGGCAAGCTGACTCCACTATTCTGAGCCTATGCTGTAGCACTTTCTCCTGGCATTCCTTCTGTTAAAGCATCAATTTCCCCTTTATTCCTCCATTTTCTTTTTGCAAATGATTTTTGGCCAATAATAAATTGCAAACCATGATTTTATAGCCTACATTTCATCCCAGTTTGACTTCCAGTCTCTCTTTTCCTTCTTTTTGACACTTTTTGCTATTTTGACTGTCTGTCTCGCTGTAAAGGTACAATATCTTAGCATCAATGGGAAGCAGCAAAGCATGATTGTTACAGAACAAAAAATCACAAGAATTAACATAGCTATTGATTTTAACCATTTCATCTCTGGTAGCCAACTAAATCCCCAAAAATTTTCTGTGGGTTGATAAGACTTTTGAACTTCGTGTGCAACTTGCTGTATCTTTTCCATGTCTACCTCAACATCTCCTGTCATGTTAATATAGTGACAACACGTGGCATTCAGCCAAACACAAAGACCTCCTTGTTTTGTTAGCAGGTAATCTAGCGCCAATCTTTGCTGCATTACCATTTTAGCCAAGGAATTGATTTCTATTTGCAAAGCATTCAGTCCCAAGGCTGTCTCATTTGCCAATTTTTCCAACTCATAAGACAAAACGCGGAGTTGTCTTATGTTCCAAGCCACACCCAACCACGGGAGTCCGATTGCAAAGAATCTTTCTACCCCAGTTAGGTACGTTCTGCTTGGATCATATCCATATTCAGCTATCAAATCAGTCGATCTCTTTTGAATATGCATATGCAAGTTGGAAACTGGGGTTTTTCTGGGGTATACTCTTAAGCCTCCAGGCCCTAAAGCCCCCACTGTGCAAGCTCCACTCCAAGCAGTGGGCAGGAATCGGCCCGCCCATGCTCCACATACCCACAATAACCTTTCAGGCAAATTCCCCAGCCGTTTACCGGTATGGCTAGCGGGAAGATCCTGCATTAGGTTAACTATGGCAGATTTCTGATGGTTTCCATATAAAATGTGAGTGCAATTTGAATGTTTCCTTCCCCAGGTCCAAATTCCTTGTGTCTTGTGGTTACAATGTGGCAAATATTGCTCATGTATCATGATTGTGTGATTACATGCTGGGTAAAATCCCAAATCAACTCTGTTAAACAGTTCGTATCTTCTCTCCTCGTTTCTTGTGGCATATATGGTACCGTCTGTCTCCCATTTGAAACACAAAGGTGCTTCTAAAACTGGGGAACAGTGTGATATCATGAACTGTGCCTTGTCTGCACTGTGTCTAATATATGATTGTTTACAAGTTGTACTATTCCAACCCCGCAACGTGAGCAGGGCTGTTGGTACAATCGGCCATCCTTGTGCATGCGTAGATGGGCCGTGACTACAGATCCAACGGTCATTTAGGCTAAGTTCATGAGTCATGTTTGTAATTAACTTATGGAAAAGATTCTGGTCCCACCCCCTGTGTACTCCAGTTATGTATAGTGTGAGAATTAAAGTCATGTATCCAAACACAGTTCTTACTCCTGTAGGTGGTCTTCTTTCCTGCCTGTGTCCCATTAAAATCTCAAACCACCCTCTTAATGAGAAAGTCTTTGGCTCTCTCCATCTCCTTCTCGTTGGGTCACGTTCGCTTGGCTGCGGGACGGCGGTTTCCGTAGAGATTTCTTCTGTGACCTTGTTCACCCTTTTACAGGGAGTTGCTGTCCCCTGTTGATCTTTACCTTCAGCGGATCCTCCGGATCGACTGCAGATTCCCAAACAGCCGGTGCTCTCTTTACTCTCGTGTAATGAATCCAAGGCCTTATCTCTCGCACTTTCACGGCAGTGGGCGTGGCTAGGAGAACGATGTATGGTCCCCTCCATCTCCGCTGCAGCGGCTGGACCCTCCATTCCTTCATGAGTACCTGGTCACCTGGGGAAAAGCAATGAAGAGGTGTGGTAGGAAAGGGTGGTTGCAGTTCTGCAGTATTTTGGCTCAATCCTTCAAGGTGCTTTCCTAGCAGCTGAACTTGTTCTAAGGTTTGCTGATTTCCTAGAACATGACTGTTTTAGGCCAGTCCATCTATGGTCTTTAACTTTAATGGGGGTCTCCCATAAGGTCTTTCATAGGGTGACAGTCCTGTCTTCTTGTGTGGGGTGCATCTGATTTTTAAACAAAGCCATGGGTAGTGCCAATCTCCAATTTAGTCCTGTCTTTTGACAAATCTTTTCCCAACTGTTTTTCAGCGTCCTGCTATCCTCCATGCGAAGGCATCTCTGTAAAGTCTGTGACTAATATTTCAAACGGTGAACTGCCTTGATGCTGGATCCCTGGGGGCTTAAGTGGCCCCTCCCTTGGGTTGTTCCTGGCGCAAGTCCAGCATCTGTGAGCTGCAGCTGCAGTTAAGCTATGCAGGCCATCCATTTACATTTGCCTTCCCAGCAAGGCTGCTAATGCAGATTTACCTAAATGGGTGCTTTCATGAAAATGTTGGACTATGTGCCATGTCTTATCCTTCGGGATGAAGACACGGTTGTCTGGCATCACGAGAATGTTCCCTTGCCACTTCCCTTTCTCACTCAGGGCCCAATATTCCTCATCTTTTGTGTAATTGCATTTCTCTACCTGTGGGCCTGAGCTTGTGACTTCCAACATTACGGATGATGGTTTTTGGAGTGCTGCTTCCCGAGCTGCCAAATCAGCCTGTCTGTTCCCCTGAATGACCGGATCATCTCCTCTCTGATGCCCCCTACAGTGCATAACAGCAACCTTTTTAGGTTATCTTAACAACTTCTAAGAGAGCAATTATTTCATCAGCATGCTTGATGGCCTTTCCAGCTGAGGTCAGGAAACCTCGCTCCCTGTACAATGCTCCGTGAGCATGTAATGAGAATCCGTATAGATATCAACCCTTTTCCCTTAGACAGGTTCAAAGCTTGGGTGAGAGCCAAAAGCTCGGCTAGTTGGGCAGAAGATCCCGGAGGGAGGGACCCTGCTTCCAGAATCTCCCCCTCCCACGTCACAACTGCATAGCCGGCGTGTCTTACTCCTTCTTTCACAAAGCTGCTACCATCTGTGAAAAGGGTTAAGTCTACCTTCTCAAATGGGATGTCTTTTAAACCTGGCCTGCTGGAATAAACTTGGTCCATGACTTGCATGCATTGATGCTCTAATGGCTCTCCGTATTTTGGCAATAATGTCACCGGATTTAGCATAGGGCACATCTCGAGGAGACGAGGGGGTTTATCACACAGCACTCCCTCATGCATGGTTAATCTCTCATTCGTGAGCCAGCGGGGTTCCTTCGTATCTAACAATGCTTTGACATGATGTGGGACTCGAACAATGAGTGGTCTACCTAACGTGAGCTTGGTGGCCTCTCGAATTAAATCCGAAGCCGCAACGGCCTTGAAACAAGGAGGCAAGCCTCGCGCTACTGTGTCTAACTGTTTGGACAAATATGCTACCGGCCGCTGCCATGTGCCTACCTGTTGTCTCAAAACACCCACAGAGGTACCTTCTCGCTCAGCAGCAAAAAGGTAGAACTGTTTTTCTAAATTTGGCAGGCCTAATGCTGGGAAAGGCATTGAGGCCTTTTCACATTCTTCCGTCCAGACAAATGGATTCTGTCTGCTCCCTCTAGTGGCTTGATAAAAAACTTGGCTAGTACTGCGTAGCCTGGCAGCCAATGACGCACGTGTGTCTTCCTTTCTTTCTACCTCCAAAATCTTGCTTCCTTGTTCCCAAGGAGAACTAGAGCGCACTATGTTCTCATACTGCGACAATCTATTCAAATGTTCTTGAATCCCTGCTACTGCTTACTTCGCCAACCCTGGAGGGTTGTCTTCGGCGTCTCCTCTCCGGGCCATTGTATCTCTTTCTTCCTGACCTCCTTTAACTGAAACAATCTCCATCCTTCTGCCATGGGAATTTTTAACCCCATCCAGTGTAGGCTATCCAACAGGATTTTACTTCCTGCCTCTGGCCCAAATCTCTTCTTTTCTCTGACTCTCTGAAAACCTACTTCCTCTTTGCCTTTCATCCATCATGCCTTACCCCTCTTTCTTCTATCTTTGCATGCTCTCTTGCCATAAAAACCTGATCTGCCCGGGCCAAACAGTTCATTTGTACACATAAATATAAAGCATTTCACTTTGAATCTTTTTAAAAGTCAGACTTTCCAAGTACAGTCTCATGTTTTTTTCTTGCACCTATGATCAGGGTCGAATGTTCGACCTGCTTGCCAATTTCCTCTCTGCTTGTTTATCAGGGAACAAAGCGTTTTACGTTATCTGCCCCCAGGCACAAAATGTCTTCTTTTACATTCCTTCTCTTCTGCACAGAATATTTTGCTTTCTTTTTAAACTCTCCTAAGAATGCTGTTCTCGTTTCCTATTTAGGTATACTTGATCTGCTATTGCTAACAATTTTCTAAAAATCCTGGCTGCTTTTTGAATCCTCTTCTCACAGCTGTCTGTGAAATGATTGTAGTTGCCATATTTTCTGTGGGCTTCCTCCTGTCTCTGCAGCAGTAAACAGTGCGTTTAGAAGCTGTTTGCAATCCCACCATGTAGGATCATGTGTGGCAATTATTCCCCCTAATAAATCTGTCATTGCTTTTGGTTGTTCTGAATAAGGTGGCGTGGCATTCCGCCAGTTAAAAATGTCACTAGAATTAAAGGGAACAATTTGAAAGGCTTGTACCACCCTGTTGTTGTCATCCAACAGGGGTACTTGTCGAATTGGCATTTCTAGTGCTTCCCTTGTCTCTGTGCTTGATCTCGCTGCCTCTCGGGATCTGCTTCTAGTTTGCATAGGTGAAACATCTAATGGCTCCCGAGGATCTTCTCTATTTGTGTCCGGAGAATGCTCCATCATTCTCCCGGCATCCGGAGAGCGGTCCCTTCTCCTCGCAATTGGGGAATGCTCTATCACTCTCCTAGCGACTGTGGAGTGTTCTTTCTTGCACCTTCCGTCGGGGGAACGCTCTGTCGTTCTCCCAACATCTGGGGACTGCCTTCTCGCTCTCCTCTCTACCTCCCTTGCTTCTGCTAGCGGATATAGGAGTTGATCTGGTTGGGGCACTTGGTAAGCTGGCGAACTCTCGTAGAAAGGGTTGCGTTCTGAATGTGGCATGGTATAAACTGTTGCGGCTTGTGGCAGCATTAAGGGTGCCGTCGCGGCCTGTAAGGTTGCCATAATTGATGGAAACATCACGCAGGGAGCCGCGGCTGGCAGAGTCGCTAGTGCTGGCTGGGGCATAGCTGGTGGATTCATTGCAGGGAACGCGGTTGGAACAATGTCTGCCGCTGGGGTGTGCATCACAGCCGGGGATGCCATCTCTGCGGCTGAACTTGTTTCGGAAGTGGGAACCGCGGTTGGGGCTTGAATCGGGGCATTTAAAGACGCATCTGGCAGAGGTGCGTTGGGCCCCTCTGCTTCTGCGGTTGCATTTTCTCTATGCCTTGGTCTTCTCCTTAAGGGTTGCCATTCTTCCGGTTCTACTTGTAAAACCGGAGCATTTCTCCCTGCCTTTCAGCTAACAAAACATCTGTCCTGGGGCTGCTTTGGACCAGCCCACCAAACTCCTTCCGAAACCATTCTTTCCCATGTCGCGGAGTAGACCCATTGATCAGTTGGGTGTACTTCGTGACAATAAGATTCTAATTGCCTGCATTTTCTCAAATCCCATGTTCCTGTCTTTGGCCAGCTGATTTCTGCAACAGCCGGCCATACTTCTGTTTTCTCTCCACTCCTAACTGGCAAAACCTTTCCCAGTTGTCTAGAACACAGCTCAGAGGCGTCCCTCTTCGCTCCTGGGATCCCACTCCACCCATTTCTAATGGCTGGGGACACTTCAGTGCTTGCTCCCCCCAAATGGCGTGTGTGTTCCCTAAGTGTTTTTACTTAACACTTATACTTGCCGATTCCTGTAGACCCCCAGGATTCTCCCGTGCCCTTGGACTTCTGTGCCGGATTTCTCACTAGACTCTCGGAACCCCGGTGCCCCCGAACTTTCTCTGCGCGCTTCTGGTGCCGGATTGCTCACTAGACGCGGTACGACCTGCGCCCCCGGACTTTCTTTCTTCTTCTGGTTTCACTGGCAGTATTTGGCAATTGCAGTCCCTCGGGTCGATAACGTTTCTCTGAGGCGAGACGGGCAGCCGGTCGTTTTTCGGGGCCCCTCTCAGCTCACCCAAGTCGCCTCAGCTTCCCGTTTCCGAGCGGAGACCGTCCAGACAACAGGATTGCGCCCTCTGCGTCACAGACTCGTCTGGATTGCACTATCCAGGATCATGACGGGGTCACCAGGATGTAGCGGTAATCTGGAGTCCCAGAACTCCGAAGGTAATACCTTTTGGTTGTAGGCTGCTGTTTCTAGTGAGCGCAAGGACGGATGACGCGACAATTTTACTGCGATTCAGGAAACCAGCTTTATTTGCATGACATCAGCTGATGGGCCTGCCCTCTTTGCAGAACAAAGCCGCTGGAAGACAGAGCCCCGATCTTTCCCAGTAAACAGATTTTATACAGACAATGGCGACAATATTTCAGTCCCTCCCTTCTTCATGCATTGTTACTGGCTAGAATTCATGAACCCATATTACTCTTCCCAATTAAACAAAGCATTCTCAGCATCTCAATCCTATTTGCTGACAACCGTTGCGCAGTGTAAATTTCCATCTTTCTTCTATGTTATCTGCCCTAACGTGCAGACTGTACTTGAATCGATACATTTTGCTACTGAGTTCCCACTGGAAGCCTGCCAAGTGGAAACCTCATTTGCCATGCGCATCTCCTAACCCAATTGCTAACTTTGTAAACAAACGCACATGGTGAACGTTAAGCCAATCAAGACTGTTTCTTATCTGGAGGCACATGATGTTCTCTGAGCTAATCACAGCCTGTGCTCGTGTGGACCAATCACAGTGACTAATTCTCGAGCTGTTGCTGGCAAGCTGACTCCTCTATTCTGAGCCTATGCTGTAGCACTTTCTCCTGGCATTTCTTCTGTTAAAGCATCAATTTCCCCTTTCCAAGCGCTTTGCTTCCCAGAGACCACTGTGGCCCCCAACAAAGACCGAAAAATATCAAACTTGGCACACAGAGCCCCCATGACCCACTCTATGTCCTGGTGCAGTTTGAAGAAAAGCAGAGCATGGATGATGGGGCTTGAAGTACCTCCAATCACTTCCCAAGACCGCTGCGACCCTCATCCAATGACTGATCAAGACCAAACTTGGCACACATAACCCCCATGACTGCCTTCGCATCCTGGTGAGGTTTGGGGGTGCACAGACATAGATGATGGGACTTGGAGTACTTTCCAACCCTTCTGTTCCCAGAGACCACTGTGGCCCCCCAACAAAGACCGATAAAGACCAAATTTGGCACAGAATCCCCCATGACCCACTTTACATCTTACTGCAGTTTGGAGGAGGGTGGACCATGGCTGATGGCACTTGAAGTACCTCCACTCACTTCCTGAGACCGCTGAGACCCTCATCCAATGACTGATCAAGAACAAACTTGGCACACAGAGCTCCCATGACCCACACTACATGCTGGTACAGCTTCGAGTAGGATGGACCATGGATGATGGTACGTGAAGTACCTCCTCTCCCTGAGACCACAGCGACACTCATCCAATTACCAATAAAGACAAAACTTGGCAAAGACTGCCCCCATGGCCAACTCAACATTTTGGTGCAGTTTGGGGGAGGACCGATTATGGATGATGGGACTTGCAGTACCTTTACTCACTTCCTGAGACCACTGCGATTCTCATCCAATGACTGATCAAGACCAAACTTGGCACATAGAGCCCCCATGACCCACTCTACACCCTGGTGCAGTTTTCAGGAGGATGGGCCATGGATGATGGGACTTGAAGTACCTCCACTCACTTCCCGAGACTGCTGCGACCCTCATCCAATGACTGATCAAGACCAAATTTGGCACACCGAACCCCCTACATCCTGGTGCAATTTGGAGGAGGGTGGACCATGGATTATGGGACTTGAAGTACCTTCACTCACTTCCCGAAACCACTGCGAGCCAAATGAACAACTGATACGCACCAACCTTGGCACACAATGCCTTTCTCAAATAACCCGGGCAGCGCCGGGTCCCCAAGCTAGTCAAATAATAAATTGAAATGAAAGGAAATGAAACTTTCCTAGTTTCAATCTAGAGTTCATCTGGTTCCTGGCCAATTAGGCTTATTAGTCTATTTTTCATATTGTCTTTAAATTCTATAGGGATACTGTTCAGATTGTATTTCTACGTGAGGATTGGTTTTTAGATTTATTCTAACTTTTACTATCAGTAGTTCAATATCAGTAATAAAATCTGTTCCAGATCTTCTTTGTATAGAAAGAGTTAGGCTTCTCCACTTGTTGGTTCTAGTTATGTAGTCTTTTTGATTTCTAGATTGGTGGTCAGGTGATATCCATATACACAATTATTTATTGCAGTGGTTCTCAATCTGTGGGTTGCTAGGTGTTTTGGCCTACAACTCCCCGAAATCCCAGCCAGTTTAGCAGCTGTTATGATTTCTGGGAGTTGAAGGGAAAAACATCTGGGGACCTACTAGTTTATTGAGTCATTTGAATAATGTATTTGCAATGAAAAAAATATTGGCTCCACAAAATGTTGTCAATTAGTCATCTGCCTCAGTTCTTGATCTTGATCCAAAGCCAACTTTTCCTACAATTCAATTTGTGTTTATTTCCCCTTTTTTGCATTTCAGTTGCTTATGATTGATTTCTGTTATTGGAACATAAACCTGGATTATGGTGATATTAATAGGTTTTCTCTGAAGGTTTATTGATATGATTCAATCAAACTTTGCATTATATTTTTAATGTGTTTTATTATATTTCAATTTTTCATTTCCTGAGTCAGGCTTACAGATTAACAAATGTATAAGGTTTGTTAGTATAAGGTTTTGTGAACTGTAATTCACTGTTTGGTATAAAGTATTGTTTTGAGTTTTATATATATGAATGGCTATAGTGCATTCCAGGTCATGAAAGCTTCTTTCACAATACGTTTCCTGAACATATTCATGAATTAAGCTGCTAAAATGAATAAATATTGAAAAGGAAACAAGAGATGGGTTTATGTACAGTAAAGAAACATTTCTTCCTTTTTTCCTAAGTTTCTTCATTTTGTTTCCCTTTGTTGGTAGATTATGGGAATATAGTAAGTGTTGAATTCCCAGTATGTATTATACTGACAGTATCATCGGTTAGACTTAATTAGTACAGTCACCTACTCTTTCTTTTGTCTTTTGCCCATATTAATGCTTTTTTCCCTTGCATCCTTTCCCATTTCCATTAGGTTTACAGCTTTTGCTTTCAAGCAAATCTTACTGTAAGGCTTCCTCCCTAATAGGTATGTTTAGGATCCTACTGATACGATAGTCCAGAGTTTTTAAGGATTTATGCTGGATAATTGAATCAAGGAGTATGCCAGGCATTCATTCAAGGTGAAATGTGTTTTTATTGCTTAGCTTCTGGGAATGCTTCTGTTCCCATATTACAATGGCAGAAGTCAAAATAGGTCTTTAAACTGTATTCTAGCTATATTTGCAAACTTTTTAGCAACATAATGATCAAAACTAGCTCACTGGGAATGGTACTATACAGGGTATATTGAAGTAGTTCATGAGGACTTGTTTGTTTGCCTTTCTAATGACTCTTCCAACTTATTTTAAATGTAAATAGCATAGCCTTTTGCCTGTCTGCAACTGCTCTGGCAGCTGTGTCTAAATGTAGTGACAAAATCAATCAATCCCCCTTCTCCCCCCATTACTTATTAGGTTTATACAAGGCAAGATATTAAAAAAACACTTTTGTTCGTCAACCAGCCACGGGCAGGGGAGGGGGAATTTGCTAGTTGCTAATGGATACCTGGCATTTTTGTGTATGGCCATGAAGAACAGCTTGTGCACTTTCACCTCTGATGTTTCCTGAATAACATGGGTCTCATTTAGGTCAATAAGCCTTTATCAAAACGTCAGGAGTGAAAAATGTGTCTTGGTGTAAGCCGACTGGTTGTTCTCTCCAGTTGCAGGAGTCTATAGAACAATCAATGTTCTCTAAGCTTGTCTGCATGTCATGCAAAGAACTTGATGACAGTAACCATTGACTACATGTCTGTTTCATTGTCTTTAGGGCAGTCCAAATTTGCATATTTGTCAGTATTCCTGTTATCCAATGAACCATGGAGGGTATTTAAAAACACACAACTCTCATGCAAATTTCACACCGCTCCTCTCCCTAAATTGCAAATCTGAAGGCACCCATAACTTAGCCTTTTGTTTCTAATTTTCTACTCCTCCTCTTCGTCTTCTATTCGTCTTACAAAAATAAACTCCAATTTGCATGTGTGGAGTTTTGTTCAGAGCATACACACGTAGAAAGAATTCAAATTCTTTCTAAGAATTTTATTTTAGTTCATCACTATTTTCTTGGATTTTGTTACAATGGAGCATATTAGTTTGTGGCACACATTTATTTTGAGTCTCTTTTGCTTATTTTTAAAAAAGAGTTAGTAGTTTTCCTACTTGCTTATTACCTGCAGAACCTAGAGATTTTATTCATATATATGATGAATATCCTAGCATATGTGATCATTTGGGGTGGGGTGGGGGAACCTTATGCAACTGGTTTCTACTGATCGAAAGATAAGAATATATCTTGACATTTTCATGTATAAAATTATATTGTTAACCATATAATTCTATATATGTCTATTAAGAAATCGTATTAAATTCAATGGGACTTACTCCCAGAAAAGTGTATTTTGGATTGTACTATAATTCAGTATTTTTAAAATTATAGCACATTTTGATATTTTGCTAAATAAAATATTAATGTAATTTAAGGAAACAAGACATCCGACTGAATAAAAACAATTATATGATGTGATTTTTAGAACAAAGGTTTATTGCAAATGAAAAACAAATTTGTAAACAATACCTTTCTACAATACCAGGACTGTTTACGGACAATGACTATGTCTTTGTGTGATATGTGATGTTACTTTATGTGATGGATTTAATAATGTTTAATGTTTTATCAAGGGAGGTCAAATTTGATGTTTTATACTGGTTTTTTAATCAATGGCATTGAACTGTTGTCAACACTGTGAACTGCCCTGAGTCCCCTTCGGGTTGAGGACAGTATACAAATACTGCAAATAAATAATAAATAATACGTCTTCATTAGATTTTGTAGGTGTGAGATATAACATTTTCCAGGAGAAAGTTGCCATTGACATAATGTAATTACATCTTTATTTTACAGTTCTTCATTATATCATCTAAGTGAGCTTTTGATGTGTATCTGAGGAGAAGAGATCACTAGTACCACTAGAATGTACAAATCATCCATGCTCCATGTAATAGGTTTAAAATGTATACTTTTTCATCAGAATATCTATTGCTGTTGACCCTTGCAATGTTCTTTCTGACTCCAAGATATTTCAGTTTCTCTAAATATGATCTGAGGTGTATTGAAAGCATGTTAAATTAATCTGGCTCCTTATCTGTTTTCTCTAGGAAATTGTATTAGTGGTGTTTTTTGGAACAGAATATGTGGTTCGATTGTGGTCTTCAGGTTGCCGCAGTAAATATGTTGGTATATGGGGAAGGCTTCGCTTTGCTAGAAAGCCAATATCTATCATTGGTGAGTATATTTGGCTTTGAATGTCATTATTTCTGTTATATTAAATAAAGAAGATTAATTCCTCATATTGTCAAGAGACCAGATTTCTTCTGCACAGGTCTCCTGTGACCCAGTGAGTTACAATGAATGAGGAGGTATATGTTGCTTGAAAGAAAATAGACACAATTCACCATGAAAACTCCTCCTCTGTCTGGGGGTAGCTCCAATCTGGGCTCCTGGATAAGACTGGTTACATTTTGCAGGTATTGCCAGTACTGTCAGATATCTCCAACTCTCTTTACTATAATATAGTTGTTAGAGCAGAGGTGGAAATCATGCATCTGCTCTAATGTTATTTTAATGCAACTACCGTTAGTCCTAGTCAGAACAATTGTGAAGATTCAACAACATCTGGAGGGCCGCACAAATTCTTGGCCCTGCCCTGTACTATAAGAACCCTTTCCAATTCCAAACCTGATTCCGTTCTGGGGGAGTATGGGCAACTGGTCTTTTAAAAAAGAAGTGGTCCAGAAACCAGCACTTTTCCAAAATGTAAATGTTCACAACAGCAATACCTTTGGATTGTTCATGTAATGCACTGGCAAACTCTGTTTCAGAAACACAACATTTCAGTAGGTTCAGATAGCTTTATTCCGAACTTAAGAGTCAATCATGGCACACAACTGCATTTTTCCCCAGTTGTATGATATACTTAAAGCACAAAACAGTTCAAGCATTTTATAGGCCTTCCTCCCATTCACCAGTACATATAAATATTGTTCTTTTTCCAAATCTTTTGTGTTTCTTCTTTCTCTTTTCACATTTCATCCAATAACAAATCTTGGCAGCTGACAGTTTGGTTTTCCTGTGTTACAAAGCATATGCAAAAACATGAACACCAGCATGTCAGGAATACTGACAATTTGGTCAACAGGGGTCTCCTATTAATGGTATTTGCAAAGCAACAGTGATGACATCAAAGCTTTTCTGAAAGTGGAAAGATGCAGCCTGTCCCAGGGATGGGAAGCAGAGGAGAGGATAGCCAGTAAGATGACTGCCAGCTATATGGTCACTGCAATGATCTGCTTGGCTTGAGAAGTATTTGGGTGGGATAGAGAAGAGCATGAAAATTATTTTTTTGCTTACAACTCCAAGAATCTTCCAGTCAGCATGAGTGACTCAAGGGGAAATAGAAGGTGGAGAAGTTTAATAGCAGAATAAATTCCCTCCTTTCCCCAAAAAAAAGCAGAAAGAAAAGATTTTTCTATATTGAGTAGCATGTTGTGCTCTTAAGAATCTGAAAAGAGAAAAATAAAATGAAGAGAATTTTGATATTAACTCTTTCCTGAAATTTATACTCACAACTATTCCTATTATTTCTAACATAAAGGTTCTTATGCTTAAAAGAGAACTGAAACACACACGAATGAATTTAGGTTAAAAAATACCCAATGTTATTGATGACAGCTGTGTAGTGTTGACTTGGAATGAAGTTTGAATTCAGTGACTGGACCACCCACTTATTACCCAGTGCCACTGAATCTACTGTGGGGTTCCCTTTCAAGTAGTGGCTGTTGGGGGGGGGGGGCACACATGTTGAAGAATCCCCAAGCAGGACTGAGCCTAACTATCAGCACCAAAGTCCCTTAAGGTGACCCCCAGCAAAAAAAATATGCTAATTCCCCAAAAGCATGGATTCAGCCCCACATGACCAAAGTGTGACATAGGCAAAGCAGCAAAAAGCATAACATTAACATTCCATATATTACAAATCATAAATGTCAGGGTGGATTGGTGGGAAGGCAGAGGAAGCCAGAATGCAAATCTAAGTGAAGCTTGTATCTACACTCCTACCTGGAAAAAGGACTGCAGAACTTCTCAAAACCCAGACAAAACACACACGCCTGGGGAAAAGAAAAATGTGGTGATAGGAAATGGCAGGTTTCTGCTACTCATCAGAGCCCTGCAAACATGCTCTCCCAATAAATGGATGGTTGTTGCCTGTTCACACATGTAAATTACAGTAGGTACTCCCTTATTCACAGAACCAGTATGCTATAGCCATGGCTTCACATATCCTAGCTTCAAAAAGTATTATATCCTGGAAATGTTGTTGGTCAATCTCTGTCCTCCAGTGCATTTCTGTGGCATCTTGGAACATGCCCTCTGTGGATAAGGGGAGCATACTGTAACCTTCATAAATATGCCCATGACTTAGCTGTTTCCCTCCTTGCAGTGGGAGGCAGATGTATGTGTGTGTGGAAGGGGGATTGTTAGATATCCTTTCTTTCCATTCTCTTGGTGTAAATTGCTCCCTCTATGTACTGCTTTGCTTAGATGAAGTGTCCATTCCTGTTTTATTGTGCACTAACATAGTCAGCATTGTTCAGGTTACAAATTTTGTAATGCTTTTTATTAGAAATACACATTGTTTGATTTTTGTTTTATGAATGGTCCCATTAAAATACATACCTGTATAATAAGGTCTTGGATAAAATCATACAGCTGGAAGGGTTGCAAGTTCCATCAGTGAAGGGGGTAAGGAGGTTGGGGGATACAGCCTGGCAGTTAGAAAGACTGCCCTCAGTCATAAGTGGGAATCATGTGGCTTTCTGCATGTAGCTGGATTCCAACTCCCATCATCCTTGTATCAGTCTCCCCAACCCCACCAGTATTTTAAGTTGGATCATGTTTAAGTTTGGTCCAGATCCATTGTGAGTGGGAATCATGAAGCTCTCTGAATGTGGCTATACTCCAACTCCCATCATCCTCTGTCAGCCCCTCCCCCAAACCTTACCAGTATTTTAAGTTGGGTCATGGGGAGTATTGTGCACCAATTTTGATCCAGGTCCATCAAGCTATGTAGGAACTTTCATGTTAAACATACATACATAATCTGACCTTTGTATTTATAGATAGATATATTACAATGCAGCTTGTTTTGTTCCTTGATGTTGCTAGAAATTAATACTAATTTTAGAAAGTTCAATTATTATTTAAAAAATTGATAACTTCTTGGGCACAGGCGTTGGGATATGTGCAAGCTGGTTCCAACCTAAATATATATATATATATATATAGATATATAGAAATAATATAATTTTCAGTAAATTTGTAATTCAAGTATTCCTTTTAATCTTTCAGATCTAATTGTAGTAGTTGCTTCGATGATAGTGCTTTGTGTGGGTTCTAAAGGTCAAGTTTTTGCCACCTCTGCTATCAGGTAAATATGTTAAATATCATTAAGAGTTCTATTCATTTCATCCCTTATAAAAGTTCTCTCTCTCTCTCTCTCTCTCTCTCTCTCTCTCTCTCTCTTCATCCCCTTCCTCTACAATCACTGTTCTGCTTTCAGTCCTTTCTACTTTTACAATTTGTTTTTCTTTTAATGAATTCTATTGTAGAGGCATTCGGTTTCTTCAGATCCTGCGTATGCTTCACGTAGACCGACAAGGTGGCACATGGCGATTGCTGGGATCAGTAGTTTTCATACATAGACAGGTACGTAAAACCTTAGAGGGAAAGTAGAAATAATTCTCAAAATTGTCACATTGATCTTGAAGTGCTGGGCGAAATCTCCCTCTTTCAGCTTCGGTACAGGCGCATAATGCATATTGTTCAGATGTCCCAACTGGAGCATTGTGTAATGCAGAATGGGAGCAACTCCTTCCCTAACTGTTTATTTGCGGGGGCTGAAGTGTGTGGCTGTCAAAAGCAAATTAAGATGATGGTCTTCATTAGCAGGATGCTGATTTAACTACAGTTAGCCCTCCACATTTTCTGGGATTTTGGGCCCCTGAAAAAATGGGAAAACTGTAAATAAAAAATCCCACTTTTAAAAACCTGAGATAACACCTCTCTAGAAATTTCCTAAGTCCTAAAGCACAACTCCACCAGAAGTTGACCATAGAATTGCACTGAAGGACTAGAGATTCCTAGATTGAATATATTAATCAAATCCAAATGCATCATATCCTATACATTAGGAAAATGTTATCAGAATATAAATACAAAATGTTGGAAATAAGAAATACAAGAAGGGACATTCTATCATATGTGGTTGCTGTGCAAAAGAGCAAGAGAATATTGGAAAGAAATACATAAAGAATCTGAGAAAATAATAAATATAAAGAGGTAGCAGAATCATGCCTCTTGGTAATAACAGATAAAAAGATGGATAAAAACAAACAGTACTGAAGTACCTGCTTACAGTAGCAAGAATAGTATATGCAAGGAGCTGGTGAGTAAAAGAAATACCATCGATTAAACAGTGGATGACAAAAGTCCTAGATATAAGTAATATGGGCAGCCTGACATATTTAATGACAAAACAACAAGGACCGTGGGATAAAGAAACAGACTGGAATCCAGTGATGGAATACTTATAAAAAGGGAAAGATAGAAAAACGACATAGTCTAATAGAAGAAACAACAAGAGGTAGAGCAGAAAGAAATAGAAGTCCATATTAAATAAATGAAACAAGAGACTGCAAAGAATAGAAACCCACAAGAAAGAAGATCAGATATTAAAGACTATACCCCCAAATTTCTTTTTTTTCTTGGCTTTTTTATTCTCCCTCTTATTGACCACATGTTTTCTTTTCACCTTTGCTTTCATTGTATGTTTTTTATATATGCAAAATTTCAAAATACACACGCATATACACCCACCCACATACAAACAACAACAACAACAACCTAATTAACTACTATCTTAAGCAGGACCACACTTCCCATTGAAATACTAGTAAGTTTATGTTGGTTAAAACTGGTCTTCATTTTAAATATTTGATTGTTCATATTTTTTTGCACTACAAATAAGATATGTGCAGGGTGCCCTCTGCTTAAAATGTTTGAGGACCCCTGTACTAAACCATCCATTTATTTGTTCTTATTCTTCTTTTTAGGAACTGATAACCACTCTGTACATTGGATTTCTAGGCCTGATTTTTTCTTCTTACTTTGTATACTTGGCTGAAAAAGATGCTGTGAATGATTCAGGAAACCACGAATTTAGCAGCTATGCAGACGCTCTTTGGTGGGGAGTAGTAAGTATCATCCATTGTAGAATGTCAAAATAAGAATTAATGTTTTATCCAAAGAAGATCTATTTTTAGTATATCAAATGAATCACCCCATAGGTTAAGAGGGAAAATCCAATTCATTTTCTAAGTTTTCACCACAGCTTGTCCCAACCATGGTTTAGTGTTGTGATTTGTTATGATAATGGGCCCTAGGGCTAAGCCCTAAGGTTAAATTCAGTCATTCGGAGTTTTTTTGCATCCTTGTTACATAAGTTTTACCCAAATTTGCATTGAGTCCCAACCTAGGAGAAAGGTGTAATATAAATAAAGTGAAACAAAACATTTTGAAATAATACTTTAGATTAAATGCAGCCAGGCATTTAAGGAACATATTAAAGGTTTGTGTAAAAGAATTTTACTGAGATTAATTGGTCAGACCCTTGACTGTTCTTTCTCCATCTTTCCTCCCTATTAATGCTACCCAATTTCTCCTTGGATTGTGGTTTTAACAGCAGAAGTTCAACTTGGTTAGATATGAGTGATACTTTCTAAGTGGTTCAAAGCTTTTCTTCATAGGAATGAAAAACTAGTCTATAAAAAGAAGACAAATCAATAGAGAAACTATAGACCCTCAGCTAGGTATGCAATTATATGCATACACTTTGAATGTAATCTACTTTGCTAAATATTCCCAGTCAAGAGAATAAAACAGCAAGCTATGTCCCGGTGATAGGAAACCCAAGCCTGAGAGTTAGGAATCAGTTTGTAAAATTATCATCATGGTAGAAATTTGATTAAAATAAATTTTATGTCCTAGAAAGTTTATTAACTTTATGGCATCACTACCTCTCAGCCCTCTTGGGCTTGCTGCGTTCTTGCAACAATTCAGTTCCTCTCCTGCCAAAAGAAAAAGAAAAAGAAAGAATAATTGTTGGCAGAGAAATATTATATAAAAATAAATGAAAGTAGAAATGTATTTGTTAGTAAGAACTGCATTGAATAGTATGAAGCAGCTGTCAAGAACAATCCAAATATTTTGATAAGAATGTTTCATGGTGGCGAAATACTATTAATAAAAAATGATGTATGGTCATGTTTTGAAAACAGATGACTAAGAAGAGCATGCCATTAAGGAATGATCCCATATGTGATGTGGGATAAGCTTGATCAATTTTTCAAACCTATGTCATTAGGGAAAAGGTGTTGATCCTTCTTCCATCTCCGTGCATTGTCTTTCACCTAAAGTTACCTTTGCCCTCCAAGGAGAAGGTACAGATGCAGTATGGGTTGTGCAAAAATGGAAAATATTTTGGGAGGAAAGTGGCTTAACCTCATTTTGCTTCATCATTTGCTATTTTAGTACTACTACACATACATTTCATGTTTATCTTATGTGTTGTCCATGTGTGAATGTGTGCATATGGAACAAGGATCTAAAGGAAGCTTCTAACTGTACTTTCCTCCTTAGTAGTATATTCTGCCCTGTCATTTGCAACAGTTAGACTTTAATCAAACCTTGTTGTTCTTGGGTGCCTCCAAGTGATTTCTGACTTATTGTGACCCTAGGAATAACCTTTTGTGGGTTTTTCTTGGCAAGATTTGTTCAGAGGAGGTTTGCCATTGACTTCTATACTGTGTCTTTCTTCTTCTTTAATTGACCCCCAGCCATATTTTGTGGGGAGAGACAATGAATATGTGACTTTTGTAATGCCTCATTTCACCCTACTATCCTTTAGAACTATGTGTTCCTCTATTTTTAATAGTTTCTCAAAAACTTTCTTTGATAGCATAGACAGTTCTTATGTGTTGGTGAGGATGTAAATAAAGAAAGGAAATTTTATTATTTCATCCACATTTTACAAAAGTAATGAAGAAAATACCATATAAAAAACCACTTTCCTGAAAAGGATGTTGCATTAAAGCTGTTTTGTAAATCTCCCTTTTCCAGATATGCTCTCATAGAGAAAAAAAATCAGAAAGAAAAGTTTGGGTTGAATTTCTGGCTAGGAGTATTACAATTGTTTTAGTTCAGTTCTCTATTGAATTGACTCAGTTCTTAGACCAAATGCCACCCAAGCTACATGAAGGATTCAACTAATTTCCTAAAAAAAATGGCAGGCCATCCACAAGCTCCCAGAGAATACCATCCTGGCCACAATAGATGTGAAATCCTTAAAACACCAATACCCATATGAAGATGGACTAGAAATCATGGAAATTCCCTCCTGAATGAAGCTAAAGTAAACCCAGCCACCAAACTCTGTCACTTCATACTTACTCATAACTACTTCTATTTGGAAAATAATATGTACCTCTGGAACAATGTAAAAGCTTACCCTCTACCTAAGCTTTCTTGCAGACATTTTTGTAATGTGACCAAACATATTCTGAACGTGTCTTCATTTCATTAAGTGAGATTTAAAAGTCCTAAATTTTAGCTAGAATACTGATATTGAGTGCTGCTGTATAGCCAGCCTCCACTTGTTCCTAGTGCATTTCAGGAGTCAACCCAAAGGCTTTCCTGTAGTGTTTAAAGTACATCTTTGTTGAGTGGACATGTTATGGAAGACTTTAAACATTTTCAAATTTTGTTTTGCAATTTAGGAGAAATCCTATTTGCAAGGGAAAATGATGCTTTCTTGCAAAAAAACTGTGCTCTGTCCAAAATTACATGTATTTGTATAAAATATAATGTGTGGGCAAAAAAATGATTATTTTGAATAAAATACCCACCAGTACGACAAATCATTAAAATGTGGCATTGATTCCAATAGGAATAAAATTTAAATGTAATATTTATATGCTGTATTAATTCACGCATCCTCTTCTGTGGCTTATTTTCCCTTTGTCATTACCAGTAGCTGTTACCACTGATAGTCTTAACTTTTGTGTACCTTCATTTCTGACTATTAGTCATATAACCATTCATGTGGTGACCTGTACTAGATCACAGCTTTGCAACGAGGAATGACTGTGGGTGACAGAGCTCTTCATTGAAACATTTAATATGTCCTGCTGAGTTGTAATTAAATTTTAATGTGATAACTCATGGCTAACCGCTTGTTACATTCCACTATATTTTCAAAGAAGTAACAACGTCTATCTTAATCCTCTCGTATAACTTGCTAATCCTCAGTTATAAAAATGAGGTGGGTTTATTTATTTATTTGGTTATTCTTAGAATTGAAAGAGAGAAAATGACTGAGTGCCAGACAACCTGTTTTGTCTTAAAAAATACCTTCTTCCTTTTCAGGATTACATCTCTTAGAATAGAAGGAGACAGCATAATGTTTGTGAGCAGTTCAGTATCACACCCATTCCGTTTCATTCCTGAAACAGGGTACTTTTTTTTAGATATTCTGATTTGTGTATTTTGTTTTTGCATTATTATTATTATTTAATTATATTCCTGCTACTGCCCTTCAGAAGGAGGATTTTTGACACTTAACAAGCCTGAAGGTATTTTACAAAATTAATCTTAGGGTTTATTTTATAGAAGGTCTGTGTACTCTAATCCACTATTTTATGACACATTAAACCTATTAATCTTTAAGCATAAAGTTCCACTTTGTAAGATTAACAAAGGGTATATCTGAAAGGAAGTGGGCATTCATCAAAAGGGCCATAACATTTTAATTAAAACACACAAGAAACCTTTCACAAGTCACTTTTCCTTCATGATTGGCTTCTCTTTTGCTTTTTCATTTTTCTTTGAGAGCTGTCTTCATATGTTGGCCTTTTCTGGGAGGTGACATTATTCATGTTTCTACAATGCCAAATTCCGAGTTTTAGGTTGTTGGGGGAGCAAGTACATCATAACACAGTGCTGTAAAACTATCCAGCTGATCAAACAAAGCTATTCAAATATTGTCTTCTCTTTTAGCATGTTACTATTCTCATCTTAAAGCAGCAACTGCGGGTGTAAAAAAGAGACATTTAATTATAAACAGCTTTTAATGAACCATCCTTTTTTGCTTATGCTTTTTCAAAACATATTACTTAGGTTGTGTTTTGATGGTATAATTGAACAGAGTCATTAGAAAACAAATGAGATTATTGTCCCTTTTAAAAGATTGAATGATTATTTATTTAAAACTTTTGTACCCCGACCTTCTCACCTCTATCGAGGGACTCAGACCGGCATTATTGGCACAATCCATTAAGACTTATTGCCTCAATCCTATTGAATGTGGCAGAGAATTGGATCACAGAACCCCTCAGACCATTTGGATTAATCTATTTCTGATCCACGCCAGTTTTGTATGTGTCTTTTCAAATCAAGTCTTTAGGGCCACATGGCTCCCACTCCTGGTTTGGGTATAGTTGCTATATATTAGTGTATATATTTTTGATGGAAATAAAACTAGTGATACGACATTCATATTGAGTTAGTCTGGTACAATTTGGGCAGGCTGCCCATACCATGAAACCTCATGCTCTGTAAAGTTTTCCAAGTCAGTGAAGGCCTAAATTAATGCTTTGAGTTTATAGCATGTTAACATGAACTATGTTGTAATTCAATTTCCTGTTCTCTTTTCTTTCTCTTGAATTAAGTTTCTTCCATACACAAATGCACTATAATGATAGGCTTCTTTTTATATTATGTATCCTTTTGTTTGTGGAGGTTAAGAAACTAGATTCGGCACAACATCTGTTTAAACATTTCTAGTTGTGCAAATTAGATACTGGCACCTAAGATTAGTTACTTTGGCTTCTTGTTCTAGTTGCAGTATTGGGCACACCGCGTGAAATGTTTGGGTGGGAATTATAATAGCCACGAAGAAAGTGGCCATGTGCATCCTGACATGCTGAGATATTGCAAGTGGCAGGATACAACAGTAGTCAGGACACAGGACTGTATGACATTATAATAAGTGATTCACCTCACAGGATAAGACCTAATAGCTTGCTATCAGATGCTGTAGCTGTATTCTCTTCACTGGGGGAAAATAGCCCTATTTTGGTGCTTTTGGCTGGTGCTTGGCCTGGACTTGTCAAGCACCATCAGACAACGCACAGCAGGCCCTGCCCATATTCCTCCCAAAGTGGAGGGGAAGCTCCACCACTGGGAGGGAAGTGTTTTTTCAGTAGCTCCAATGGAGCAATCCACACTTCCCTCCCCTTTCCCCCATATGATGGCGAAAAGGGCACCGGCCCAACATGTGTTGCTGCCCTTTTCCCCATTTGATGGGGATAGGGACAGGGCGCCAATGCACCCTTTCCTGTCCCCACCATGTGATGCCATGTGATGCCACCCCGTGCACCTTCCCTTTTGTCAGCAACTGCCAATGCAACCGAACAGTCCCCGTGAGCCCTGTGAAGAAGTAATTACAAAAATGTGTGCGAACCCCAATAGCACTATTTTGAGCTCCTTGCAAGATATATACTCCTGGAGGTTATACAGGGAATAAAGAGGTTCAGTCATGAGGGTTAAAAATGCAACCCTTAGGAGACAGAGAAATGGGATTGGATTGTTGGTGTCTTGTGCTAAAATACTTGGACAAATTATAAAGTTCCCCATTCTTTTCCACAACTATGTGTTAGTATGAATGAGCCTAGTCTAGTTTCACCCTGGTCTCACAAGCCCCCTCCCTCACCTTCCCTTTTCTTTCTCATACTGCTTGGAGTGTATATTTTGATTTTATTTAATACTCCCTTTATCTATTTTAAAATGGGAATTGTCCATATCAACAGTGATGACTTACTATTAAAAGTGGTTATTTAAAAGCAAGCACTGGTTTGAAATTGGCCAGTTATTCTGTTAAAGCCTGTCGCTTACTAGTTCTGTAAGGGGACAATTTCAGTTTAAAAAATCCAGGCTTTCTGAATACTATCTTAGAAGTGTCCACATTTATAGCTACTTAATGAATTATGGGTATAGTTCATAGAGGGCTAACAGAGTATGTCATTTTAGAAAACAGTTCCAATTTTATTGAAAGCATCTAATAAAAATTCTTTCAACTACTATGTAAGTCTTTTAAGTATAGTTTAGTTCCAAATAATTGGTTTTTGGCAAGAAAGCAAATTCTACAACACACTTTTTCCTGCTTCTTAATTATTTTTTTTAAAAAAACTATAAGCAAATGAATATAGCTAAAATCACTTATAATTCACCAGAATAGGAGACAACTGGAAATGGATAAGGAGCTAGAAAATGAGCATTTTTAAAGTCAAGTGTTTGGAGGTTACAATGAAGCCATTACTGCCTTATTAAGACAATAATCACACTCTGCGTCAGACAGATTCTTCAAAAGATCTGACCATGTAAAGCAGGAGTAGGCTGAGATCCTTTGATCTGACCCTTGGTCTCCCATCCAAATACTAACCAAGTACTGAGTCAAATCTGATGCCTTTAACAATCCTCACAAAAACTGAATCTCAGATGAGAATTAAGGAAACTACAGTACAGCAGGAGTGCTGAATCGCTCCACAGGATCCCTGGCTGTGATTTGTGTGGTTTGTTTTTGCATGGTTTGTTGTGCTTGCAGAGTTGACACGGGAATGAAGGTGGGCTGTTGAATTGGCAGCACTGCAGGAAATGGGAGGTAGTTTTTGCTATTTTTGAGCTAGGCTTCTCTCTCTCTCTCCCCCCCCCCCCTTGCTCCTCTCTTTCCCTGTCCCGGCGGAGAATAGGATTCTAACTACTAATGCCTTTCTCTCTTAGTCATTTAACCTGACTCCTGTGGCTCCTCTAAACCGTTCCCCCGACTCTTCTGTGGACTATTCAGATCCAAGCCACTTCAGGATTTCTCTCCTAGTGCAGGCACATTCTACTTCTTCTGCTCTTGGTTTTACCAAATTATTATGGCATTGAATGTTTACATTTTATTTATGTAAACCACCCTGAGTCTCCTTGGGGAGAGAAGTGGTCTATAAATAAATACATTTATTATTATTATTATTATAACACAAAAAACAGTATGGCACAGCTAATGCGATATATATGCTGAATTTCGTATCACAAAATCACAAGTCGAACACTTCCCAAGCGTCTAGGACTGTGTGATGTATTTCTGAATGATGCGCGCAGATCCAAGTAAGGTGGTCTTTTGCAGTTGACAGATCATGATTTTGTCAATGTTTATTGTTTTCAAATGTCAGCTGAGATCTTTTGGCACGACACCCAGTGTACCGATGACCACTGGGACCACCTGTACTGATTTATGCCAGAGCCTTTGCAGTTCGATTTTGAGGTATTGATAACGGGTGAATTTTTCTTGTTTTTTGTCAATTTGACTGTCACCTGGTATGGCGGCATCAATAATCCAAACTTTTTCTTTCCCACAATCATAATGTCTGGTCTATTGTGTTCCAAAACTTTGTCAGTCGGGATTTGAAAGTCCCACAGTATTTTTGCGTGTTCATTTTCCACTACCTTTGCAGGTTTATGATCCCACTAGTTCTTTACTAGTGGCAGTTGGTACCTATGACATAAGTTCCAATGGATCATTTGGGCCACAGAGTTGTGCCTCTGTTTGTAGTCCATCTGTGCAATTTTCTTGCAGCAACTGAGGATATGATCCATGGTTTCATCAGCTTCCTTGCACAGTCTTAATTTCGGGTCATCAGCTGATTATTCAGGCATTATGTCTCCTTCTTCAGTGTTCCATTCGTGAGCCATAACCAGATCTCCTTATCCACTTTTCCTTCATTTTGTCAAGGAACTGCCCATGCTAGGCTTTATTGTGCCAGCTGAAAGCTCTGGTTTGTAGTGCAGTTTTCTTATACTGATTCTTTGTCTGCTGTGCTTTGAGAGGTTTCCAGTTATCATTTACATATTCTGCCAGGGTGTGTTTTTCTTCTTTGACTTCTTGTTTTACTTGTAAAAGCCCTCTACCGCCAGACCTTTTAAGCAGATATAGATGGTCAAAATCACTGCAGGGATGAAGTGGATATTGAATGGTCATGAGTGTTCTTGTTTTTCTATCCAAATTGTCCAGTTCTGCCTGCATACAGTTTATGATGCCATCAGTGCTAAAGATTCAGATAGTGTTAGTGAGAGACTGGATTTCAGTTTTGGTTTTCCCATACAGCTTCAGGTCATCTATGTACATCAGATGTGAAATTTCATGAGATTTCTTAGACGCTTGATAGCCGATGGGTGCCACCTTGTCGTAGTGAGGGGCTTAACTGCTCCAAGGATGCTTAGAGCTGTGCTGAGAGTAGTGTGACTACCAGCAGGTCCAACCAAGTCACTGTGATCTCAGCTGAGGAGTGGAACTAAGAGCACCTAACCCACTAGCACTATGGAGAAACAAACCAAAACGAAGTCTATATTGGCTCGGTCATCACCCAGGATAATAAAGACCGCGGTGGATACTGCTGATTCTGGACATCCATCAACAAGTGGACAACAGAATCAAAATACAAATGAACAGTCACAGAAGGGGCAGAATTATACAATGCCAGAAAACTGCACTATTATTGTTATTATTAGCCAAATCCAGTAAGTGTATGTGCACAGAGGCAGCTGCCACGCTGCCATTAAAACTTAGATTTTATTTTTAATACATTATAATAAATAAATAAAGGTATGGCTCATGACTGATGTTATCCAAAGGGCCTTTGGCAGAAAAAAAGATTCCCTGATGTAAAAGCTTAAATGAACATCTGTCTCAATGCACAAGGAAACTTTCTCAGTGTCAGCATAAACCATAAACTAAAACCAAAAACCTTTATTTAAAATGCTTGGGAACAAACATGTTTAAGATTTTGGATTCTTCCAGAATTCTTTGTTATTATTATTATTATTATATTATTTATGCCCTGCTTTATCTCCCCAAAGGGGACTCAAAGCGGCTTGACATAAAGCATTGGTAACAATTTAAAATATACAAATATAGAAACATTAAAACAGAAGTAAACACAAACAGCACTAAAAAATCAGTTAAAAACCATCAAAACAAATTCAAAGTTAAAAACCACAGCATCCCCTGACTAGATGTTAAATGCCTTCTTCTTTTAAAGCCTGTCTGAATAAGAAGGTTTTAGCCTGCCACTTGTAATACTTATATTTGCATACATCTACATAATGAAATATCCTGGAGATGGAACCCATGTCTAAACATGAAATACATTTATATTTCATATACATCTTATAATATCGACTTCAGGTAAGGTTGTACAATATTTTAAATAATATAGTAAGGGTGTCAGTTCTCAGCCACTCATGTGAACAATTGAAGTATTTCAGATTTCAGAATTTTAGGCAGGGGATAATCAACCTGTAATACATTCTTAAAGTGAACAATATCAAATGCGTATCTGTAACTGAGCATATCCATCCATTGTGTATCAATAACTGGTATGAGCAGCATTAGACCCTGAAGTCCCAGGGACATCCAAGCTGGCACAGGTGGTGGTGTTGGGCCCATTCATAGCTGCTCCCATTGCATGCTGTTCTCTGGGTGGTCATTTGCAGGGTACTGTAAGACCCTGAACTACAGTCTAAAGATCCAGCTCTGGATGTTAGTTATTGTACATTCTATGGCTACAGTCTCAAGTGTGACACTGAAATATTGTCAGTTATATGCTTGTGTTGTAATAATGCCCATTTCTTACTTTCAGGTGACTGTTACAACCATTGGATATGGAGACAAAGTGCCTCAGACATGGATAGGAAAAACCATTGCCTCTTGCTTTTCTGTATTTGCAATTTCATTCTTTGCCTTGCCTGCGGTAGGTTGCTTATACTTAAGAATGTGATTACATGCTGATTTTGTTATTGCACTAGTGTCCTAAATATACTTGACATAGTCTTGGAACAAAACAAGGAAGGGGCGATTTCCTTTTCCTACTACAGTCTTCAAATTCAGCTCTGACAACTAGGAAAACTCTGGATCAGATTTTGGGAGAGAGTAGTAGGAACCCTTGCTTCTGATTGTCACAACCTTAGATGCTGGCAGGAGAGTGTTGGAAATAATATCCTCCTTGTTTCCCGCTCAGTTGCTGAACAGACCTCCTTCACTACATTTGACTGCTGCCTGTTAAACTGGACTGGGGTGACATTTGTGTCATTTTGCAGATCTGTGTTTCTAGTTATGAACATGTGATTGCAGCACTGAATGTCAGCCAATCTACTGTTGTTTTTGCTATAGAAAACAAGATTTTCTGTTTGGCACAATTTTCCAAAATGTTCAATTAAAACAGTAACTCTTCAATACAGTTAACTGATAATGTTCTCTATTCTTCAGGGAATTCTTGGCTCTGGATTTGCTCTGAAAGTACAACAGAAACAACGACAAAAGCATTTCAACAGACAAATTCCAGCAGCAGCGTCTCTCATTCAGGTGCCTAAATTCTACATTTAATGTGTATGTTAATCCATTCATAGTAATATATCTTAATGCAATCTCGTTTTGAAGACTATTGGCTTCATATACTTGTCATGAGTACATAAGCTGCTCTGAGAGGTCTCCCTCATATTTCGCAGGAACTCTTTGGAGTGCCTTTAATATTTTTAGTGGAAAAACCTTCTGAAGTTTTCATCTTGGAGCCAGTCTTGAGTAGCTAGCTACTAACTCCTAAACCAGGCATTTAAGGATTTTAAGGCATTCTTTAAACACTTGGGACTTGAACTGGTATAATTCTATGGACATCTTTCTTACCTAGCAGAGGAGTCTTTTTCTGTTCCTTCTCTCTTTATTCAGTATTTTTTTCTCCCTCTCTCCTTCTCAGGCCTCTTCCACACAGCTGATTATATAATCCCACACTTTCTGCTTTGAACTGGAATATATGGCAGTGTGGACTCAGATAACCCAGTTCAAAGCAGATATTGTGAGGTTTTCTGCCTTGCTATTCTGGGTTATATAGCTGTGTTAGAAAGGCCCTCTGTCTTCCTTTTTGAAAAAGCAGCTTCAGTTAAGCAGTTCAAGGCCTTTCTGGTTTGACCTAGTGGTGTAAATATTACTTGCTCTGTTGTACATATGAACATCATCTGTAAATGACCTTATTTCTTTTTGTAAGAGGTTGTTAATTTTCTTTTCCGTTAGAAAGGGAGCTGTTAAAATGAATTAATTTGAAGAAAGTCCATTAATCTATCTGTATTTGGGACCCTGTTAGATCCATTCTGAATTGAAGTTTGACTTGTTTCATAACCGACATATGTATTTGAGCCCTCCTTTACAACTCACTCTTGAAAAGTCTAGCATGCATAAATTAGATGTATATTTTCAAATAACAGAAATATAAATGAACATTTGCAATCTTGACTGTTTTCAGATGAATTACAAATGTTTGTAGTAACTCAATCTTTTGCCGATTTTTATCCAACCTTTTAGACCGCCTGGAGATGCTATGCATCAGAAAACCCAGACTCTTCTACCTGGAAAATATACATTAAAAAGCCTTCCAGAAATTATCATTTGATGTCTCCTAGTCCCAAGCCAAAGAAAACAGGGATGGTGTCGGTAATGAGCTATATTTCTGTTTTCTTGACACATTTTTCCATTTGATAAATTAGTGTTTAAAACTAAGCTAAATCAACTTTTCCATAGAATGTTTTTTTCTATGTAAAATAACTCTTGCGGAAAATATGTTTTTCGTATTATCTACAGAAAATAACAATTTGATTTATTTATTTATTTATTGACTCCACACCAGCCACACTGCCGTCCTCTTTCCTCCCGGAAGCTCCATTGGCGAGGAAACGCCTCTCCCACCTTAATGTTTACAATGAGATTATATGAATACAATAGTGGATAAAACACAGATTAAAATCTAAAAACATCCAAAGGCCTGCTGGAACAGGTGTGTCTTGCATGTGTTCTGCATACAAGTTGAATAGGTTGTGTGAAAGTATATACACCTTTCCCAATCTTGAACCAGTCTGTTGCTCCATGGTCAGTTCTTACTGTTGCTACTTCGTTGTTATACAGATTCCTCAGGAAAGAGACAAGGTGATTTGGTATGTGAGGGGGAGGAGGGGGTGTTGTGGGGGTAACCGGGAAAGATGTGAGGGGGAGGAGGGGGGCTGGGGGGGGGGAGAGCTGAGGGCAGTCTCTGTGTGGGGGATTTAATGTCCTTTCTTCTCTGCAGTTGTCTGTATGTTTCTGCGAGGGGATTTCCCTTCTCTGGTTGTCGACCTTTGGTTCTGTACTGGGCCCCTCCTAAGCTTGCCGAGTTGCCGGAAGTGCATCGCTCGTCAGGTTTTGCTCTGAGCCTTTAGGTAGTCTTTGACTGGTGACCAGTCGGTCCTTTTAGATGGGTACCCTTCGCCTTTGTTTAGAAGGAAGGTAAGTTTGTCCATACTCATAATTTCTCCTACCTTGGCCAGCCATTCTTCGGTAGTGGGGGTCTCCTCATTTCTCCATTTTCTTGCGTAGGTTATTCTCACCGCCATTGACAAATATGTGAAGAGCCTATCTGCGTTTTCATCCGAGAGGTCTTCTTCCGTTGTCAGGCCAAGTAGGTAGGCTTCAGGTCTAAGCTCAATGGGGAGGCCAAGGATCTTTTGGGTGGCAGAGTGGATCTTTTTCCAAAAGGTCACCGCGCTTTGACAGGTCCACCACATGTGGTAGAAGGTGCCCGTCTGGGAACCGCACTTCCAGCATTTGTTATGTGCTTCCTTGTACATGAGACCTAGCTTGTGCGGCGTCATGTACCAGCGATTAAACATCTTGTGCCAATTCTCCTTGAGCTCCATCGCCTATGTGTATTTTATCTTTTTCCTCCAAACTCTTTCCCATTCCTGGAGTGAGATCGGCCGACCGATGTTACTGGCCCATTTTATCATGCACTCCTTCACCACTTCCGTCTCAGTGGCCCATTCCAAGAGTCTGGAATACAATTTAGTGATTTGTTTCTTGTGACTCTTTAGGAGGGTCTTCCAGAGGCTTTCCTTCTCCTCGAACCCTAGGAGTTCGTCTTTTTTGAAGCATTCTTTGACTTGCAGGAGGTGGAGCCATGTCAGATGGTTGAAGTTGGCTGTGATCTGTTCTGATGATTTTAGGTACCTTTTCCCTCCTATCTTGACCATAAGGTCATCATAGGTGGGCCATGCTGTAAGGACTCACCTGTCCTAAGTGGGTGGAAAGCCTGCTTGGAGGTTTTTCCTTTCTGCTGGAAGAAAGCTGGCATCCATTTTGGCAAAGGGATTTGCAGCTAACAGCCAGAAGGGGGGAGGTCATAGCCAGAGAGGGGGTGTGGCCTTAGAGTCAATCCTGCTCAGAGATAGGAGTGCCCTGTGATTGGCTGAGTGCCAGAGGGGTGGAGCAGAGCTGACTAAAGGAGGGATCTTGGCAGAAAGATTCTCAGTCTTGGGCAGAGCTTTGATTGAGACAGATCTTAGCTCTTGCTGGTGTGGTTTGAGGTTGGAGTGACAATATCCTCCAAGCCTCAGCCATAGGAACTGCCCAGTCATATACTATAGTGACACAACCAGGGTGTGGGGTGACACTGATAGTTAGGTTAGAGCCATTAGGGCTGACTTTGCAGAGTCAGACTAAACACCTTGTCTCCTCAGTGTAAAGAGGGAAAGGTGGGTTCTGTGGCTGGAGAGTCAGCAGCAGGCTGACTCAGGCAGGGAAGACTCAGAGGGACTTCTGGTGTATAGAAGCTCCTGTTAGGAACCAGCTGTTCACTCCTATTTTCAGACAATAGGGTGACAGGCTTATATTTTAGTCAAGACTCAGTACTGACTAAAGTATTGTTAAGATCTAAGCATTTATGAAGTATTTATCTGTAACCACATGCTTAGCATTTTAATATCTGTAACCGCACGCTCTAGCTTATTATTACCATCAGTAACCATACGATATTGTTGCCTCTCTGTAGAACCGTTGTGATCTGTGCCTCATTGCTAGCTGTTAATTAATAAATTCTGTTTTATTGTTAACTTTAAAAAGCCTCTATCTCGATATCTTTTAGTTCCTCACAGTGTGGTTGTGTTTGGGTGGCTCGGTCAACAGAACTACCATTTAAACATCTTATTTAATTTAAAATCCTGATTGTTAATAATTAGGTTGGTGGCAGTACTACTGGGAGGATTTATTTTAATTAATAATCTCCAGAACCAGTGGCCAAGTCGTCACACATGCGCTCCCTCCCAGTAGGCTTTTTTGAGTCGCTTCCAGGGGGGAAACCCAGAGAGGAGTGAAACGGTAAAATCTCTTTTTGTGTTTCTGCCATACCCTCATTAGGGCGGCTCTCAGTGGGTGCCTCCTAAGGTTCCTCCCTTCCTTTGTACGGTTGTACCACAAAAAGTTGTGCCAACCAGACTGCAGATCAAAGCCTTCCAGGGCCAACAACCCGTCCTTTTCCAAGCCCATCCAGTCAGTCAGAAAGGCTAGGCTGCAGGCCTCAAAGTATAGCGTCAGGTCTGGCAGGCCCAGTCCCCCTCTTTCTTTTCCGTCAATTAGTGTTGAATATTTGATCCTCGCTTTGTTCCCATTCCATATAAACTTCAAAATGTCCCTTTTCCAGCTATCAAATAATCGGTTTGATCTTATAACCGGAATGTTCTGGAACAAGTAAAGTAGTCTTGGCAGCACGTTCATTTTGACAGCCGCTATCCTCCCCATGAGGGAGAGCCCCGCCTGTTTCCAACTTTCTAGGTCTGTCTGCACCTTTTTCCATAAGGTCTCGTAATTGTTTTTCACCAGCTGTGCGTTCTGGGCTGTCAAGTGAATACCAAGATACTTAATTGACTTCGAGACTCGAATGCCTGACTGCTCTTCGAGTAGCTCTTGCCGTTGTTTGGGCATGTTTTTTGCTAGGATCTTTGTTTTGTTTTTGTTTATCTTCAGCCCTGGCAGCCTGCCAAACTCTTCTATGGCTGTTAGCCACGACTGTATGTTGGTCACGGGCTCTTTGATGAAGCAGATCAAGTCGTCGGCAAAGGCTCTGACTTTGAATGCGTGTCTCCCCACCTTCGGGCTCTTCAGCTGCTGGTTTGCTCTGAGCTTCCTCAATAGAATTTCTATTGAGAATACGAAGATCAGGAGGGAGAGGGGACATCCCTGTCTTGTTCCTTTTTGGATAACAAATCTCTCTGTTGGCTGACCATTGATCCAAATGTTCGCCGTCTGTTTCTTGTAGATCGCCCCAATAGCATTCATGAAGTGGTCGCCCATTTCCATTTCTGACATCAGGAGTTGGAAGAAGCTCCAGTTCAGGTTATCAAAGGCCTTCTCCACGTCCAGGGCGAGGAAGGCCACTTCTTTCTTGGGATGGGCCTCATAATATTCTATCAGGTCAAGAACTACTCTGACATTGTCCCTGATTTGTCTGCCAAGAAGGAAGCCGTTCTGGTCTGGGCCCACCCATTCACTTAGCCAGATTTTCAGCCTTTCTGCCAGGATGCTGGCTAAGATCTTGTAGTCGTTGTTGAGGAGGGAGATGGGCCTGTAGTTGGCCACGTTGGTTGCGTCTGACCCTTCCTTGTGGATTAAGGTGATGTTGGCCTCTCTCCAGGAGTCAGGGATCACCCCTTCCGCCAGAACTCTATTGAAGATCTTCTTCAAGAAGGGGACTACTTCGTTGGCCAGTGTCTTATATAGCTTTGCGGTCAGCCCATCTGGTCCCGGAGCTTTGTTTGTGCCTAGGTTTTTGATCGCCTTCCTAATCTCTTCTTCCGAGATTTCTTTATTTAGTAAGGATCTATGTTGGTCTGAGATTTTTCGTAGTTTCTGTTCCCTCAGGTAGAGCAGAATGTTATCTCTCTCCACTTGTTCTCCCGCGTAGAGATTAGTGAAGAATCTTTGAAACTCTTTTTTTATATCATCGTCCCTCGAGGTCAGCCTATCTCCACATCTAATCTTAGTGATAAATTCTGCTTGCCTCTTCTTCTGAATCCTCCTTGCCAGCCATTTGCCTGGTTTGCTGGCATTCTGGAAGGTCCGTTGCTTCAGGAACTTCAGGTCCTTGGACATTTGCTCCAGTTTGAGGTGATGCTTCTGTTGTTTCAGAGCTGCCAGATTGCTGACCATCTCTCGGTTTTTCGGGGATGCCTTTAGTTTTGTTTCTTCAAGTTTGATTTTTCCCTGCAGTTCTTGCATCTTTTCTCTGCAGATTTTGTTCTTGACTGCATTGTGCTGTATGAGATGACCTCGCAACACTGCCTTGCATGCGTCCCAGATTGTTTCCGGTGAGGTTTCCTGGTTGTCATTGTGGTCAAAGTAGTCCAACATTATTGATTTGTACTTGTTGATATCCTCTTCTTTTTTCAGGAGGTTGTTTAGTCTCCATCTTCTCGTGGGAGGTTTGTAGTTCACTATCATCTCCAGTGGGCAATGGTCGGAGAGATCTCTTGGGAGAATGTTGATTCGTGAGACCTTTGTGATCAGGGAGTGGGACACCCAGATCATGTTGTTTCTCGACCAACTCTGGTGCCTGTGGGAGTAAAACGTGTAGTCTTTCTCACTACAGTTGTACGTGCGCCAGGCGTCTTGCAGTCCAAGAGTGTCTCTGAGGTGTAGGAGCATTTTCGGGAGCGTACCTTTTGTGTCTGGGTTCAGTCTCTGCTTCTTCCTTTCCCCCTGGGATCTGTCCAGCTGTGCGTCCATCACTCCATTAAAGTCACCCATCAGGATCAGACTGTCGAAGTTTTGTTCCTTGATGTTGCTCTGGAGTTCCTTTGTGAAGTTTGATTTGGGACCATTTGGGGCATATATGTTACAGAGTAACAGCTTCTGTAGACCCATCCTGACCGTCACTCCGACCATTCTGCCCTCTTGGTCGTTGAAGGCTAATTCAGCAGGATATTTCTCACTGACGTAGATGGCCACTCCATTCCGTTTCCCCTCGGCCAGTGAGTGGAAAAGATTGCCGACGCGCTTGTTCTCCAGGTGGTGTGCATGGGATTTTTTGATGTGGACTTCCTGGAGTGCTACTATGTCATATCTTTTTTGACGTAGAAGGTTGAACAGTCTTTTTCTTTTGGATGCAGAGTTCAGTCCATTAATATTGTTGGAGAAGCAGGTCACCTGGACTTGGAGGTCACTCATCTTGCATTTCTACTGTGTGGTCCGCATCGCCATGTTCTGTCCCCGCCATTCTTGATCCATCATCTTTGCCTTTGCTATGAGGGTCTCACCTGGGTGAGGGTAGCTCGTGATCCAGGGAACTGAAACGCCTTTTCTTCGAGGAGTCACTTTGGCCCATCTGCGCAGGTGACCTTTGCTTGTGGTCTGCTTTCAGCTTTTCAAGGAAGTCCTTGGCTTTTTCAATGGACGTTAGCCAGTGTCTTTGGCCCCCATGAGTCGCCATGACTCCCTCGGTCTTTTCCCACCTGAAGCGGATTATTCTGTTTTTTAACTTCCGTTAGGAAGTGGTAGTTCCTTCTTTTACTGATAAACGACGCAGTGAACTCTTTCAGTATGGTCACTTTGCCCCCTTTGTAAGTCGGTTCTACCTTCTTCTTTTCTCGAAGGATCTCATCTCTGATTCTCCGTCTCTCAAAACGTACCACCACGTCTCGTGGTACGTTGTTCTTCTTTGCATACGCCGTAGAGACCCGGTACACTCTATCAATCTCCTGGGCGGTTTCATTTTCTCCTTTCTTCAGGATAGTGGCTGTCAATCTGTGGACTATTCCTTGCAGATCCTCGTTGGGTTCTTCCACTACATTTCAGAAGCGAAGCCACGACTCTAGCTCGTTCTGCTCTAGCTTTTCTTGGAGCTGTTCGATCTTCGCATTTTTGGCCTCGATTTTGTCCAGCCTGGCCTTCATCTTTCCCTGAGCGGTCGCAAGCTTTCCTTCGTCCTGTTTTATCTCCCTGATTTCTTCGTTGATGTGTGATAGTTCTTTTGAGAGATCTGACTTTATGCTCTGTAGCTGGTCTTGGACTGTCCTGTGTTGGGACTCTTGTCTGCTAGCCATCTGTTCCATTTGTTTCTGTGCTTGTTCCTGCCTTTCTGCTATTCTTTGGATTTCTCTCAGGATATCCTTAAGCGTCGTCTCTTCCGAAAGTGGTTGTTTTTTGCCACTCCAGTAGTGACCTTGGTGTTCCTTGAGTTGGCCATGACTTTTCCCCACCGTATTCTCTGGAAGAAGGGGTGGGGGGTGGGAGGGGGTGTCTTGGAACCTTTGCTACTGTGGCCTCGACCTTTGCCTCGTGCACCCTGTGTGGTAGGGTGGATAGGGGGGCTCCTGCTTTGTTTATATGGGCTTGTCCTGTGTAGAGTCTTTTTTGGCTTTGTTCTGAGTGTGTGTGTGTGTGGGGGGGAGGGTGTTGTCTCCCTGCCGCTTTGGTTTCCTGCTGCTGACCCTTGTCTTTCTGTCCGCTTCTCTCCTCCTGGTTCTGGTGTTTAGGTAACTTCTACCTTAGTTCCCTTTCTGTCTTTCTTTTTCTTTTTTATCTTTTATTCCCTTTTTATATATATATGTATTTATTTATTATATTTTTAAGGGTCAGTTTGCAGCTTCTAGGGTCCTCCCTTTCTTGGCTCTTTTTGCCCTCTTCCCTTCCTGGGTTCTTCTCCTTTCCCCGGTCGCCCTCTCAGTGAATCTGGGTCTCTGTTGGTGCTCCTGCCGTACTTTGTTAGGGAGAGGGCCTTGATTGACCTTGTGGTCCCTCTCTCTGTCTTCCAGTCGGGGTTGTACAACTTTACAGATTTCAAAATGGCGCTCCCGCCAAAACTCTCTGTCTTCTTCCCTTTTCCCGGGCTTACAAGAGCTCCTCCGCCATCTTGGGTTCTTCTCTAATCGTTATTCCTATTCTGACTCCCTTGTTCCCCCCCCTTTTGGAGCAGGTGAGAGCTCCCAGTTTGCTTTTTCCCAACGGGGGGGGGGGGATTTGCTCTCCCTCTCTGGGCCCAGTCTTCGCTGCACAGCCTCGGCCGAGGCGCTGTTGGGGCCTGCGCTGATGCTGGCGCGCCTCCCCTCCTCCGCGAATGGCGACTCCCAGTTGTTGGCGGTCCCCCTACTTACTCTTGCCTTCGGTGGGTTCGTCCTTCTTCTTTGCCCTCAGGGTGGCTGGGGGGGTGGGGGGGCGGGCTGGGCCGGCAGTAAGTGCGGGTCGCTGCCCGCTTCCCGCCCCTCGGCCCGCTTGTCGCTACGGCGTTGGTCCGGGCTCACTCAGCCTCCCTCTCTTGAGGAGCGAGGGCCTCTGGAGCCAGCGGAGCCTGCCCCGGTGACTTCGCTGTCCCTCCGGACGCCTCTACGTCCGTGGGAGGAAGGCACCAAACGCCCTCCGGCCGGGGAGACGGACGACACTCCGGGAGGTCTCAGAGTGTCCGCCCTGCCGCCATCTTCGCCTGACCGGAAGTCCCCGATCACTGTAATGTTAAAAGGCTTGCCTTGCACTCGAATTCTGTCATTTTTTGGATTGTATCCAAGCACTGCTTTAGCGACTTTCTTATTAATTATGAAGGCTACTCCATTTCTTCAGTTTTCCATTTGTCCACAGTAGTAGATCTGGTGGTCATCTGATGTGAAGTGGCCTATTCCAGTCCATTTCAGTTTGCTGACCCCCAGAACGTCTATCTTTAGTCTTTCCATCTCACCAAAAACAACATCCAGTTTGCCCTGGCTCATAGATCTTACATTCCAGGTTCCTATGGTGTGTTGATCTTTAGAGCATCGGATTCGTCATTCACTGCCGCTAGCCTTCCTTTCAGCTATGAGCTAGCTGCATCATCACATCTGGGGCTAGTTGAACTCATCCTCTGCAGTCCCTTCTTCAACATTAGTTGCGTATGGCTTGCTTATGAAGAGAGATAGGAACTTCATGGATGATGACATACTTCAAGCTTCTCGGACCCTACAATCTAGTTTTTCGGTATACCAAGCAGTAGCCATGATGACTGGTGGATTCTGGGAGAAGTAGTCTAAAAGGTTTTAGACTACACCTTTTGCAAGCCTCGAGACAAACCCAAAGCTGATATAAATCAGATTTCCATGTTTCACATGAGTAACTTCTGCTGTTGATGTTGTGTGCTTTCAAGTCATTTCCAACTTATGATGATCTTAAGATGACCCTATTATAGGGTTTTCTGCTCATAACACTACTTTGAATTCAAATTTTAAGTACTTAACTGCTTATGTGAACAATTGCCCTTCCTGGCTAGTTAAACTGGCCAAGGATGGGTTGTTGGATTAGTTTGGTTCCATCATAAATTCATCGTTGGGCCAGGGGAAATTCCCATCCTGCCTTAAGCAGGCGGTGGTAAAACCATTACTGAAAAAGACCTCCCTTGACCCCTTCAAGCTTAATAATTACAGACCAATTTCCAACCTCCCTTTTTTGGGCAAGGTTCTTGCAGCTCCAGGGATTCCTAGATGACACCAATTTTCTATAAAGCCCTGAAAGGTTTGGGACCCACCTACCTTTATGAGCACATCTCTGTCACGATGCAGGGTCTCGGCCCAGCCCCTTAATCACACACACAGAGACGGTAATCAGCTATTTATTGAATAATAAAAAAACAGGTGAAAAGGTAAATTGTCCATAAAACTATCAAAAGTTCAATCAAAAAAGGTAAAGAGTCCGTAAGTAAAATCCAAAGGCAAACGTAGCAAAGACTCCGCAAAAACAATGCGGATCAAGGACTTGGTCCGTGGCAAGGAACAAGGCAAAGTTCATAAACAAACCCAAGAAACTTCTTGGCAAGATCCGAGCCGGCAACCTGGCTCCGTGGAACTTCGCTCGCTTCACTCCCCTTAGAACAGAAGTGACCGAGCTACTGAGGATCCTTTCCCACGGATCCTATACTTAATCCCCTTGGCGAGGCCCCCGACGCTCTAGGCTTCTGCGCCAATCTGTGCTACGGGATCTAGCGCTTCTCTGGCGCTCTAGGCTACGGTGCCAATCTCTCCTGCTGGACTCAATGCTCCGTCTCCTATCAAAGCTCCGTCCTTGCCTCCCAGCACCTGGGTCACTATCTTCATGAGAGCCGAACTCCCTTTCAGCTTCCATGGGCTCATCCTCCACTGTTTCCCTGATCCTTTCCTGCGACCCGAAACCACCTGGTTTCTCATACTGATCGGAATCATCACTCTCAGGGTCAGCCTGAACTTCCCAGCTATCATAGCCGTCAGGCCATTCATCATCCCAGGCCAAGCTCTCTGTGGGAGAGGAAGGCCCAGCTAACTCATCAGCCCCTTCCTCCATGTCCTCATCAGCTGCAGCTGGCCCTAATGCAAGTGGGACCCCTGGTGCTGCCCCCTGCCCCCCAGGCACGAAAGGGAACTGGGTTGCTACAATCTCCTACCACAAACCCGCACGATCTCTTAGATATTCTGGAGATGCTCTTCTTTCACCCCTTCCTCTATCACAGGCTCAACTTGTGGGAACGAGAGAAAGAGGACCTTCTCTGCTGTGGCTCCCCGCTTTTGGAATTCGTTATTTAGGGAGATCAGGCAAGTCCCTACCCTAGCTGCTTTCAAGAAAGATCTAAAAGCCTGGCTCTTCCGATGTGTCTTCGGAGAGTGACTACTCAACCCATCTGGTTGTTTCCATATAACAGTTGCTCTCAAAATAAAGCACCTTCCTTTTCTCCCATCCCCTATAAAGGCCAAATCCCACTGCTCCTCCCTTTTGGGCTCCTTTCTTATAAATGCACTTTTTATCCCTATCTTGCCCAGGGTTTTAACCTTTTAATATTTTGCCTCATACATTTGGCCCATCCTCTGTGTTCGATTTTATTATGTCATTTTATATTCTTTATTTTATTTGTTATTTTATATTTTGTTTGATGTATTTTTTGTCATTCTGTGTTTAATCATGTTGTATTATTTTGGGCTTGGCCTCATGTTAGCTGCCCCGAGTCTCCTTTGGGGAGATGGTGGCAGGTTATAAAGTTTATTATTATTATTTGTAATAATAGTTTGTATTTGAAAATATAGATCGACTCCATTGTTAGCCATCAAGCCATAGAATACCATGCGCTACATGGTACTAAAGATGAAAGCTAATTTACCAGACCCTCATCTCATGCTGTCTCTGACAGAAGTGGCTGCAGTCCAGTGGATATTTAAAATATATTGTTATTGTGATACTACAATTATTAAAATACAGATGCCCATATCCTGGATTGCAACTCTTAAGATCTTTTACTGTAGATCATAATTTTCTTTCCTCCCTCCAAGAAATGGAAGGATGGGCAGAATAATAATATTATTTTTGCCTACAATAAATATTCATTCTTATTTTCTTTATACTTTGTCTGATGTTTTCATATTTTAAATTATCTTATTGCAATGAATTGAGCAGTATAAGCCTCAGAGTAGTTTCTTATCAATGTATTTTTAAAAATTAAGATTGAAATATTTGTTCTTATTAGGTAAAGAAGAAGAAATTTAAGACAGAAAAAGACAATGGATCAACATCTCCTGATAAAATCTTACCTGTTCCACAAATCACATTTGACCATGCAGTGGATGATAGGAAATCTGACAACTTTCATTTGGACCCCTATGATAATTCTGGTAAGAATTATAGTTAGAATTTACATGTATTAAAATCTACAGTGGCAAACCTCAGTTAACCAGCATCCATGGGGATTGGTAGATGCTGTGCAAATTAATTTCTGGTTGCTTGAGAGTTATTATTAAACTCTAATTAACTAATACTGTACCCGATACTATACTGTACCATAAACTCTGTATTGATCCTCTCCATTGGCGCCCCCTTGTTGTGGGGGAGAGGCTTGCGTACCCTAATGAAGTCATAAGCTATGCTCGGGGTGGCATAATAGTCACCGGTACGGCCTCCCATGCCAGACAAGTCATAACCGAAGGGTCTGGCAAAGAGCGTCAATAGGCAGGATGGGCTCTCTAGCCTTTTGGCAACCATCCTAAGAGAAGGAGAACTCTAAATTCAAACCCAGGCAGATGGTGCTCATCTAACCCTGTAAGGTCAACTACCTAGAGAAGGAAACTCAAATCAAACCTACCACCTGAGGACCTCACTGCCACCGTCCTAACTTACTAGGCCCGGCAGATGGACCTTTGGTTTAAAGGGTGAGGCCAGTTCTGTGCACGCTGTGCTCCACCAGAAAAATCCATTGCACAGGCTTGAAGGACACATCCAGCCTCCGAATCATCAATGCGCTTGTAGAAAGCGTGGGATGAGTCCTTTCTGAATCTTTGTTTGCGAAGAAAAGCCAAGACTGTTACTATACATGTATTTTAGTTTTTATTTAAAATATTGTTTATTCAAAAAATTTTGGTTACTTGAGAGTCTGGCAGTTTTGAGTTTTGGTTAACTGAGAATATATGGTATTTTGCCGGACTTCATTGATATCTGATCCAATTGTTTGCGTAGGTATATCTCAGTAATGGAATACCTGGATAGGTCCATAAAATTGCAATGGCTATTCTGTTCTCCTGTCTGTTAGTTTCAGTGCTCTTCTAGTAAGATACTGCATTCTGTGGAAGTGTGGGTTGGGTGTGAACAGGCTGTTTCAAAACATTTTACTTCTGATAATGAAAGACTTTGTGGTCTGAAAATATTTTCGAGGGGAAACTCTTCATATTGATGATTTTAGAAGGAGTAGACCTCTAGATCTATAGACTCAACATCCTTATAATCTGGAAAACTACACTTTGTTTCTCTGCCCTTTGATTCTTCTCCAACCCTACCACTTTCTAATAACCATCTAACTTGTAGCAACCCTTGAAAATAATACTTGCTTCTTTTGTATGTTTGAAGCTTCCAGGATTCTGTATGAATGTGTAACCAAGCGGGAAGATAAATTCTTGGTTGAAAAGGTCTTAAGCCTATCTCTGCTTGACAGTTATCACTCTAGTTTGCCATGCTTCTAAGTTGTTTTCTGCACTCCATGATCCTGTAACAGTAGCCTGCATAGCTGGAATGATATTCTGATTTTCTTCACAAGCTTTCTGCAACATCCTCTTTGAAAAAAAAAAACAACCTAAAAAGCATTTGGTGAATATCAAATATGTAAATTATTTCTGTTTCTTGATGTATAGCTGATGTCCATACTTGGATATTCTGAAGGTTCTCTTCCATTTTCTTTGACTGTCAGTTTGACAAGTTCTCCTACAAATAAATGGCAATTTTACTAAACATGTTGTAGAAAGCAAATATCAATGGGGAATGTGACATTGGAATGCATATCAGGTAAAAAGGTCACATGCAGTTCTGGGCTTCTCAATAGATTATGTAGTACAAAAGATGTTATAGCTCTCTTTCACTGCTTTCTATGCACAACTGACTTTAGCCTTTAACTGTGACTTTCACAGTTTAAAGGGCAATGTAATCTATAAGCAGGTACTAACTCCAGCTTGGAAACAAAGGGTTCCTTTTCCTTCTGACATCTATTCTCTTTCTTTCCTCCCCATGTTCTGTTCTCTCAAAACTCTTACAAGTATACAGGACAAAAAGGAATGTTTAAATGTTTTGGTAAGTTCAAGAAGCTCCATTTATCTACAGCATGCAAAACTCCAAAAACCTAACCTATCACTTGTAGTAGTCTAGTCTTCATATTCTGGTCCTGGCTCTTAATTGTTTAGGCTGCAGTAGAATTGGAGAAAATTGGCTCGCCGCTTGTGCGAGCTTGCTCACCGCCATTATTTTCGTTCATTTATAATGTTGGTACTTACCTGAGATATGTTATGTATTTGTGATATGTTGTACTCATGATGTTCTTTGTACCTATGACGAATTAACACAATATATGTCGCATTTACTAGAGAAGATTCCATTGTTTGTCTACCATACATAGATTGCTGTTGCCTTGATTGGCTTCCTGCTATCTTTTCCACTGTATTGCAGTAGAATTTGGCCAAATGAGTATGAGAATTCTTTATTTTGTGACTATTATCAAAACTAAGTTGCTAAGGAAGAAATATAGGTAATAGTTATTTAATTGTCTTGTTTCATTAACATGATTTATGTTTAACATTCCATTTTATACTTTTATCATAACATCTGAATTAATCTGTAGTCTTTATTCAATGCCCTTTTAACCTTTGCTTGTTCATTCATGTTTGAGACTTTGTAAATAAAATACGATAATGCTAAGTGGTTCCCTGATACGTGGCTTCATTTGATAAGTGTATTTGAAGTATGTTTATTTGGAAGTAGATCCCACTGTGTTATATAGATCTTACAGCTTTTAAAATATTTACTAGTTTGCATTCTAAAAATCTTAGCTTATTTTCAATATACTTCTTATGTTCCTTATCATTTTAAAATTATTTTATCTCAGAATGTATTTCTGATATTTTTGCTATGATAGAATTAAAATGGGAAAATACTAGATCATGATATAGCCAACACTTAGCATTTAAGACTCATCCTTCAATGAGAAAGGTTCAGAATATCTTAATTTTCTCATTGAAATCAGTGAGAAAAAATATTTGATGGATAGTCCCCTTAGTGTGTAACCTTTTTAGGTAATTTAGTTTACTGGAACTGAAAAGTATATTTTACCGAATCAGAAATAATCATAAGATCCAGTTCCTTACACATGGCCTCTGGTGCTGTTCAGGGAGAAATCAATAGAGATGTGAATAGTTCATTTAATTTAGAATTACTGTTATATATAGTTCAGTCATAAAATTGTTAGCTAAAGTTATAAACAGCTAGTGAGGGCTTTTTCTTTTAAAATCCAGTTAAATAGTTAAATAAGAATGCTTAGTGTTTCCTTCCATTTTTAGCTTGGAATATAATGCAGCCATAAAGATATAATAATAATAATAATAATAATAATCCACTCTCCCCAGAAGGACTCAGGGTGGTTTACACTTAAAAAGACAAACATTCAATGCTTCAAAATAGGTACAGATGCATCAGAAACCAGAACATTATCTATTAGATATTATAGATACAAAATTGAAAAAAAAACCAAACAAAAACAAATATAGATTATTGAATTATCTGCAGATGGTGGCCAGAATAAATTATGTTCATCACCAGAGAACAAAAGAAATCCCTTCTAGAGAACAATGGATGTCTAAAATAGTGGACAGAATGTGCATGGACAATTTAACCCAATTACTAAACAAACACACAGAAGGACATAGAAAAACCACTGACTGATCTTTAGTGAGAGATTATATGAGAAAAGAAAAAAAACCAAAATTTATAATATAAACAAATTTAATATAAGAGAACTTGTCCCCAGAAAAAAAGAATGGGGACGGCGAAATAAAATCAAGTCAAGAATTAAGACTGGGATAGAAAATACCATGGCGAAGAAGATTGGAAGTTTTTCCTTTCCCTTTTTTAAAAACCTATATCTCTAACTTTACCTATTTTTCCTTTCAAACTGATTGTAGATAAGAAAACTAATAAAAATATTTTTAAAAGATGTAACATTACATTAAAATTATTTTTGATATGGGAACTTCCATCCCTAAACACAGTCCTTAGCCCTTCCTTACTCGAACCACTGACATCTCCCCAAGATAGGAGAAGTTGTTACTTCAGTCATCCTCATTAGTATAGTGAAATAAGATTGATACAGCATTTTAAGTGTGACACAACGCAAAGCGGGGGGTGGGGGTGGGGGGAGGCCCAGCACCAAAAAGGTGTTATGTCTGGCTGGTGGAGTTGAAGCATGCAGGAATCCTCTTATTGATACTTTTATATTGTATGAAAGAGAAACAGACCATGGTATCTTAGTGCCATTTAGGTAATTGTATTAAAAATATATCAAGCCATTTTAAAAATGAATAATTGATGGGTTCAGTTGCTCTGTTACTTCTCCAGTTGACTATCTCCCTTTCTGTTCTGTCTCCTTTGCACTCTGTTTTTTCCTCTCTTTCACCTACTGAATCTCAGTTCGACAGCATTCCTGGTCATCCTTTTCTGCAGAGCAGCCTTCTCCCAGTTCTCCCCCTTCTCCAGGTAAAACTTCCATCTCTTTGATTTATTTCTCTTAAATATTGAATTGTTAAAGTGCATTTTGCCATCTGGGGGAAGATTAGGATTATCTTGTCTTTCAAAGGTTTAGGAAACAAATTTATGTCTTTACCGAAATCAGATATTTTAATGTTAAGCCATAAGAAATAACTGTTAACAATGCATAATATCAGCAACAGAATAGAAGAACCAAAAGATAAAACAAATTGCTGCACAGTTGGTTATTCCTATCAAATGCATGCTAGTCAAGGCCAGTTTTGGAGGCCACCTCTGCTTCTTCCCTCAGTTACTCACCTCTGGAGGCAGGCAGTCTGCAGGAAACGCTCAAGTCTTCTGTCCTCTGCACTGTATCAAGAGGCTGAAGAAGAGGCCTCAGCTGCTGGAAAATGCTTAAAAGAAGTCCTTTCAGAGCAAGAAGCTATGGAGATGGAACATAAGGCAGAGGCCTTTGCAGAGAAGGAGAAGGCGCCTGTAGTGTGCAAATTCAAGACATGGGCATGCCTGCAGGAGCACAACCTGGAGGGCGGTTGGGATGTGGAGTGTCACCAACAAAAAGCTCTGCGAGCTACACTGTAAGAACAGCAGCAGGACTGGGCCCAGTAGGAGAGGGAACTGGAGCAGCAGTGCCAGGTCCTGCAGGAGGGGAGCTGGAGCCAGCTGAAGAAGGAGAAGGGTTGAGAGGAGCTGCAGCTGATTGGCACTTCAGGTGAAGAGAAAATGAGCCAACTTTCTCACTCTACAATGACACAACCAGAAGCTCAAAAGGCAGCAGATATCCTGGCCACTGTGCAGTTGGAAGTCCTAGGGAGTGAACTGGAGTGAACTGGAGGCTGTCCAGTGAGAGGGGCTACCTGAAGATTGAAATGAGCTTGGTTAAGACAGGTTATGAGAGAAAGAGTGGGGTGTTCTCCTCGAAGGTAAGTAGAATAGAGCAGGGAACGTCTTTGTATTCAAATCGAATTCTTTATTCTTGTTTCGTCAAAATAAATTGATTCAAAATCATCAAGGTAAAAGTGGAATCAAGGTATATAAATGTTGCAAGTGGAGATGAATCCAACTTCCGATCAAAACATCCCAAGACAATAAAGTAAATAAATGCGGAACATCCGACAATAGATATATACTCCGGGATGGAACGGAAGGGTGCGGGTCGACGGTCAGAATAAGGCCTTGGCGTTTCGCCTGTATAGGCTTCGTCCACCAGGCCTTGATGCAAGCAAGATAAGCTCTCAGTTCCAGACCCCAGCTTGGACCCAGAGTGTCTACCACCTTCAGAAACTCTGGAGACACAGAAAGTGGACTCTTTTGAAAATAGCCAGAGAGTAGAAGACAGCAAAGGACCACTCTGGACTCAGGCAGTCCCCCTCCAGTGCGTCATCCAGCACAGCAAGTCTCATTGGCCTCCTAAAGCCCTCAAAAAGTCCATTCTGAACCCTTGCCAGCATTTTATCCATTCCTTTCCCAATATGGATTGTCTCTCCTCAGCAGCATTCACCCCCATTCCAAATATCGGAATACATCCGAATTCCATTTTGAGAAAATTACTAAAAAAAATCGGAAGTGATTCACATTTGAAGCCAGAGCAAAACCAATATCCGATTCAACTTCCAAAATGAATTTTTCCATTTGAAACTGGCCTAATATTTACATCCAAGAATTAATGTTTTAAGTATAATATCAGGTCACATAACAGTGAATGTCTTTAAGGGTTCCTGATTCTGTTTAACGTTTTGAGTGGACTTGGGTCCACAAAATACAGCTTTTCTTTGGGAGCAGAAAATTTTCACAAAGGAGGTAATATCATACCAGACTTGTATTAGGAGAAGTAATAGCACCCCAAAGTCTCTTCTCTGGGTATGCTCTGGTCCTCTTTATCATACTTAAAATCTTATTTGTTTCTCTTTGAATCTGTCTTTTCATTGTTTTATCCTAAATTTCCTTTGAGATCTTGGGAATACTTTTTGTTTTGCCTTAAATTACATAGGTAATGGAGCAGTTTAATCTTTACTTGCCTATTTCTCTCCATTTTTAGATGTAAACACAGGACCCTTCATTAGGACTAATAGCTTTGCTGATGAACTTGACCTTGAGGGTGAAACATTGCTGACCCCAATAACACACATCTCACAGTAAGTCACAGATTTCCACATTTTTCTATCATCAGAAAAGCTCAATCAGTTTGAGAAGTACCTCGGTTATGGTAACAGTGATTCCAGATTAGGGTTTATATACTGTATAACACCTTGATGATATTTGTTCATTAGATATTTTTGAGTTAAATAATCAATCATTCTGCCTGTAAATGTTTGGTTTTTACATAATGCATAGTCATTAAATCTGGTGTTCCATATTTTAGCAAAAAGTCCGATTGTTTGTTATAGAATACGTTGATTCATGTTTCATTTTCTCAATAATGTAGATATAAAAAACAAAGAGTGTTGGATCATGCAGGGGTCCCAGGAGACCAATACTTTGTCACGGGCCTTTCTGGGAGCTTATTGCAGTGCAATAAAATAACAATGTTAGGAGGAGGAGGAGGTGACTTATTCATTGCACTTCAGGTGTGCTGACCCCTGAGATTTTCCCAAATGCAGGAAACACAACTGCATAATTTGTGGTAGGAGGACAACAACATCCAGAAGCAGTCAAAAGTCCATTTCTGCTTTTATAGAATGGATGGTTTTCTAAATGATAAATGGCACAGTGGGGCTTAGAAGAGCATTACTTTTCATTTCCATATTTGAGAAAGAAAATGAAAGATTGCCAAATAAAGATATTACAGCACTTGTGTTAAGTGCTGGAAGATTAAAAATGGTGAAATAATGGAAAACATTAGAAGCTCTTTCAGTGCAGCTATGAATAAATACTGTGTGGTCTATAATAAAAGCTAATATATAAAGTGAGATTATCAAGAAGAGAAATCAAAGAGAATACATTTGAAGAAATTTGGAAGCCATTTTTTTATTTATGTTACTTGTGTGAACTTTGGGTTCAAACCATTATCTGATCAAACTTCTTTTTCTTGAAAAGTGTGTTTTGATTGTTATGAATAATATACAGTCCACTCTGAAGATGATTTAGACATACGTGAAGGACAATGACAGAAAATGAGGCTTGTTAACTAAGATTGGGAAGAGGTGGGGTACAGAGAGGAGAAAGATGAAATTGGCATTTTAAGCTATAAGGTAAATATTTGTCATAGGGGAAAAAAACCTAAATAAAAATGGAAGAATGTCCAGTAGTACTTTTCTACCTTTTCAAAAGATGCATTGACATTCCTCAGGCTTCCAGGGGAGGCAACATATCCCTTGTTTGACCAAAACAAGAGTGTGATCTGGGGAGCCTGAAGGGCTCGTGGGTTCTAAAGATAGTAGTGGAACCCATGAGAGACCCATGTGGCTTCATGGGTCTGCTCCCGGTTCAGAAATATTTGTCTGTTAACATACTACATTGTGATTACACTGCTGGTGTCCCACTTATAGGGTGAAACAGAAGAGAATATAACAATTCATTCTAAAGCATCAATGACATTGCAGATCATGTGAGTCAAATGCACAGACCTGTACAATTTATTTCATAGAAACTTGGCTTTGGCTGTCATGGCTCAGTGCTGTAGAATCATGGGATTTGTAGTTTGGTCATGCACCAGCATTCTTTGGCAGAGAAGGCTAAAGACATTACAAAACTACAGCTGTCCTGATTCCATAGCATTGAGCAGTGGCAGTTAAAGTGACTATAAACTGCATTAATTCTGCAGATGCAGGCTATAGCCAGGAAATCAGAAGACGTTTACTTCTTGGGTGGAGAGCAATGACTATAGTGAAGAGTAGAGACATCACACTGGCAACAAAGATCCACATAGTTAGTGCAATGGTATTCCCAGTAATAACCTATGGAGGTGAGAGCTGGACCATAAGGAAGGCTGACCAAAGTAAGGTAGACGCTTTTGAACTGTGATGCTGGAGGAAAGTTCTGAGAGTGCCTTGGACTATGAGAAGATGCAACCAGTCAATACCTCAGGAAATAAAGCCCGACTGCTCACTGCAGTGAAGGATATTAGAGGCAAAGATGAAGTACTTTGGCCACATAATGAGAAGACAGGAAAGCTTGGAGAAGACAATGATGCTGGGGAAAATGGAAAGAAAAAGGAAGAGGGGCCAACCAAGGGCAAGATGGATGGATGGTATCCTTGAAGTGATTGGCTTGACTTTGAAGGAGCTGGGGGTAGCCACAACGGACAGGGAGCTCTGGTGTGGGCTGGTCCATGAGGTCACAAAGAATCGGAAGCAACTGAACGAATAAACAACAACAAATTCTACCATGTATATCTATCCTGTAAACAATGGCAGAATAGAAGATTTAGTACAGATTAATGCAGTTTGCAATACAATAGAAACTCAAGTGGCTTCTAGTCATAAATCTTTGGCTGGAGAAAGTCTTAAGTTGTCATTATGAAGAAAGAGGATTTATTTCCAAAGTTAAGCTATAGACAAATATTTCTGATGCTCTTGTAACTCTGTGTTAGAATGTTCCTTTTTCATTTTTCTTAAATAATTCTTAGAACCAATAGTACTTGAGAGTTATTAAGCTAGCTAGGTAGAACAGCGATGTGAGTATTTTAAAGCACTGCATGGTATGTTCCAAAATAGTTAGCTAATCCATATACAGTAAATGAGTTAAAATGTTAGATCAAATTTAGCTTCAATTCAAGCTGGAAAAGTGGTTCGTGCTCTATAGCAGCATGGAGAATATTTTACAGCCCAGGGAACGTTTGGTCAGAGAAGAAGGAATTGGTAAGAATAATGTGCTGTTGAATTTTGGACTGCAGAACTGCATATAAATTAATATGCCCCGGGGACCATGAAAATGAACACGTATATAAAAGGAAACCCCATAATTCCATAACCACAAAGGCATGAGTAAGGGTCACTATGTGAATTAGAGGCATGTGCTTGGCAAAAATGATCTGCAAACAGATTTCACCTGAGAGCATAAAATTACTTCTCTTTGACAAGTAATATAAATCATCTGGCAAAGATATTGGTTACCTACTGTACCATTAGGAAACTTGCCTGGTAAAAATCAGATTAAGGAATGTGTTTAAAATCTCTGTTTCCACTTAGTTTAGAAGCATAGAGAAGCTTTTGCAAGTGGTGCTTGTTTATTTCATCACAAGTACGGCAGGAATATCCTTCAGGACAAGGAGCAGCAAGCCAGCAGCAGCCTTGTGGAAATAACAGTTGGATACAAGTGCCTCCAAGGTCTCCTTGCCTCAGTCACTGACTATATTTATGAAGTATGCATGCCCACGCTTAGAGAATGGAGGTAGATTCATGACTGGATGCAGTAAATCATCCCTGCAATGTTCAAGGTCTAAACCAACTTCTGGTGCTACAGTATGATCTCAGAACTTGGCCCAATCTCATGAAAGTCATGGAGTCTTTTGTTCATGTTTGATGCACTCCTGTTTTCCTTTTAGCAGCAACAGCTAGCCACAGGGTGTCTGCGACTTAAACCCTTAACTTAGAAAGTGGAAGGAACCTGGTTCAGTGGGTCATATGCTCAATCAGCTAACAGTATGATTTGGCAGATGAATATAGCAAAACTGCCGTCACTCCAGGGAGATAACACGAATGTGTTTCCACCACATTTGACTTGGGATCATAAACACACTCTATATGAATCTGTCCTGAGGATGCCACATATTCCTCAAAGAAGGTCTGGGACATAAATAAAGGACTGTGTGTGCTTTAAACCCCTTGAGCGGTTCTATTTCTTTACCTAGTAAGGGACATATCTGCATTGACCCATTATCCAAAAGGAGGGGTGAATCAACTCCATGGTGGCTAAATGATACACAGAGCTAATTCAGGTTAACGTAGGCCAAGGCTTAACGTCGCGTTGAACTACATTAACAAATGTCACTGGTCACTCTGAATTCTCTGTGAGAATCCAAACTAAAGCACAACTTTAGTCTGTGTAAGTGATTGGGCTAATTCCAAGACAAAAATAGCTGCAACTTGAGTAGCCCAGGAACAAAGGACGGTACTCGCTGTTCCCCTCCTGTTCTTGTCTTTGAGATGGCCAGTGGGTGTAACTTGGCTCACATCCATAGCTTGTTGACTAGAGTGATACTAGCTGGAGCAACAAGACAATTGGAGAAGGGCGGAGGAGCGATTCCTCCCCCCCCCCCCCCCAGATATGTTGCTCTTGCACCCTGGCCAACTTCAGGTGATGAGCAATGGACAGTAGCCATGTTGCACCTACTGAACATAGAACAACATGAACAGAAGTGGGATTGTAAGGGCAGCCATTCAGCAGATAGTCAGGACTCCCTTCCACTCCACTGTGGAGGAGCAGTGGAGCATTTGCGACTCCAGATCAGCCATAAAATAAAGCAGCCCAAGATAAATGTAAGAAATACAAGCATGCAATACTTTATGGCTATCTAAAATAATAACATCCCTCTAAAAGTTGCAACAGTCACTCCAGCTGTGTCTATAAAGGTGAGAGCAAAGAATGGTTCCATTTTGCATCTCCTTCCCATTTTTATTGGTTAAAACCCATATTAGTTTTTTCAGCCAGTAAAAGATAATATTTTAATCGTCTTGAGGCATGTCTCTTTTCCTCTTGTGGATTTTTTTTATATGCAAGTCCTTTTTTCTGGGTTTTTTTAAAAAAAATTTAACTTTTTTTATTTAAAAAAAGCCAGCTTTTAAAATAACAGATTTTTTAAATTAAAAAATGCTGGTCTTTGTATTGTTTTATATTTCTGAGGAAAATGTGCAAGAAGAATAAATGTGTAGTTATTTTAAATTATTAATTATATATGTGTCATTTAATATCCTGATTTTATAAAATCTCACATTAAAGAGATGTTAGATTGGTGGGAACTATAATGGCAAGCTAATTTTGAATCATCGTTGTACTCTTAAAAATGCATCACAGTTTAATTATTTAAAAAACCCTCTCTTTAACGTCCATGATTTGGGAACATCTCCTGGGTTTAAAAGGTGTGTGCTCTCCAAAACAAACATTGGTACTCATCTGGAAGTGGAATTCTTATTTACACTGACTGGATGGCTCATATTGTAAATGATTCCTGCTTTTATCTTCTATCTTATTTCTAAAGGCCCTTGTAAAGTCTGAACAAATACAAGGGTTTTTTTAAACTTTCAAGTGGCCAGATATACGGACTGACCTCCTGACACCGCAACTGTGTTTGCATTGTAGCTAACAATTAAAAAGTGATTTTCAGGCAGATAACTTTATCATTAATTGCAGAAGAGACCTGAACAGTTGTAAACAATGCAATCATGTAGCCAAAAAACAGGGAAGAGAAAACAACAAATTGTTTTCTTATTCTTTGAGATGATTCTCCCTCCATTTGCATCAAGTAATTATTATTTTTATCACAGAAGAAACAATCCTTACTAACTTTTCAACAGTTCCCATTTTCCTACTTTCACAATGTAGTGAAAATTAAAACACCCTTGTACCAGTGTTGGTTACGAATTAGTGTTAGAATGGCTTCGTGTGTTGTCTTTCAGGCTACATTAAGCAGTACAATTAATACAATTAATATTTTCCCCCATGCTTTTCTCGAGCTAGAAACTATGCAAGCATACACACAGAAAAGGAAGGGAGGGAATCTTTAAAAGCTGTCTGTTCGGTGGGTCATTTTCATTCATTGGATATTATGAATTGGTGGATGAGAGGCTGTATCATTAAAAGCAAGTGTCTGGAAGAACTGACAAGAAATAGGAGCCTGCCCTATAATCCTTCAACAGAACTGTAATAGAATAATGACAACAGGATTAGTTTTCATGTTTTTAATTATTTATTCTAGTCACTGAAATCTATCCTGTTGCAAATGCTGTTTTCTAAAAGTATGGATCAACAACAATGAATAAGGAGAAACCCGGACTTTCACAACCCAAGAGAAGATAATGTCTTCTCTTTACCTCTAATAAAACCAAAATGCACCATGTAGCATAAACATAGATTTGTATGTTGATATTCTGCTTCTTTTAAGTAGCCAAGAGAGCTGCCTCTTTCGCATTGTAGATTAATATTAGCTTCCTTGTTCTCCAGGAGTTGGTATACAACTTGACTGATGTTAAGTAATTAAAGTAGACTCCAGCTGCTTTCTTATTGAGAAGCACAGGGCTCATCTAATGCAAGGACAATGAGCAGCTGCCTACACACCAACTTACCAGTGTTTATTTTGAACACCAAGCTGAGGGGTTTGTGCAAACACTACGTTTTTGGGAAATAAATGAGAAGGGACATTTTTTAAGAAGTTGTATTTAGAGGACAATGATGCTGAATACAATATAGAGGGCATTTTATTTTAAATATTGCACGTAGCACTATTTTCAGCTAGTACTCCCAAGAAACAATTTGTGGTTGCAATTTATTTCTGGCTTAATACTTTTTAAAAAAAAAGATAGGGGGAGTAGGTAAACAACAGAATGAGTTCTCCCTTTTTTTATACGCCCCTCTTTTCTTTTACTTTCTCTCACTTGTCCCCTTCATCCTTCTTCCCCCTCCTTTGGAACAACCGTATCATGTTTACCGTATACTGTACCGTATACAGTTACCCCAAATGTCCTTAGCCCAACAGGGTCAATGTGTTTTCCTAGCTGGGCAAGGTATTTTTAAAAATGCAGCAAAAACTCAATCCAAGCACTTCCTCCTGCTCCACACACACTATTGCCCCTGTGAATTTAAACTGGGTTTCTCTTTGGAAATAAAAGGAGGAAGCTCATGCAGTCAGGTGAGTTCTGTGGATTCAGACATCCCAAGCCCCACAGTTGAAATGCAGTACTAACCTAAATTTGTTACTTTGCCTCAGTTGAAAATGATTTATGTGATTTAAAGGTGTTCATTACTCCATATAAGATATAAAGTTATAAAATGCAAGAATTATGGGAGAGCTCAAATGAATAATTTGTTATGGTTATATTGCTCCATTTCATGAACACCTTAATTCAACCAAGATTGCTTATCCATTCCAGGTGATAAGTTTATAAAGCCCCTATTTTGCATCCAGTTTCCAACCCAGTATTCCTCACTGAATTTGGTGGGAATGAGAAAATCACTGCAATGAGCAGTTGCACTCCTGGCCCTAATTCATTGGCTTCAATTGCCATAAATGGGAAGCAGCTACTGAGCAGTCATAAAACTCAAGTGATTTTAGCAGTTATTGTGAAACCATCTGCTCTTCATTTTAGAAATCGAAACCAAACCTGCCCATATCAAATTTGAAGCACACATTTAAATAATAACAATGGAATGCCATTTATCCACAACCTTGCGATTATGGAAATGAGTATTTATTAAAATCACAGTTATTTCTAATTTTCCTTAAAGAAAAGAAACTATATTCACACACACACACACACACACACACACACACACACACACACACACACACACCAGTCTTGCCAAACCAAGTTTTGAGAGGAAGGAAAGGGTTTGCTTTGACATTTTCCATGCCATTCTGATATGTTTTCCTGAAACTGTAAAATAAATATTAAAACTATTTTATTTTTCTAATGACTTGATTTTTTAAAAAAGTATGCACTGGCCTTTTTGACTATTTTGAAACTCTCCATACATCACAGGGGAAAGCAACTTATGTTATGAAAATGTATTGTGGTAAAAACATTGGCTGAAAAAATGTGCGGTAGAGACCCATATGTGTCATGGGATTTTTGTGGTCATTTTTAAAGCAGTAGTTGGAAAGGAGGGGACTGCTCCTTGGAAAAGAAAAACAGGACTCCTGTTGTATATATGCAACCCTTACCATACCTGCAGAATTCTTTAGTGTACTAATATTTAATACACTATGCTGATTCACCATGGAATTTCCCACCTCAGTTTCATTCCTGTGGCTCTTCTCTTTCGTTGATGGAGTTACCAATCATAAATCATGTGTTGAATGTGATTACATCACAGCTCAGGAAAACCTATCAAGGTTCATCTATCCTGACAATATCACAAGAAACAAATCAAGCTGGTTGCAAAGTCTCAAAAGACAATGGGTATCTCAGTATGGAAATGAAGATATCCCATAGTTATGGCAACAAGACTGATACAAACCATCTCTTTACATTTTTCTGAGGCAGTTTCTATGCCAGCCTTTCTGTTTTATTTATGTCTCTAATAACCTCTTGGTGCACTAACTAGAAACATGGCCCATTATGTTGGAGGCTCCGCTTTTTACAGTGTTGCATAGTAGCAGGCATGTAGCCAGGGGGGCTTGGAGGGCTTCAGCCCCCCCCCAATTCTCAGGGTAGTCCGCGAGAAGGCCTTACTGGTACATTATTGCATTCATATCATGATCTGATCACCATGCTCAATACAGTATATCCCATATGCATGGGGGTATTGGGATAACAATACAAAAGGTTTGCTAGGGTAGACCCTCTCTCACTCAGATTCAGCCTCCCCCAAATCAAACTCAGCCCCGAATCAAAATCCTGGCTACGGCACTGCATAGTAGTATTAAGGGAAGGCACAGAAAGTTACTGTTACAATATCAAGACCAAAGGCTCCTGGTTGTCAATAGTTTTTCTCAAAAGTGCTTGGCTTTCATGTGGGCCTCATGTTTAGGGTATTATGATAAGCCTGTCTTGGAAAATCCCTTGGGCCAAATGAAAACTGGTCTTGGAACAGTCGGGTTCTGAGGACTTGGTCAGAAGTATAGTGCAAGTGAAATGAACTGTTCAGAGCAGGTAGCCTTCATTTCCAATGATGCTCACTTTCCCTGCCAGATTTCACCACACAACAAACCTAATATTTCACTAAGGTGATCAATTTTAAGCAATGACTTGAAGTAAGCAAGAAAATGAAAGTAAGCAAGAAAGATACTGAGAATGGAAAACGTTACAACCATCTAGGGTGATAGATGAGCAGAATTAAGAGCACAGAGTTGAATAGATGTATTTCTGTAAGAGGAGATTGCCTGATGTGCTCATATTAACTTTGCTACATATTAATCAGTATGTTGTCATCTGCAAAGATCTTTTTTGAAAGATCAGAATTACATGATCTATTTTGAGAGAAGTAATGCTAACCAAGATCTAGGCTGCAACTGTAGTGTAAAAGCTAATGCAATTTGGCATCACTTTGATGGCCATGATTAAATTCTATGAGTCATAGAATTGGTGAGGCACCAGCATTATTTGGTAGAGAAGATCAAAGACCTTGAAAAATTACAACTCACATAATTCCATAGCATTGAACCATTTATTTATTTCAAATATTTATATCCCATCTTTCTAAAAAAAACCAAAAACCTGCCGGGGGGTATTCAGGGTGGCTTACAAATGGCAACCATTAGATGCCAACAATAAAACAAGCAAAAACTATATAAACACAAATTAAACATTGGTTAAAGCATTAAATTATGAATTATGAATTAAAAACACTAATAACAATACAACCACATCTGCATCCCATGGCAGTTAAAGTGGTTTTAAACTACAATAATCCTACAATATAGTGGTATCTTTGGTGAAGATGCATCAGCTGACAGAAGTGCTTCCATTAGTAGGATGGGGAGGGGGGTAGTCTTCCTACATCAGCCCCCACACAACCCAAAACCTAGTCTGGAAGGGGGTAGAGAGAAGGGGATTTTGAAACACCAACACAAGGTTAGTATCCGACCATGGCCGTTCTTTGTTTATTTTGCTTTTGCCGCTCAGTGGGATAAAACTATTGTTTCCTGTAATAAATAGTTACTCTCAAAATGCAGTTCCCCTTCATATAATTTCTGCCCTAGCACAAAAGTATAATTATTGTAGATTTGGAATTGATTGTAGTGTCCATAGAGAGGGAAAGGGGAACATGCTCCTTATGAATACTTGGGAGGCACCTTTCTTAAATCCTTTGAAACAGAACAGGGTGCCTTTTAACACAAGGGGGCAGTATTGTCATGCAATAACTTTTAACTGACTTCTATTTAGGTGAATTTCATCAGCTAGATGAGTTATAGTAGGAGCTGGATAGAAAAAAAATGTAAATCTTTATTCAAGTATAGGCTAGTCAAAGTCCTCTTTAGTTTAATAGGAGACAGATATAAGCATGATATATCTGAGATATTTCTCTCTTTCTGAGAGAGAAGCATATTGAAAACATATACCTATGCCGCCATAAATATAAATGCCTGTTAATTTTTTAAAAAAAACAAACACTAAAAACAGACCAAGCAGCATGAAAAGTGTTGATTTTATGACAAGGTACAGGCTGACCAAAATATTTTTAATGCTTATTTTGTTTAAGTACTATAGCAGGCTTGCTTCTATTCCCTTCAATCATTTTGGGCAGTGAGCCCCCCCCCCCCATGGCACAATGGGTTAAACTCTTGTGCCAGCAGGACTGAAGGCTGACAGGTTGAAAGTTTGAATCTGGGGAGAGCACAAATGAGCTCCCTCTGTCAACTCCAGCTCCTCATACAGGGGCATGAGAGAAGCCTCCCACAAGGATGGTAAAGCATAAAAAAAAACCCCGGGTGTCCCCTGGGCAATTCTCACACACTGGAAGCATTCCGCAAGTCGCTCCTGACACGAAAAAAAAATAGCTGTGTTATATTTCACATTATTCTGAATGATAGGAGTGAGCAAGTAATGCCCCCTACAAATATTGTGGAATGTAAGAAAGATTTCAAAAATTATACTCTAGGATAGGGATCCTCAACTTTTGAAGTAGAGGGCCAGTTCATGGCCCCACAGGCTATTGTACACTGCACATATCTTACTTGCCGTGCAATAATAAAAATAATAATAATAATAATGAAAGAGCTGACAATATTTTAAAATGAAGAACAATTTTAATCAACATAAACTTAAACATAAACTTACCAGTATTTCAATGGGAAGTGTAGGGCTGCTTTTGGTTGATGAGATAGTCAAGTTAATTAGGATTGTCATTGCTGTGTGCCTTCAAGTCATTTAAGCCTTAAGACAACCCCAAGTCTAAAGTTTAGGATAAGGGCTAGGTAAATGACCTTGGAGGGCCACATCTGGCCCATGAGTCTTAGTTTGGGGACCCCTGCTCTAGGATGTATGGCAATAAGACTGTGTGTGGACTGTAGTCCTTCGGTGCTCTAGTGCTCTGTTAGGTGTTATTGAAACAGGTGTTCTTTATTTAGGTCAAGCTCTTTTTGAATAGTTTGAGATATGCTGCGATAGTATCAAATGGCACTGATCCACCTATGATGACATTCTGCTTCTGACCAAATGTTTCTCAGGAAGTGCTAACTACAAGCAAGAAGCGTAGCACATCCATTTGGACAGCCAATTGCCTTGGCAGCACCGATCTTTTTTTTCCAGCCCTACAAACGTTATGGTTTCCTGAAATAATGCTGGTCTTGCAATTGGCCCTCTATCCTCAATAGGATGGAGGGCCTTGGTGGCCAAGAAGCAGTGAGACAAAAAGTCAAGAAGACTTTTGGTCTGATCTTTCTGTTCTGTGCTTCTGTAGACCCAGGATTTTAGTACCAAGGATGGGCATCCACGCTTGGCCTGTTGTTTTTGCTGTTTTACTTTGAAGAAAGCGAATACACTTTTTGATGTTCTTTTGCTAAAGATATAGGGCATATTTTTTACTTTAACCCTAGAGCATACTGCACAGCCCAAGAACTCTTGCAGCTCTTTAAATTAAGGTCTGTTGCCTCTGCAAGTTTTCTAATGCTTTGAAAACTAGCATGTCCTAATACTCTATGCAAATAATGTACACAATTGCCATGCATTGGGATGTTTTCAGTATTGGTAACATGTAACATATTTTCTTTCTTCCCTTTATCCAATGTAACATATACGTTTTCATGAACTACACCCTCTGTACATACTTCACCATTCAAAAACACTTTACATCCTTATGCATTTAACTCTATTTTGTACCCAACTTGAGTTAACCTGGCTGCGCTTAATAAACATGAAACATTGTCCATATTTTTCCTTAAACATGGAATATACACATTACCAACCCAATTGCATTTTTCATGGGCTCCATTTACCAGAACAGTATTACCAGTTCTGAGCTTCCTTTTATCAATGGGATGTGGGTTCAAAAGAGAATAGTGAAATATTAATAAAATAAGTTGCCTCCCACCAATTTGATTGCCTAATCTTTGAGTTCATGTGTCTCAATTTCTACATTTTACAGCCTGGACTGTATGATTCGAACCCCTGTTGTGTTTCAGTGACCAGTGGACTTTGGTGATCTGCCCTCCAACTTTCCAGTCCCAATGGGCAGCAGGCACCTATGACTGTCTCTAAATGCTCTCCTTGTTTCCCCATTGTTTAAGACTTCTTAAGAGACTGCTCACTAGATCTTCCTGTCTGGAGATGCAGCAGGTAGCTCTAGGGATGCAAGTCTTCTCAGGATTGGCTTCCTTGAGAGGAATGGATGGTATTGTTCATCCCTAGTCTATAAAATGTCTTAGAGTTAACCTTCCTTGTTTGTGTTGCACTTTTTTGCCAGACATATCAGTGAGACACCTTCATTGACTAAACCTGCCTATATTTAATATTTCATAGTTTTAGAGTTTAGTTCATTTGCTGTGATGCTTCTTGCAGTCTAGGGATATGTAATAGATCGTTTACATGTGAGCATGACAATTTGAGAAGGTGGATGGGTGGAAAACACAATATTCCTCAAAGTTTCCCTACTGTTGAAACATGCCAGATGGTAGGGATATGTCATCCAGCACTTCCATAATTACTAGCACTGTAGGGAAAGCAAAATTGCTGGGTGAGGTCATGTGGAGATTTGGGCTAGGGAGGCACCGATTGGAAGATTTGTCATCTCCAGTGCTCATTTCTGTTCTCTGATGCCAAGCAGTAGATGTTCTGAACCAGCAATTGGCATCAATTTGGGATTCGATGTGGGTGAAATAGGTTGAAGCTTAATCTAGTCAAAATAGAGGTGTTGTTGGTCAGGTATTCTCATGATCTAAGATTAGATATATTACATTGGTTGCTAAAACGGAAAAGGATCTACAACTTGGAATTATTGTTGCATCTGGTTTGCTTCTTTGTAGGTAGACATATAATGATAGCGCTAGAAGTGCCTTTCAACAGCTTTAACTTGTGTTCCAGTTGTGTCTGTTCTTGGAAAAAGAAAATCTTACATGAGACATTCACATTTTTGTTCTTTTTTAGGCTGCTTTTGAAGATCACATGGAAGCTTCTCTTTGTTCAAAATGCAGATGATTAGATTAAATCATTTTAAACTTGCATTGGAATCACATCGTCATCTGGATATTGTTGGATTTAGCCAGTATAGCCATTGATGAGGGATTATGGGAACAGCATCCCAACAACATCTGAAAGGTTTCATAATTCTCAGCCCTCTTTCCAAACAATTATTTGCATTGGTTGCCACTGTGATTCCAGGCAGTGTTCAAAGTGCTTGTTATGGCTGCTAAAGCTCTTAGCATTCCACAGTCACAGCATCCCAAAAAATCCCTGCCCTTATTCAAGCCTGTGTTAGTCCTTTTTTCTTCCTTGAGGGTCTTTCTGTACAGCAAGAAGGTAAAAAACTGAACTTAAAATGGCAAGAATAGCAACTTTTTAAATGTCTCCCTCTTCCTTGGGTGACAAATTCATCCTGTTATACATGGGTAAAGTTACATATGGCTTCTTTCTGTTATCAGTCCTCTGTTCCAAAATTTATTAAGGGACATATTTCTAAATACTGGGGCTTATTTTTTGCAGAAGTTAAGGGGGTTTAAATTCTGGGCATGTTCTCATTTATAATTTTCATTGGACAGTGCATTTGTTCTCCTTGACAGTTGGATAAGGAAGCGAAAGACATTTTGAAAAATGTGTTCCTGTCATCTTGATCTCTGTTCCTTTCACTGCTGATCAGAAGTCCTCTAGATATTGTGGATTGTAGCTTCTAGAAAAGAGGTATATACCTGACTAGAATAGAATAGATTAACATTTTTGCAAGCTTGTTAGATATTGGTCAGTCAATTTTAAAGACACTTCAATCACAAAGCAGTTTTTCGTAAACAAAATAACGAGTAACTTTTCTTTGGAGAAAATGCATAACTGATAAAAGACATGGGTGTAGTGAACTCTTAGGGAAAATTCATCCATCATGTAACAGATTACAATTTACACTACAGCAGACAAATAGTTGTATTTAAAAAGACTTAGAGCTTAATCCATGTGTCATGGGCTGCTGAAAAGCAGTGTAGTTTTTACGTCCAAAATATTAAGCACTGTACTTTTAAAATTTCTTTAAAGTTACTAAAATGACACAGTGCAGTAGTGAGGGTGTGGTGGGTAGCATTTAATATCCCAGAACAGAATAGCTTGGCTGTTGGTTTCATAAGAAATTTGCTGTAGAGATTTATTAAATTATTGTACATGGCATGTCTGATCTTTGGGTGTTCAAACTGTGCTTTCACCTACAGGCGGCCTTATTGCCTTTAATTTGCACAGTAGATGTTCACTACAAAGATAAAGTCAGGTGGGGCCTTATCCACCTTACTGCCCTCTGAAATAATTGAGATCTGTGTAATATTGCACATAAATGAGTTATTTTATTGAGCAATCTGTCAGAGTCTAAAACATGGCCTCAGTGTGATACCTTTGTATATTATATGTTGACCTCCATAAAAGCTAAAACTTTGTATTGTTTTTTTTATTTTAATGTCATTTTAAATTCTATTTTAATATTTATTTAAGTGTACATGGTTTTTTAAGGCATCAAGTCATTGCTTGTATGTAAAGCCACCTTGAATCCCCTCCGGGGTGAGAAAGACGGGGTATAAATGTCATAAATAAATAAATATTATAAAACTGAAATTGTGAATCCGGTTTTCCCATATTGGCACTATATTGCTTATAAGGCTTTTTCTTCTTCCCTAATTAGTTGTGGAGAAGCTCTACTTGAATTCCTGGTGCACCTTTCCTTGATTATGATCAGTTTATTTGGGTATTAGACAGGAGTGTAGCTGTGAGGGTGTGCAAAAAAAACAGCATTGCCCCCACATAAGATTTCTCTCCCTCCCATGAAGTTTTCCTTCCATCCTTGACGACGGCCAAGAAATTACCTGTCCAAACGTATCTCCTGCTATGAACCATCACATAGCTTAAGATCTTCAGGAGAGGCCCTGCTCTCGATCCCGCCACTCTCGCAAACGCGGTTGGTGGGGAAGAGAGACAGGGCCTTCTCAGCAGTCCCCCCGTCCGTGGAACTCCCTCCCTAAGGACATCAGGTTGGCCATCTCCCTCCTGTCCGTTAGGAAACAACTAAAACCAGGCATTCGACTAAAGGTTTTGATTAGTGGACAATGGCAGTTAGACTTGAATTTAACGAAGTGATGATTATAGATCTATTTGGCTGGACTCTGGTTTAGCGGTTTAGCAGCATGATAATTTTGAATGTGAAGGAATTTTATTGATGATTTTATACTGTTTTAACTGTGCCTATTGTTTTAATTGAATGCATATATGGATAGCATCTTTGATGCATATGTAATAAATATTTAGGAGGCTGGTGAAGACCTGGATGTGGAACCAAGCCTTCCCAGAATAGGCTAAGATTGGCTATTGTTTGAATGTATGACCATGTTTACAGATTGAGTGGAATTGTTTAATGGTGATGTGGTTTTATGCTGGATTTTTAAAATGTATTTTAATATGTTGTTCTAGCTGTTTTTAAATTGTATAGCATTGAATTTTTGCTGTTATGCCAGTCCCTCGATAGAGGTGAGAAGGTTGGGGTATAAAAGTTTTAAACAAATAAATAAGCTGTCCTGAGTCCCCCCGTGGGAGAAGGGCGAGGTAGAAATGATGATAATAAATAAATAAATAAAATTACAACTTGACCAACACTCGGCAGCCAGATTAATAACTGGGGCAACTTACAGGGAGCGGTCAACCCCCCCTGTTTAAGGAGCTCCACTGGCTGCCGTTCATCTTCCGGTCCCAATTCAAGGTGCAGATTATCACTTACAAATTCCTAAATAGTTTGGGGCCCGCCTACCTTCGTGACTGTAGCTCCCTTCACTAACCAGCCCGAGCTGTTTGATCTTCAGGGGAGGCCCTCCTTTCGCCCCTGCCAGTTTCACAGGCTCATCTTGTGGGTACAAGGGAGAGAGCCTTCTTCATCTGTGGCCCACCAAATCTGGAACTCATTGCTCGGAGAGATTAGGAAAGCTCCCACCTTAGAAACCTTTAAAAAGAATCTTAAAACCTGGCTATTCCATTTTGCCTTTGGAGAGTAGTCACACAACCTTAAACTATTCTCCACGCAATGCTATTATCCCTGGAGTACACTCTCCACTATATGAAGGCTTGTTTGTTAACCCGCTTTGGTCCCGGCTTCCTTCCCCTCCCACCTGGGAGGGAAAGAACGCCGGGTCCAAAGCAGGTTAAAACACCCACTTTGGACCCGGCGTTCTTTCCCTCCCAGGCACCTGGCAGGGAGCCGCCTGGGAGGGAAAGAAAGAAGCCAGGTTCTTTCTTTCCCTCCCAGGTGGATCCCTGTTAGTTTTAACATGAATTGCTTCCCTGGGCCGAGAGAACTGGGGAGATAGCCGACTTTCTCCCAGTTCTCTCGGCCCAGGGAAGTAATTTGCGTTACAACTAACATGGATTGCTTTCCTGGGCCAAGAGAACTGGGGAGATAGCCGGTACTCCTGGCCCGGAATGAAAGGATGTCAAGTTGGGGTGCCGCCGTGTTGGGGGGAAAGCCCTCCTCTTTCTCCCCCTACAGCCTCCCCGAGCCGGGCCATCCATCACTGCTGCTGCTCTTGCTCTAAAGGGAATTTCTCAAAGGTGGTTTCTCCTCTGCCTTGGCTGAAGCTGGCTTCAAAGTTTCTCCATGGTTTCTTTCCGGGCTCCCAGGAACATCTTTGTGGATCTGAGGGGAAAGATGGCTATCCAAGCCCTTTTCGAAAATGCCAGCTGTGACTTCAAATTTGCAAAATACTTCCGGGTTGCTTAAATCTCTTCGAAACCAGTTCAAAAGTGAATTCAATCCGAATTCATTCCGACTTTTGGAGCATTCTGACGAACCTAACCTGGCCTATTAAACAGTATTGTCATGTATTTGCTTTAGGTAGTTTTTAAAGTATACTGAGGCTAAGTCAAAAGTCACACAAAGGGGATAAATGAGATTCCAGCTGGGATCTGATCTGAGCTGGGATCTGATCTTTCTTACAACGGAGGAGGAGGAAGAGTGCACTTTCAATCTAAGGGTGCATCCTGACAGAGCAGAAATGATGGTGCTGACCTAGAGTGGCATTCTCTCGTTCAGCATTGCCAAGGTGGCTCAGGAGCTGAATGGAGGCTAAACCATTCAGTCTCAACCATTCCAGAGACTGGATGGCAACTGCAAACCTGAGTGGCACTAGATCCGGTTCAGGACCACTCATCTGCAACTCTTACCTTGCCCCCTTAGATGTGCCATTTGCAGTGCACACTGAGCATGAAAATTGCACTATTTGTCACTTATCACCTTGAGGGATGATATCTAGAGTGCTGAGGTGATGTCAACAAGGGGAGGAGGAAGTAAGAATTGCAGCCTCCTTTTACCACTCCCTTTTCCGATTGTCTCAATGCTCTGAATATCATCACTCCAGGTGCTGAGCAACGAACATCACTATTTTTGTGCTTAGTAGCCACTGCAAAAAGCAAATTGAGGGGGCAACGTAGGTGCCATCCCCTGTTCCCCAGAGCATAATGGATGTAACCTACTCTGGCCACTTCGCAAATAGGATGCATCACATTTGATTACATGTGCTAAAAGTCATGAGTTCCTCTGTAGTTTTGGGAAAGCTCTGGAGTATCCCGTGACTTCTGTTAACTTCAAGGCCATGGAATACCTGGCATATACGATACTTATGGAAACACATAATCCACAAGTGAAAAGGCCCTACTGAAATGAATGGGAAAAATACAAGAAGACTGCCATGACCTTGGGCAATTCTCATTCATTTTAATAGAGTTTGTGCAGCAGAAACTCTCAAGGGATTGTGTGCCAACACTCTGCTGGCTGTAGTAGGCTCTGTTCTTTTTCCAGTACATTTGCTAAACTCTGTTTTTAAGCTGATTTATTCTTCATAATTGCTGCTGTGCTTTTGGCAGTTTGACCCTCCTTTGCACAAAATAAGTAAACCTGATTCTGTTCTTCCTCTAATCTTTGGCTTTCTGTTAAGGAATTAGCAAGTATATTAGGAAAAGTCAGCTAAGGCCTTTTCTAGTGTCCTCTTGTTTTCTTTCACTGACAGGTTTCGCATTTAATGATCTGTGTTTTTCTGAAAAGACCGGGCATTATTATGGTGTAGACCAGGGTGTGTGTGTGTGTATGTTTGTTGTGTGTGAGAGAGAAATAAAATAGTCTTGCTTTACACTGATATAAATATTTATATCATTAATTGTATACATTGTTTCATCTTAATAGATATATGAGTAAAATGTGGGTAGAACATGGTACAAAATAAACGTTGCTACCATTTAGACCAGCGGTTCTCAACCTGGGGGTCGCAACCCCATTTCGGATCCCCCAGGGGGTCGCAACCCCATTTCGGAGGGTTTGTGAGGCCGCCTCCTTTGGCCATGCCCCCAAGGACTCCTTTGCCTGCCAGCAAGGGCCAATCAAGAGCTTCTTTGCACGAGGCCTAGCAAGGCAGTGAGTCAGCCGAGAGGGCCTCACGCGAAGCCTCCCTCTGCTGCCTCGTGCTCTTGCTGGCCACACTCCTAGTCTTCGGCCACTCTCCTCTTGCTGCTTCTCTTGCCCCTGGACAGGAGACCAGCAGCAGCCAGGCCAGAAGGGGCAACAAGAGGAGAGCAGCCGAAGACTAGGAGCATGGTGAGGAGAGACAGATGCGCCTCCCGCTGCCTGCCAGCCATGGCGCATCCTGGAGCTCTACCTGCGGAGCTGGAGCATCCGAGGTCAGCGCCCTTAGAGACTGGGGGCCAGGAAAGCCCCGGCCTGCTTGCCTACCTGCATTCCTTCCCTCCCTCCGTTCCTTTCTTTCCCCCTTCCTTGCTTCCTTCCTTCTGCCTTAATCCCCTCCCTCCTTTCGCCTTTCCCATCTTTTCCATTTCTTCCCTTCCCTTCCTTTCCTTCCTTCCTTCCCTCCTTCCTTCAGAAACTTCTTTCTGGCTGGAAGAGCAGCACCAGGGTTCCACAACATCCAGGCAAGTGGTGCCAAACTGGGTTAATTCTGGAGTGTGGATGCAGCCTTGGGGTTTTCTTCCTTGGGAAAGAAAGCCACAGTACTCCTGAAGAGGATCCCGTTTGAAAAAAGTGCACAATGCCCCCACTCCCCTTATTCATTGCTCCTGCACTCTCTAACCCAGGCCTGGGCCAACTTGGGCCCTTCCTCCAGGTGTTTTGGACTCCAACTCCCACCATTCCTAACAGCTGTTCTTATCCAAAGCAGGGGCAAAATTTAGAGTAGATAGAACAATATTATTGTGTGTTCTTTAGAAAAAAGTTAATTTGGAAACATTGTCATGCCTCATGAAGACCCTCATTATTTACCCATAGTTAAGCTTTTGAGTTAAAGGAATTAATATTTTTTGCACAATTTCTGGGGGGTCAGTCTAGACAGCCTCTGCATTTGAAGACTCAGTCACCCTGCCACTTTTAAAAATCCCCTAAGGTAGTGGTAGGGAGCCTATGGCCCAGGAGCCAGATGTGGCTCTTTTCATGATTGCATCTGGCTCTCCAGAGCAGCCTGGGCCTTGGTTTCCCAGCATGCAGCGGGGAGGAGTGACGCAAATGCGCCGCAACTGCCACTTCTGTGCTACCATCGCCACCTCTTCCTCATCCCACTGCTCTCGGGCCCTATGCCCCCTTCACCAAGGATGGCAGAGCCCGGCGGTGGCGCCTCATCCTCATCTTCCTCTTTGTCCTCCGCTACAGGCCTCGGGGAAGGTGGCAGAGGCGGGTCTGGCCCTGGCGTCGTGGGCCCAGCCTCGCTGCCTCTGGGGAACACGAGAAAATGTTGCATGAGGAGAGGGGGAGGGGTCCATGGTGGCCAGGGACCTTTTCAGTAAGTTTCAGGGGGTAAATCAGACTCTCTGGAGTGGCTTCAAACTATCCCAATTTCAATCGGCATATTATGTAGCCATCCCAAAAGGGAAATCCTGGAGTTGTGTGAGAGGGTGGGGACTAAAACCCAGGCTGAAGTGGCTTACTGTAACCTGTTTCGGTGTGGATTCTAGGTATGTGTGGAAGTGCCATCAGTTACCTCTCCCCACACCAGCATTAGATCTTCTAAAGCAGCTTACAACATTTTAAAGAAATAAAACACTAAATGAAAGAATAGCTGATTAATATGAACTCTATTGTAGAAAGTCGCATCTGGATTCCTTGTTTTATGAGTGTCTCTTTGTATACCATTATCAGTTGTACAATGCAACCGAACCATTCAAAGCACTTTATTTAATACTTATTTTGTCTTGCTTCTTTTCAAATTGGTTACATTTTCCTTGTCAACATGTCACAGATGTTAGTGAAAAAAACAAATCTTGTTGTATACTGTAGGACACAATTTAACCATCCCGCAGGCAGTTTTGCTACTAGAATGGGGATTAACTGGTTTATTATACTTCTTGGACTTTCCCCAGGAGACTTAGAAATTGGGCCAGGTAGTGATGAAAAATTGTGTTGTCATTTTGGAAAAGTGCAAACAGAAACAGAAGACCTACCAGATTCTGTGGAGGAGGGTGTTAGTAACACAATCCAGATCTTTTCTTCCATACTTTTATTTGAAGAGGAGATTTAAAACAAAACAAAAAACATAAATGCTTTTTGTGCAGAATTCTGTCTTATTTCATAATATACAAAGTCAAAACAGCAGCTTATGCTGTGGTATACACATTCTCCCAATTAAAATATATTAGCACGTGAAGGTGTGAATCCAGGTTTTGCATCTAAAACTCCAAAGATTTTGCTCAGGGACAAAGGATACAGAAGGTTGAAAAAGAGATGAAATCAAAGAAATTGATGCAAAACAGTGGATTATAATATGCCACTACTCTGTTTCAGCTACTTAATTTCATGGAGATTTGAGAATACACCCTTTAGTTGAAACTTTTTTTCTTTTCACCAAACTTCTGTCTAGTTTTTCCTAGACAGAAATTCTGTGGACGATATAAAGGTAGGAGAACTTCATAGTATGTTCCCACTGCTGCTGTGATGAACCATCTGATGATAACCATTTCCATCTTCAACCATAACATTTTATTGAAAGCTTGATAGGCAGTGCAATAGAACAAAAAGGGCAGGGATAACCTTTTTTTAAAAAAATTAAGCTGTGGGGCATAAATATACTTTGTGAAGTTACTGTCCTGGCTTCAAATTGCACCATATTATATTAAAATAAATTGGAGAAGGCTTGCATTATTGAGCAGAATGAATTATCTTTCTACACATATATGAGTATACAGTAGAGTCAAAAACTTTGTAACAGATACCACACTTAAAAGATATTGAAAAGATTACTTTCCCAAGGGCAAGAATTAAGCTTGTAGCTCAAAGCTATCAAGTGTAAAGGAAATGTGCATTCATTATTTCTTTAATGCAATGTTTTATGTGATGATGAAAATCATTGCAAAAATTCATCAAAGGATGCTATATTCCTAGAAATGGCTGGTGGCAAATTGTCCAAGCTTACTTTGACTCCTTCCTTTTGACAATTAACATTTGATGTCTTCTGTTTGTGGTATAATAAAGTCTGGTCTTGTAGCTTCTGAGAAAGAAATATACCTAAATCTTTTCATGTCAGTTGAAAGGAATTGTGAATTACATGAGTTTAGGATGGGCCGCATTTCATTTTTGTAAAAACCAACATTATGATCAGTACTACTGGACCAAGTTTCATGCAGTAAAATTATTAGGACTTAGAAATGCTTTGCCTTGTCCAATCATGCCCATTCTGATTTGATTTTAGCAATTTCCTCTGTGTTTTCTGGAGCACTAGACAGATTTTAGACCCTGATGGTTAAACCAACGTACTGACCAAAAGGTCAATGATTTGAATCCAGGGAGTGGGGTAAGCTCTCACTGTAAGCCCCAGAATCTGCCAACCTAGCAGTTTGAAAACATACAAATTTATACTGTAATTCCTTAGTTTTGTTCTTTTTTATTTTTTTTCTTTGTTATGGAAGAGCAATTGAAAAAGTGCTTGGTTACTGTTCGACTCTAGAACAGTGATTCTCAACCTGTGGGTCCACAGATGTTTTGGCCTTCAACTCCCAGAAATCCTAACAGCTGGTAAACTGGCTGTGATTTCTGGGAGTTGTAGGCCAAAATACCTGGGGATCCACAGGTTGAGAACCATTGCTCTAGAACAATAAATAGCAAGGGAATATATTGACATATATTGACATAGTAGTAGATCAATAGGTACCGCCCCAGCAGGAAGGTAACAGTGCTCCATACAGTCAAGCTGGCCACATGACCTTGGAGGTTTCTATGGACAATGCCAATTCTTTGGCTTAGAAATGGAGATGAGCACCACCATCCAGAGTCAGACATGACTAGACTTAATGTCAAGGGGAAACCTTTATCTTTTAGACAGAGTTTATTACAATTACTCTTATTACAACTGAATACACTACGTAACACAATTTTTGTTCCTGGGTTATTAATGTCACTTCCTAATTGGTTCTATCATAAAAACATGGAAAATGTTTATTAAACTACAAAAACTTACTTTTTGTGGGACATTCTTCAGCACAAATAATAGTTTTTCAATGAATATCAGATAGAGCAGCATGGGCAAACTTGACTGGTGCCAGTTACTATTTCTTTACCTGTTTTGTTTTCTTCAGCTGGTAGCTGGGTATGTAAAGTCAGGAATTAGCTGGTGTGTGTCTGTCACACCTATCTTACTGTTTAAAAGTTTGACTTCCAACCTACACGTGTTTTGTTCTGTGTAATATCAAACCTGAAGAAATCTCTGGTGTTTACAGAAGGCTTTGTTACATGGGAAGATATTTGAATAACTCAGGACAAAGGCCAAACAGTTAAACACGAATTACGTTGTGTTTATTTTAAGTCATTTAAAACCATGTTCTCTAACAGAAATAAAGTATAAGTGCTCACCCGATTTACTGTTTCTGAGGCAATCAACACAGTGCAAGAATACAATCACTCATTCTACACAGAGAGAGCTGTAAATCATTAGTTTATCCATAGTTGATCATTAGTTCATCAGTCTTCAAAAAGTTAGGTAGGGATTTTCCCTTGTGGAGTAATTATGACTGTTGCTATTGTTTCGCCTTCCTGGGCAAGAACTGCTTTCCTGGACAGGGATAGCCTGGATAGTTTGTGCATTTGATAAATTCACATTTACATTACTGGAATGCCCCACATGAAAATTATGGCAGGCGTAGTGTTCGCTGCACACATATTATGAAGGCATTGAGACAACTGCATTGGCTGCTTCTTAGCTGCCAGGCCAAGATCAAGGTCTCTGACATATAAATCTCTGAAAGAGATAGGATTGCGTACTTGCAAACCTGTGACGTTGCTAAATAAGAGCCTTTGCTTGATCTGTTTGTGTCAACCAGTTTATGGATTGTTTGTATATTTCAATTTAGACTGTTTTTAGTGCTTTTTGCTGTTTTAATTATTGCTTATGTAGTGTTTTAATTATGACTTATGTTCAATTGTGGTTGTATTATTGTGATTGTCATGTATCCCCTTCTGGGTAGAAATGGAGAAGGTGAATTGGCGGCCAAGTAAGTTATTTTATTTTTAAGGGATTTTAGAGGGGTTTTTGGGAGAGTGTTGGGGTATCTAGATGCTCCCCCGAGGGTTCCAGGAGAGTATCTAGACACCCACTGCCGAAAGCACCAGCTTTGTGCCCTGTTGTGGGGACAGAAGGCCACCCTGATGCGGGTTATTTAAATCCAGGTCAGCGTGGACTTCTTATCTGTGTGGAACCGGACTAAGAATCCACCAGAAAGTGCAATCACTAAAAGTGAGTGACATTCATATGATAACACAAGGATGATAGCAGAATTCTGCCTTTCAAAAGACAGACATAGCAGAATTTAGATTTGAAAAGCAAAAGAACAAGAGATAGGCTTGTGGTTTGATTAGATGGGGTCTTTTTATATTCTAAAAGAAAAACAAGTGATGCAATTGAGTGGTTTCAAGAATCAATATGAGATCATACCTATTCAGGACTCTAGGGAAAATCTTGGCTTTACTTTTTATGAACATTAGCGGACTACATGTGTACTTAGTGTTGATTTCTCCCCTGCCCCCACCCAATGTACTCTATCTCCTTTATGTACAAAAGAGAGCAAGGCCACTGTAGTGTTGGAAAGGAGGGTTTTTTGGATAATATTGTAACCTCAGGGTGAATGAAAGAACATGGTACAATTTTTCAATTTTACTTTTGTCTTGGCTTCCAGGGCTGGCTGATACAGCTCATCATAATTAGAAGCTTCTCAGCCGCTGTGGATAACCTTGAAGGTTGCGCTGGATCCTTTCTATTACCTTTGGCTCTTCACTGCATAGTAAATAATGCCTCATTAAAAAATTGAAGAGCTTTGTCTTCTTGAATTAACTTTACAAAAAGGTTACACTGTACGTCCTGAAATGTATCTCTAGCTGAACCCTGTGCTCTCCCTCCCTCTGCTCTTTTCTACTTTTTGTAAAAGTTATTATTTCTGAGGAATTTATCAAAAAGATTTTAGCAGAATCAGTCTATTTAATTTAGCTCTTTCAGGTTCCTGAAAACGAGTCAGCACTCATTTTAATGACAATAATATTTCTGGAGGGAAAAATCAGAAAGTAATTGAAATTAAAGTGAAGAGGAAATATTTATTCAGGAAAAAGTGCAAGTCTGCAAAGGCTGAGTACATGCTGGAACATGTTGGTGAATTTCTACTCTCATTATGCCTTGTTTGCATACAGCATTTTTTTTATCCATTCTGTGAATTTTCGTTCTTATGTTCCTCTTAGTACAAGATAAATGCACAGTGCTAGAAGAAACAGTAAGTTACTACGTGGATGTTAGTACACAGGGAGTTTGTTAGTTCTGCAAATGTTTCTGCCTCTACTTGTAAATAAAATGTATTGCAGGCAGACACCAGCCATTCTTTGGGCTGGGAGTACTGTTTATCATTTGAAAGAACTGGCCAAGAGTTGGCTGAGGGACTGTTCTTATCTTCTGTGCAAAGTCTCTCCTTTCGTTAGCTTAGCCTAGTTATGCCAAGTGATTTTAGCAGAACGCAGTCGGTTCCTTTCTTCACTTTGATGAATGTTTTTCTACTTTCAGAACTAATTTAACATTTTATGTTGCAACATGTCTAAGTACAGAAGAGAAGTGATGTGATGTAGCATAATTTTACACAGAACAATGGATGGGAACCAGGATAATTCTTTTAAAAGGTCTGTGTGTGTTGCAATGCCAGGCTCATAGGTAGCTTGCCAGCCAAGCATTGTGATCTTCTAGGCATTGGATTAAATCCTTATTCTTTGAGCCCTCTGTGTTTGTCCTGAATTCCATCTTGTGCCTGTGGCTGACAATTCATGACTGGTGGGCTTACCCTGCTGAAGAGGTTTAAACCTGTGTCTTCCAAGGCTAAATCCAGACAGTCTATTAGATACACTCATACAGGAGGAGAAAAAGATCCATGATTTTGAAGACTCTCAAAACATTTTTGTACTGCACACTCTTAAATGAAATCAATAAAAAGATTATTTGAACATTATTTAAGTGTATTTAAAAATGAGAATTCAGTGCTCAATTATTGTGTCCCCCAATCTATACACAAGCAATTATTTATTTGCTAAAAGGGCATTAATGCAATAAAAGAAAGGTTTAAGAAAGTTGGATTTTAAGACTTTTAATGTTGTTAATGCCTTAGGGCTGGTCTTAAGTGCAATTCCTTCAAAATGCTTTATAGTGTTATTTCAAAGTTGTGCTAACACAACTGGCTTGGTGAGACTTCTGAGTGTTTCTTCTCCATCAAATCCTGCACCATGCTTTGTAAACATAATGATAGTGACTGTAGGAGAAGGATCCCATGTATCCCAGCTGGTCCAGTATTCTAGATAATTTTAAAATAATATGGATCAACATATCCACCTACCTAGTTTATTATATCTCCACTTTTCTTGCAAACAGCAAATTGTAGCACTTCCTAGGACCAGGTCTTCATTGCTCCAAGTAATTTCTGCTCTTTACCTGCTTGGGCCCAGTTTGCAGAGAACTGGGCCCAAACTAAACATGTAAATAAACAGAAATGAGCTGCTACAAGGCTCAGGCCAAGAAGAAGGCCAGCATCTTTCAGCTTGTTATCCTAAGTCAGCCAGACCTGAGGCTGTGATTTATAACAAAACTAGTTAAACAAGCCAGTTTTAATACCTACAGTTTGAATTTGTCATATTTTGAAACTGAAAAGAGTACAGTGACATGACAAGCCACAATTCGAGATGGGTGGGAAAATCCCAGAGTCATCTCCTCAAACTGTGTGGAAGATGGGGAGATGGAAGTATACAAAAACCTGCTGCTTACTGTAACTATTCCTCCTCTTTCACATATTGCTAAGCTGTAGTTTATTGTGTCATGAGGACAAGTCATTATGTAACTTTAAGAAAGTGTAATTATGAATTTAAATAGGAAGGGAACAAATAGCTGTGAATTTTTGATTAAAGCTAAAGGTAACAGTTTCCCATTGACATTAAGTCTAGTCAAGTCCAACTCTGGAGGGTGGTACTTATCTCCATTTCTAAACTGAAGAGCTGGCATTGTCCGTAGATGCCTCCAAGGTCATGTGGATGGCATGACTGCATGGAGTGCCGTTACCTTCCCACTGAAGCGGTACCTATCAATCTACTCACATTTGTATGTTTTCAAACCGTTAGGTTGGCAGAAGCTGGGGCTAACAGTGGGAGCTCATCCCTTCCACGGATTCAAACTGATGACCTTCCAATCAGCAAGTTCCGTAGTTTAGTGGTTTAACTTTCTGTGTCACCATGCCTGCCCCCTACCATGCAATATGCATATTTTGATACTAATACGCAATATCCAAAATGTAATGTAAGTTCAAGTCAGGTTAGATTTAAATGTGTACATTGTATTCTGCAGTATGTTTCCAACAGTCCCCTATGACCAGGATATTTATGACCATATCACCCACTGACACTCCTAAAGAAAACTGAAGGGGCACATGTTATCAATACTTTCCGTATTCTAACCAAAACCTTTCATCTCAAGGGAGCCATTGTGGGCATGGATGGCTAGAAAGCATATTTGATTTGCATATCATTCTTCTCTCCTCTTGCCCAATCATATTGCACTAAGCTACCTTCTCTGCAAATACTTTGCTAATCTTAGTAGTAATTGCTTTCTGCTGAATAAATGGGTCCCTTTCTCACTCCCACCTCCCACTCTTTACAAATCATGAACTGAGGGGGAAAGTAGCTTTTATCATGACAGCAATTAGGCTAGAAATGTTCTCACTGAGTAACTAGTGGTATAACAGAATTGACTTTCCTTTTAGAGTGGATCCTTGGTGGAAACTGAAAATGTTGTTGAAATACTACTTGATAAATTTGTCCACAGAATTCTTATTCTGGATTCTTCCCATCTGTACCCCATTTCACAAATAAAACAGCAGAAAAAACTTGGAAGGTACATTCGTTTCCTTCTAAAGAAATCTAGTAATGAATGTTGCTTTGCTGTTTTAGGAACAATTTAAAGTACTGCTTTTGATTTTTTGCTTATTCTTCTGTGAATCTTCAAATCCTGATTACATACAATCATAACATATGGCTGCAGTTATATGATTATGATTTCAGGGTATTATTTTTTATAATGAAGAGAGAAACATCTGGATTGGAGAATACTGTAATATGAAAAAAGATTTTGCTGTATAACTGACCATAGTATTAAAAGGTATAAAAATAATTATAAACATATGAGAAAGAGTTTTAAAGAGAGTTTTCAGACCTTAGTTCTCCTTTTAGTACTGAATTTTTTAAAGCCCTCTAAATTTATGCGTTATCCTGATCTCATAGGTAATGCTTCTAACTGCTTTATATAATCTGTTTCATACAAGTAGGATATAGATCTATATTATAATTTAAATTCTTGATTAAAGTATTTTATTAACAATGTAAGCTGAGAAAATAGGGGCCCCTGGTGGCACAGCGGGTTAAACCTTCGTGCCAGAAGGACTGAAGACCGACAGGTTGGAGGTTCGAATCTGGAAAGAGCAAGGATGAGCTCCCTCTGTCAGCTCCTGCTCCCCATGCGGGGACATGAGAGAAGCCTCCCACAAGGATGGTAAAAACATCAAAACATCTGAGCGTCCACTGGGCAACATCCTTGCAGATGCCCAATTCTCTCACACCAGAAGCGACTTGCAGTTTCTCAAGTTGCTCCTAACACACACACACAGTGGAGAAAATTATAGTTAATTAATGCTTAAATCCTCCACTCCCAGGTAAGGTACTCCACGAGGCATTGCATATTTCAGATTGCATCTACACTACCCAATAATGCAGATTTAACTGGATTGAACTGCATTTCAAACTGCATTATTTGGCAATGTAGATCCAGCCATAGATCTTTCTCAATCACTTCCAAAAATGGAAAGAGAAGTCCATTCTCAAGAGAAGGAAGTTAGGAATCCCCTTTCTATCTTTCTGCAAAGACTATTGTAAGTAGAATTTGTCCACTGTTATAAAACAGGGGAAGAACTGTGTATGATTTGGGAAAGGCTTTTGGATCCTAAACTATTGTAGTCTGCAACTGGGGCCCCAACATGGAAGAAGATTTACTAAGCTGCCATAGAACCTCAATACTTTTTTTAAAGCCTCAATACTTAATAATTCATTTTCTAAAAGAAAGAAATAATGAAATCTTTCACTATTTTACCATTGTTTTATTATTTTCTTAATTGCATTTAGGACTTTTTGTTGCTGTTATTTTAATTTTGGCATAGTACTTTGGGATTTCATTGGCTTCCTTACTTGATATGTACATGTAATACATTGATTGGACAAGAGCCAAGCTTTGTCTATCCATTAATGGCTTGACGAATTTGGAAGCCTTTTACCACTTGCCTGTGGAAGTGGCTGCTTTAATGCAGTCTGATATCAGGCACAGCCATATGTTGGCCCAATGTATTTTCTGCAGCTTTTACTTTCTGCTGCTTGTTGTCATCTCAAGATAAATTAATATACAGGGGGCAGCACTGTCTGATACAAGCAAGAAACTACTAAGGCAGTATATAATCAAAATAGCTTTAAATATCTCTCAAAGAACTCACAATGTGAGAATAGCAGTAAAACATATACATATAACTTGAGAATTCATAGATATTACATCTGTATCATAATCATTCAGTTATACAAACAACAAAATGCATATCAGCAATGGAGTATACAGTTCAACAAGCCACAACAAGCATGAGTAAATACAATACCATGTGGTAATAGAAGGGCTGTAAGAATGCTGACGAGGTGTGTCTCTTGTAAATAAACACTAATATAGTGAGAGACAGAACCTCTCTGTAGGAGAAATGTATCCTGGAGCAATTAAGCCCCAAAAGGGACCCGTAGATCGGGTGGCGAAAGCGGTTAGTGTCAACGGGGTCTGGCCAGGCCGGGAAGCATCTTCCTGGTTGGAGACGCCGGCCCCGCCTACGCGGAATTCGCAAGGGATGGCAGGAGTGGTAGTCCACACTATGGCAACAGACGCCCAGGCTCAAGAGTAGCGAGCGGCGCGGAGAGAAGAACTCGGACCCCACAACCAGGTGTCACCGGGGACGAGTGGTGTGGGGACGAAGCCTGACGGAAAAGAGCTCTGTGTACAGCCGGCGGCGAGCCGCTTCGTCCTTTAAAGAAATAGGACTTCCTCAGAGGCAGCGGTTTATCCAATCGTGACGTCCTCACCAGTGTTAAATCTAAATGTAATAATATTCATTTTAATCCTGGAGGCCTAAGTGAACAGTGCAAATGGAGGCTTAGGATTTAGTTAATAAAGGTAATATTTACCATCAGGAGTCTCTTCAAATGCGTGGAGGACGGGCCATCCCTTCCAGTGGAAATGGCAAGGAGGCAGCGTCAGCTGGAAAGACTTATACGAGCAGGTTAAAGGCACAGAGCACTATTTGTCTAGTAGCGCATTGAGGCTGAGCGGGTCGTTGAGGCCTCCAAATTGTTTTTCAGTGGATAATTGAATAATCCAAAAAGTTTCCCTTTGTTTGAGGCGCTTCATGATGTCACAGTGGGGTGGGGTGGGGGGCACCAGACTTTTTCTAAGGCTTGGATCTTAATCTGGCTGAAGGTATGTTTTTGTGTGGTACAATGATGATACAGGGTAGAGTCCGTGGCTAAAAGTTTTATCCGAGATTTATGTTCAAGAGATCGCTCGCGGAGACTCCTACTGGTGAAACCCATGTACTGCAAGGAGCAACTGCACTGGAGTAGGTAAATGACCGAGGTAGTCTGGCAGTTTGAGAAGCATCTTAGTTGGAATTGTCTATGGTTAGTAGAACTGACCACAAACTTCTGGGGGTTAATGTGGCTACATATGGCACACCTTCCACAAGGGTATGTGCCCTTGCCCAAGGAACTCTTAAGAGGTGGTTGATACAAGTTTGTATGTGACAGGACGTCACCTATATTACGCGTCCTCTTATGTGCCACCATAGGGAAGTCTTTAAGACCTTCAATACTCGAGACCAACTGACAGACTACCTCGGTCATTTACCTACTCCAGTGCAGTTGCTCCTTGCAGTACGTGGGTTTCACCAGTCGGAGTCTCCGTGAGCGATCTCTTGAACATAAATCTCGGATAAAACTTTTAGCCACGGACTCTACCTTGTATCATCATTGTACCACACAAAAACATACCTTCTGCCAGATTCAGATCCAAGCCTTAGAAAAAGTCTGGTGCCCCCTGTGACATCATGAAACGCCTCAAACAAAGGGAAACTTTTTGGATTATTTAATTATCCACTGAAAAACAATTTGGAAGCCTCAACGACCCACTCAGCCTCAATGCGCTACTAGACAAATAGTGCTCTGTGCCTTTAACCTGCTCGTATAAGTCTTTCCAGCTGACGCTGCCTCCTTGCCATTTCCACTGGAAGGGATGGCCCGTCCTCCACGCATTTGAAGAGACTCCTGATGGTAAATATTACCTTTATTAACTAAATCCTAAGCCTCCATTTGCACTGTTCACTTAGGCTTCCAGGATTAAAATGAATATTATTACATTTAGATTTAACACTGGTGAGGACGTCACGATTGGATAAACCGCTGCCTCTGAGGAAGTCCTATTTCTTTAAAGGACAAAACGGCTCGCCGCCGGCTGTACACAGAGCTCTTCGCTGTCAGGCTTCGTCCCCACACCACTCGTCCCCGGTGACACCTGGTTGTGGGGTCCGAGTTCTTCTCTCCGCGCCGCTCGCTACTCTTGAGCCTGGGCGTCTGTTGCCATAGTGTGGACTACCACTCCTGCCATCCCTTGCGAATTCCGCGTAGGTGGGGCCGGCGTCTCCAACCAGGAAGACGCTTCCCGGCCTGGCCAGACCCCGTTGTCACTAACCGCTTTCGCCACCCGATCTACGGGTTCCTTTTGGGGCTTAATTGCTCCAGGATACATTCCTCCTACAGAGAGGTTCTGTCTCTCACTATATTAGTGTTTATTTACAAGAGACACACCTCGTCAGCGTTCTTACAGCCCTTCTATTACCACATGGTATTGTATTTACTCATGCTTGTTGTGGCTTGTTGAACTGTATACTCCATTGCTGATATGCATTTTGTTGTTTGTATAACTGAATGATTATGATACAGATGTAATATCTATGAATTCTCAAGTTATATGTATATGTTTTACTGCTATTCTCACATTGTGAGTTCTTTGAGAGATATTTAAAGCTATTTTGATTATATACTGCCTTAGTAGTTTCTTGCTTGTCATCTCAAGATAGCCATAAATAGTGTGAACAGCCGTAGTTGTATGCAAATATCCACTTTTTCCATTAAACAGTTAAATGCTTTTAGGAAACACCTTTTAGTCCTCTCATTAATGCTTAAGAGCAAGGTATTGCTCAAGATTCTAGGAACTGTATAAAATGAAGATTTGTGTGTCAGACAGAATACAGAGTTAGAGGGTAGTATTTCCTTTGTATGTTGTGGTCATATAAATACTCAAATCCAAGATACTGTCATCCTCATAAAAAGAGTAATGTTGGGCTTCATTATATGTATATTGTTGCTTGACTTCTTCTGATAATGTTCAAAAGACGACATTTTTTTGATTACTGATGGAGACAGTCTCAGCAGAAGCAAGTATCCTATCTGTCAACATCTTCACTTCTCCCCTCAAGTGACAATGATGTAGACATGCTACTATGATGGCCATGTATAAATATGTGAGGGAAAGTCATAGGGAGGAAGGAGCAAGCTTGTTTTCTGTTGCCTTGGAGACTAAGAGGCAGAACAATGGCTTCAAACTACAGGAAAGCGGATCCCACCTAAACATTAGGAAGAACATCCTGAGTGTAAGAGCTGTTCTGCTGTTCTGCAGTGGAACTCTCTGCCCCGGAGTGTGGTGGATGCTCCTTCTTTGGAGGATTTTAAACAGTAGCTGGATCACCATCTGGCGGGGGTACTTTGAATGCAGTTTTCCTGCTTCTTCGCAGGGGGTTGGACTGGATGGCCCACGAAGTCTTTTCCAACTCAAGGATTCTATGATTCTAATACAAACTGGGAAACAAATATCTCATTTGTTTCCCAGTTTGAATTGCAGGAGGATAAACAAGTCAGAAGGAGGTGGGGCTGAAACTGAAATAAATTCAGGACTGTAATATGAAAATCTTGCTATGAACTGAATTCCAATCAAGACCCACCAAAATTAGATGGACTACTTCTACTGCATCTAACTGAGCAAGCTTTGAGTATATTTACAATTGGTCTTGCGCAAAGCCAATGTGTTACTTTTTAAAATTCAGAGGTACTGCCTCTTAAATTACATATAAGTTACAAAGAAAGCATTTAATGTTTCTGAAGTAGTGGATTAATTTTAGCTTTGATATTAAAATAACTATTACATATATTTCATCACACCTTCCTCTGATTTCCATTTTGTTCCCCAATGTTCCCAAAGCTTGTCCCTATGAATTTTCAAAAATATTGCCATCAGGGGTGTGCACTAACTGCATGCCATTTTGATTAGCTGTGTACGCTACCTTGCCAGTTTGCTGCATTAAGCCCTAGCCTCATATATCACAGAGTTGGAAGAGGCCTGGGCCCCTTCTACACAGCTGAATAAAACCAGTGTGGACTCAGGCAACCCAGTTTAAAGCAAATATTGTAGGTTTTTCTGCCTTGATATTCTGGGTTATGTGACTGTATGGAAGGGCCCCTGAATGAAAAACACAAAAGGCTGACAATATAACCAAACATGTATAAACATATATGAAGTCTGCAGAATGAATATGGATGGGGTCAGGGCTATCCTCCGTGGGGCCGGGAAAACCTGGTCCGGGACGGTGTGGGCCGAACCTGCACCTCCCACCCGAGGAAGCCCGGGTGGGCCCAACCACCCGAGATGGGGAAACCCCCCTCCTCCCGGGTCCCAAATGAAACAAAAATGAAGATGAAAATGTCACAAGTCCGTCGCCGGGAACGGCCGATGATGTAGCGTGGGGATTCCCAATAGGTTCCCTGCGGCGAGGCCAGGGCGTGCGTCCAGCCCGTGGCGGGAAGAAGATGCCGCGTACCTGACGGACAAGGTGAGTATCCGGCAACGTCACTCGGAGGGCGGCGCCAGATAGCGCCGGAAGTGGAGATCCTCAAGGTAAACAGGAAATGACGACCAATGTGGTACCCGCGTCGTCTGATGACGTGGCGGAAACCTCCGCAGAGCCGTCTCAGGTGAATGACGTAGAGGTCGCTGGTAAATGACGCAAGGCGTATCTTACGTCGAGCGGCGTGGTGGCGTACCAGGCAAAAGCGGTGCCTTCGGCCCAAGGGCCGCAGTCCGCCCAGGGTGAGGGTTTGAAAATAACAACCCCTACAATAGATACGGAGGTGACGGCTAGTGATAATAGTGGGGGCCAAATGGCCCAGGGTCAGGCTGGGGTCCCGTCCGAGGATACTCAGGATGGAATGCTGGTCGGAACGGCCCGCTGTGTCCTCCAAGGTCCCGGGAACCCGGCAGCGGACGCCCCTGCCCGGATGGATGATGAATGAAAACAACAGACTCCAAACGAATAAATTCAATATCAAAAATACTTTATGGGGTTGCCAAACGTATGCTTGTAGATCCCCAAGGAGTTCCCAATGGAACGCAGGTGGTCACAATACAGAAAGCCAAAAGTATGAAGGAAATGTGCCAGGCAGTGGGCTGGTCGCTCCACCGCCGTGGTATACACGCCAACGGGTGATCTCAGGGTGTACAGAGGATCCGCAATCCCGTTTGCTACTACATAATATTCGCTTCATCAGTGCGTATGTAATAAATAATACAGTGTATTGGACAAACTGTCAGGATATAACCTGTAAGTACAAATGAATGAACACATCAGCAAACAAGGACAAAGTATATACATAGTCTTCACACATATAAATTCTTACTGTTTGATAGCATGATCAAACAAATACTCACCCATATATGGGAAATCATGTGTATCACAAATAGTGGATGGATGCCACAAAGTCAAGGTTGACCCAAAGGTGAGTCATGTCAGAACCATGGGGGCTTAAATGCTCAGAGACAACAGAACAAGGTAAGTATGCTAGGGGAGGAGCAGGTAACTGCCAGCTGGTGAAACACAGGGTGGAGCCCAAAATCCTTAAGTGATTAAGGTTTGTATAGACAAGGGCTCGTTGAGCCCATTAGGTGTCTCACTGCTGAGGCGAATTATCCAATTACTTTCAGCCCTGATGAGTGCGGCATGGATGTCACCATACTCGCGAGTATACACTTTCTCCAGGCCCATGCAGGTAAAGGAATCACAAGGATGTCCCAGATCCAGAAAATGTTTATATAAAATAGAGTCAGTGGCTTTGTTCCTAATTTTGGACCTGTGTTCAATGACTCTAGTCCGCAGCTGTCTACTAGTCTGCCCCACGTACACTAGTCCACATTGGAACTGGAGGACATACACCAAGTTTGTGGAGGCACATGTGAAGAAACATCGAATGTCAAAGGCCCTGGCCCTAAATCTGTTGGTGATAGCAAGTGACATATTGACCTGCTTGCATATGCTGCAGGACCCGCAGATCTTGGTGCCCGGCTTGAAGGCACTGGTGGGCGGTGTCACTATGCGGTGATCTGAATGTACCAGGATATCTCGGATAGATCTGGTCTTCCTGTGTGCCACCATCGGTGGATTCTCTAGCCCTGGAATGTTGTTCAACAGTGGCCAAAATTTCTTCACAGCATTCTGGATGGCATAGGAATGGGGAGTGTAGGTGAGTGGCCAGACAAGTCTGTGGGTGGTCCTAGGCCTACATGATGGTTGTAGTAGTGTATTCCTCGGCACCTGTCGTACTTTATGGAGGGCTCCATTAAGGGTGGATCGGGGGTAACCCCTGTTACTCCCCTAGCATACTTACCTTGTTCTGTTGTCTCTGAGCATTTAAGCCCCCATGGTTCTGACATGACTCACCTTTGGGTCAACCTTGACTTTGTGGCATCCATCCACTATTTGTGATACACATGATTTCCCATATATGGGTGAGTATTTGCTTGATCATGCTATCAAACAGTAAGAATTTATATGTGTGAAGACTATGTATACTTTGTCCTTGTTTGCTGATGTGTTCATTCATTTGTACTTACAGGTTATATCCTGACAGTTTGTCAATACACTGTATTATTTATTACATACGCACTGATGAAGCTTAATATTATGTAGTAGCGAAACGGGATTGCGGATCCTCTGTACACCCTGAGATCACCCGTTGGCGTGTATACCACAGCGGTGGGAGCGGCCAGCCCCACTGCCTGGCACATTTCCTTCATACATTTGGCTTTCTGTCTGTGACCACCTGCGTTCATTGGGAACTCTTGGGGATCTACACATACGTTTGGCAACCCATAAAGTATTTTTGATATTGAATTTATTCGCTTGGAGTCTGCTGTTTTCATTCATCATCCATCCGGGCAGGGGCGCCCGCTGCCGGGTTCCGAGACCTTGAGGACACCGCGGGCCGTTCCGACCAGCATTCCGTCCTGAGTATCCTCGACGGGACCCCAGCCTGACCCTGGGCCATTTGGCCCCTACTATTATCACTAGCCGTCACCTCCGTATCTATTGTAGGGTTGTTATTTTCAAACCCTCACCCTGGGCGGACTGCGGCCCCTTTAAGCCGGGCACCGCTTCTTGCCTGGCACGCCACCACGCCGCTCAACGTAAGATACGCCTTGCGTCATTTACCAGCGACCTCACGTCATTCACCTGAGACGGCTCGGAGGTTTCCGCCCACGACATCCAGATGACGCGGGTACCACATTGGCCGCGTCATTTCCTGTTTACCTTGAGGATCTCCACTCGCGCTATCTGGCGCCGCCTCCGAGTGACATTGCCGGATACTCACCTTGTCCCGTCAGGTGCGGCATCTTCTTCCCGCCACGGGCGCACGCACGCCCTGGCCTCGCCGCAGGAACCTATTGGGAATCCCCACGCTACATCATCGGCTGTTCCCGCCACGGACTTGTGACATTTTCATCTTCATTTTTGTTTCATTTGGGACCGGGAGGGGGGGTTTCCCATCTTGGTGGTTGGGCCCACCCGGCTTCCTCGGGTGGGTGCAGGTTCGGCCCACACCGTCCCGGACCAGGTTTTCCCGGCCCCACGGAGGATAGCCCTGACCCCCATCCATATTCATTCTGCAGACTTCATATATGTTTATACATGTTTGGTTATATTGTCAACCTTTTGTGTTTTTGATTCTGAGGGACAAATCCCCTGTGTTTCTAGGGCCCTGAATGGCCATTCAGCCCAACTCAGCTACTTTGTTCTGGACACATTCCAGCTTTTCAATATCTTGACACTATACTTTCATTGATGCAGCCTGGAATCATGTTGGCTTTTTCTGCTGCATCACACTGTTGACTCGAGTTCAGCATGTGTTGTACTAAGACTACTAGATCCCTTTCTCCTGGACTGTTATTAAGCCAGGTGTCACCCATCCTATATCTGTGAATTTCACTTTTTTTCCTGCACAGTTCTTCCTCTCAAAATTCATTTGGGTTTGGCTGGTTAATCAGTTACCAACCCCACTTAATACTATCATTGTCTAATCCACATTTTGTTAGTTTATTTAAATGAAAATACTTTACTAAAATCAAGACATCATACATTCACAGCATTCCCTTCATCTACTAAGCTCATAACTTTATCAAAGAGATGCAAAATGGCTGTCTTTTTAGGGTTTTTATACCCTCATAACAATCCTGTGAGACCTGACAGGCTGAAAATATGGGGCCAAAGGTCACCACTGGGGCTTAAATGCCCAAGTTGAGTTTTAACCCCATGCCTTCTCAGTCCTGGTCCAACAGTTTCAATTTTTTTTTTCTGTTGGCAGAGGACATAAGAAGGCAAGGACTAGGGGAGTGAATTTTTTAAGTTCATTTTTTTCCATCTTCCTGGCTCCCAAATTTGAACTAAAGTACCAGTATGTAGGGGGGGATTTGTAAAGATCCAGGGGCCCCTGAATGGCCATTCAGCTCAACTCAGCTACTTTTTTCCGGGGCAAATTAAAAGCCAATATCTTGACACTATATTTTCATTGATGGCCTGGAATCATTTTTGGCTTTTTTGCTGCATCACACTGTTTTTTCCGAGTTCAGATGTGTTGTACTAAGACTAAATCCCCTTTCCCGGACTGTTATTCCCCGGTGCCCCCCCACCTATATCTGTAAATTTTTTTTTCCTGCACAGTTCTTCCTGTAAAAATTCTTTTTGGGTTTCTGAGAAAAATTCCCAACCCACTTAAAAAACTATAATTGTCTAACCCAATTTTGTTAGTTTATTTAAATGACCTTTTACTAAAATCAAGGACCAACCTTTCCTACTTTCCCCTTCATCTACTAAGCTCTTAACATAAAAAAGAGGTAAATTAGTTTTGGCATTTTTTTCCGGAGTTCTATCTTTTTTGACATGATTGTGACCCCCAATTAACAGTTTTAGCTAGTATGTGACAATTTTTTTGTTTCTTCATTTGATTTACAGTATTATTGAAAAAGTTGCTATTTAGGAAATATATATAAAAATTGTATTGTCGGGCTTTCAGGGCTGGAACACTGGGTTTTTGGGGGTTTTTTCAGGGAAGCATTATCCCCCGACTTTTCGCCGATCTATGTTTCCCCTCAGGGGGTTGTGAGGTCTGTTAAAACTAAAAAATTTTTTATATACAAAATTTTGTGATGTTTTCCCCCCTTTTCCCTTTCCTTAGCACATGCTTTTAATGCAGTCACAAGAGCTGTAAAATTTTTGTTTGGCCAAATTCGGGGTGCTGAAAGCAGTTTTTTCTCCCCCCGGGGGCACGTCAGCCTTTTTTTGTTATCAATTCCCGAAAACCCCTGAGAAACCAGGTCCCTATTTTGTTTTGGGTAGCACTGTATACACCCCCATCGGGATGGATCTGGCGGGGTTTGGTTGAGGTTCTGTTCTGGGAGGAACCTGAGCATAGGGAGACCTTTCCTAAATGGAAATTGATAGCATGAGTGTAAAAGGGTAAGGAATAAAATGGGGAAAAACCCCCGTTGAATTTTTTATTCCCTTCTTTTTTATCTGTTGAAAGGGCCCTGCCTTAAGCTGGAGACTGGCACTCATTTTCTGGGGAGCTGAAAGGGATTAGAGTGGCTTCCCTGTTTCCCCATGGTGGGTGCACTTATTTTTTTTTTCTTGCTTTCCCCCCTGGCCAAATAGGGTTCAGCTGTATTTTTAAACAACAATGACACTTTTGCCAACACATTTACCACAGTCAAAGCAGATTGAGCACATGCATCCTAAGCAGCAATCTCTCTTTCAAACTACTCATAAAACAGTTTGTCAGGTCCCTTTGTGGGTCTTTGTCCTAATGATTTCATTTTTTAACTGACTATAGGAATCATTTGTCATACAATATTAATTTTTAAAAAAATTTCTGAGGATCTTTTAGCTGAGGTCAACAGTATTTTCATTTACCTATTTGTTTTTGTATTCTAATCTCTACCTAAGGTGCACATGTATTATTTATGGTTTATACCTCACAATAATCCTGTGAGACCTGGACAGGCTGAAAATATATAAATAAGGTCACCACTGAGCTTGATGCCCAAGTTAGAGATTAATCCATGCCTTCTCAGTCCTGGTCCAACCAACAGTTTCAATTGTTTGCTTTCTGTTGGCAGAGGACATAAGAAGATACACTTTCTCCAGGCCCATGCAGGTAAAGGAATCACAAGGATGTCCCAGATCCAGAAAATGTTTATATAAAATAGAGTCAGTGGCTTTGTTCCTAATTTTGGACCTGTGTTCAATGACTCTAGTCCGCAGCTGTCTACTAGTCTGCCCCACGTACACTAGTCCACATTGGAACTGGAGGACATACACCAAGTTTGTGGAGGCACATGTGAAGAAACATCGAATGTCAAAGGCCCTGGCCCTAAATCTGTTGGTGATAGCAAGTGACATATTGACCTGCTTGCATATGCTGCAGGACTGGGCAGATCTTGGTGCCCGGCTTGAAGGCACTGGTGGGCGGTGTCACTATGCGGTGATCTGAATGTACCAGGATATCTCGGATAGATCTGGTCTTCCTGTGTGCCACCATCGGTGGATTCTCTAGCCCTGGAATGTTGTTCAACAGTGGCCAAAATTTCTTCACAGCATTCTGGATGGCATAGGAATGGGGAGTGTAGGTGAGTGGCCAGACAAGTCTGTGGGTGGTCCTAGGCCTACATGATGGTTGTAGTAGTGTATTCCTCGGCACCTGTCGTACTTTTTATGGAGGGCTCCATTAAGGGTGGATCGGGGTAACCCCTGTTACTCCCCTAGCATACTTACCTTGTTCTGTTGTTCTGAGCATTTAAGCCCCCATGGTTCTGACATGACTCACCTTTGGGTCAACCTTGACTTTGTGGCATCCATCCACTATTTGTGATACACATGATTTCCCATATATGGGTGAGTATTTGCTTGATCATGCTATCAAACAGTAAGAATTTATATGTGTGAAGACTATGTATATACTTTGTCCTTGTTTGCTGATGTGTTCATTCATTTGTACTTACAGGTTATATCCTGACAGTTTGTCCAATACACTGTATTATTTATTACATACGCACTGATGAAGCGAATATTATGTAGTAGCGAAACGGGATTGCGGATCCTCTGTACACCCTGAGATCACCCGTTGGCGTGTATACCACAGCGGTGGGAGCGGCCAGCCCCACTGCCTGGCACATTTCCTTCATACATTTGGCTTTCTGTATTGTGACCACCTGCGTTCCATTGGGAACTCCTTGGGGATCTACAAGCATACGTTTGGCAACCCCATAAAGTATTTTTGATATTGAATTTATTCGTTTGGAGTCTGCTGTTTTCATTCATCATCCATCCGGGCAGGGGCGTCCGCTGCCGGGTTCCCGGGACCTTGGAGGACACCGTGGGCCGTTCCGACCAGCATTCCGTCCTGAGTATCCTCGGACGGGACCCCAGCCTGACCCTGGGCCATTTGGCCCCCACTATTATCACTAGCCGTCACCTCCGTATCTATTGTAGGGGTTGTTATTTTCAAACCCTCACCCTGGGCGGACTGCGGCCCCTTTAAGCCGAAGGCACCGCTTCTTTGCCTGGTACGCCACCACGCCGCTCAACGTAAGATACGCCTTGCGTCATTTACCAGCGACCTCTACGTCATTCACCTGAGACGGCTCTGCGGAGGTTTCCGCCACGACATCAGATGACGCGGGTACCACATTGGTCGTCATTTCCTGTTTACCTTGAGGATCTCCACTTCCGGCGCTATCTGGCGCCGCCCTCCGAGTGACGTTGCCGGATACTCACCTTGTCCGTCAGGGTACGCGGCATCTTCTTCCCCGCCACGGGCCGCACGCACGCCCTGGCCTCGCCGCAGGAACCTATTGGGAATCCCCACGCTACATCATCGGCCGTTCCCGGCGACGGACTTGTGACATTTTCATCTTCATTTTTGTTTCATTTGGGACCCGGGAGGAGGGGGGTTTCCCCATCTTGGGTGGTTGGGCCCACCCGGGCTTCCTCGGGTGGGTGGTGCAGGTTCGGCCCACACCGTCCCGACCAGGTTTTCCCGCCCCACGGAGGATAGCCCTGACCCCATCCATATTCATTCTGCAGACTTCATATATGTTTATACATGTTTGGTTATATTGTCAACCTTTTGTGTTTTTGATTCTGAGGGACAAATCCCCTGTGTGTTTCTAGGGCCCCTGAATGGCCATTCAGCTCAACTCAGCTACTTTGTTCTGGACACATTCCAGCTTTTCAATATCTTGACACTATACTTTCATTGATGCAGCCTGGAATCATGTTGGCTTTTTTCTGCTGCATCACACTGTTGACTCGAGTTCAGCATGTGTTGTACTAAGACTACTAGATCCCTTTCTCCTGGACTGTTATTAAGCCAGGTGTCACCCATCCTATATCTGTGAATTTAATTTTTTTTTCCTGCACAGTTCTTCCTGTCAAAATTCATTTGGGTTTGGCTGGTTAATCAGTTACCAACCCACTTAATACTATAATTGTCTAATCCACATTTTGTTAGTTTATTTAAATGAAAATACTTTACTAAAATCAAGGCATCATACATTCACAGCATTCCCTTCATCTACTAAGCTCATAACTTTATCAAAAAAGAGGTAAGATTAGTTTGGCATGACTACGTGAGTTCTATCTCTTTTGACATGATTGTGAGCCCCATATTAACAGTTTTAGCTAGTATGTGACAATATTTTGATTCATTCATTTGATTTACAGTATTGATTGTAAAAGTTGCTATTTATGAAATATATATACTAAATTGTATTGTCGAAGGCTTTCATGGCTCGAATCACTGGGTTGTTGTAGGTTTTTCAGGCTAGAAGCATTATCTCCTGACTTTTCGCCTGCATCTATGGCACACACCCTCAGAGGTTGTGAGGTCTGTTGGAAACTAGGAAAATTGGGTTTATATACGAAATTGTTAGTGATGCTTCCCCGCCCCCTTTCCCTTTCCTTAGCACATGCTTTTCTAATGCAGTCACAATGTAGCTGCTGAACTTTTGTTTGTACAACATTCATGGGTGCTGCAAGCAGCTTTCTGCCCCCAGGGCTATCAGTCAGCCTATTTTTTTGTTATCAATAGCTGAAAAGCCTGAGCAACAACAGTGCTATTGTGCTGGGTAGCACTGTATACATCCATCTGGATGGATCTGGCAGGTGTGGCTGAGTGTTCTGTTCTGTGATGGAGACCTGAGCATATGAGACAGCTTTCCCTAAATGGCATTGATAGCATGAGTGTAAATGGGCCAAGGAATAAGTGAACAGCCCCTGTTGAATTTTGATTCCCTATCTTTGCTATCTGTTGAAAGCCCCTGCCTTAAGCTGGAGACTGGCACTCATTTTCTGAGAGAGCTGAAAGGGATTAGAGTGGCTTCATGTTCCCATGGTGGGTGCACTTATTTCTTTTTGTCTTGCTTTCACCTCTGGCCAAATGAGTTCAGCTGTATTTTTAAACAACAATGACACTTTGCCAAATACATTTACCACAGTCAAAAGCAGATTGAGCACATGCATCCCAAGCAGCAATCTCTCTTTCAAACTACCTGGCAAACAGTTTGTCAGTCCCTAGTCTTTGGTCTCAATGATTTCATTTTTAACTGGACTATAGGAATCATTTGGTCACATAATATTAATTTTTTTAAAAAAAAATTTCTGAGGATCTTTAGCTGAGGCCATAATGCATTTTCATTTACCTATTTGTTTCCCTTGTATTCTAACTTCACTCCAAGGTGCACATGGCTGTCATTTATGGTTTATACCCTCATAACAATCCTGTGAGACCTGACAGGCTGAAAATATATGGGCCAAGGTCACCACTGAGCTTGATGCCCAAGTTGAGATTTCAATCCATGCCTTCTCAGTCCTGGTCCAACAGTTTCAATGTTTGTTTTCTGTTGGCAGAGGACATAAGAAGGCAAGGACTATGAATGTAATTTTTTAAGTTCATTATTTTCCATGCATTCCTGGCTGCCACATTTGAACTCAGTACCAGTATGTAGAGGGGGACTGTAAAGATGCCATCTATAATTAACTTCTCAAGAAGGCTGTAAGATAAAAACCTGAGTCCCTATTCAACTAATAATGGAAGAATTAAAATACAGTGTTAGATGTGTTTTCTTCAGATTTTTTTGTTTATGTTAAATAAACACTTTTTAAAAGATGTGAGTTCTCAGATAAATGTTAGCTTGCTGGCAAATGTGTTGGTCACATTTGGGTGGAGCAGAGAAGCTGTTGTGAATTTTGAAATTGGTAGATAACTGCTTTCATTTACTGCTAGGGAAAGATTTGAATTGTGTGTCCAGCATTACCTCTTCCAGATTGTAACTAGATACATTGTGTGTTGTGTTACATTTCAGGCAGCTGTTCTTGATGTACAGCCAAAGAGTACAAGCTCAACATGCGAGACAGAAATGGGGCTTGCATTGAGCTTGTCTGCCTTTGCTTCACCCAGGAGAATTAACCACATTAACTGTTTAGCCACAAAGCAGTATTCTGAAAGTTTATTTTGTTGCTTCTTGAGAGAAATGTTGGTTTGTGATATCTTCACAAGTTTGACAACTCTTGCAATTGAGTTATTTCACAGGTTGTCGATGGTTTGTATACTAGCATTAGTGCTTCTCTTTTTCTGGAGAGATTTCTGTCCCTCCTTTTAACCCCCCTTTTCCTATCATAAGAAAGGGCAGTAACTGCTTTAGAATTCTCTTTAGTTAATAGCAGCACAGTTCCTTTTCTTTTACAGATCCTTTGCTTAGTGTGTCAAGGTTTGCTCGCTAGAGAAACTGCTGAGGAACGTAAAACTGATTCCTTGCCAAAACTAAGAGCTGGCTCTGTAAATTGAGCTGATCCCATAGGAAGAGTTGGAGAGAGAAGGAGCACATGATAGGCTCTGCATGTTATCTTGGGAAGCAGCACTGGAAATCATCAGTGCCAGATAAGTGGACTTTTTTGAGGACTCCTTTACCACCTGGTTATACTAAGTGACAGTAGGCATCAAAATAAGTTAGTAGCTTAAGAAGAGATATTAGGTTCTTCCTGTCCTTGCACATTGGGTTGTCCAAAACTGTGTGCCCTGCTCTTGCTGTCCACCCATGAAGGCATAGCACCTGTCAAAAGAAAAATTGCCTGCGGCTGCATACTTTTTATTTTCTTTGCTAACCAGCTGAAGTGAAGTACCCAGAGCAAAGAAAACACCTCTTGCCTGTGCTAGCTGATTAACCCTTTCTTGAAAAACAAAAAATAGTATTTATATATTTATTATTTCCATTTCTATACCACCCTTCCCCGCAGGCTCGGGGCGGTTTACATAGCCTAAAAAGGATCCAAACATAATTTTTCTTGTGCTTTTATTTTTAATATTCTCTTCTGCTTTTCTTTCTTTATCTGAAGCACACTAAAATTATGTTAGTACACAATTCTTTGGACTTTAGGCTGCAATCTCTCCTGGCCATCTAATCTGTCATTGTGCAGATGAAACTCATTGTTATGATTTTGTGTCCTGGTTCAGTCCTTTTTAAAAAAATAAATTTTTATTGTTTTATAGGAAATATAATAAATGAACAAAAAAAGAAAAAAGAAGAAAAATATGCAAAAGGTTTACAGAACGGTGTACATTCAGTGCTTGTTAAACATATGAAATATCAGACTTGGCTTACAGTTAATTATACCTTAACATTTCTTGACCCTCTATCCCTACACCTGTGAACTCCACCCCATGATTTCCGAGGCCCCTCAAAAAAGGATCACACAATTAACCAGCAACTACTCATATATCTTCTTTCACTGAATCCTCTTTATGGCAATCTTCAAGTTTACCTTTGTCTTCTTTTCCAGATACCCAAGTGCCAGCCTCCATTTGTTTGCAAATTCTTCATTATTTCCTCCTCTGTTGCTATTTGTCAGCTTGGCCATTTGAATATAATCTACTAATTTATCTCTCCAATCTTTAATAGATAACTCTTTTTCCCCTTTCCAAGTTTCCAAGTTTTGGCTATTATTAGCCTTGCAGCAATAAATTAATATTGATAAATTTCTTCATCTCCTATACTGATACACCTTCTGAATAGTCCTAATAGGCACATTTCCGGGTTTTTCTTGACCTTTTTGTTAATCATATTGTTTGTTTGTTTCACCATTTTTTCCCCAAAATTATTTAACCAACAACAACAACAACAATTTTATAGATTAGCCAGAAGCCATATCAAATACAAACAGAACACAGACACATTGCAATGATTCTAAAAACAATCTGAGGAGAATTCTAGACCATTACATCAATTAAACCCCTGTTTTGCCCAGCAGGAGGGATTCTAAGGGAGGTGGTAACAATTCACAGGTCCTCATCTCCAACACAATTTATTCCAATTGCATCTATGTAATCAGATCTTAATTTCATGGCTTTATAGAGAAAACGAGCAGTAGCATCTGTTATCAGCTTGTTGGAGCCGGCCAGCAGAAGTGAGACTTTTGCTAGAGGGTCCCAATGATTTTTTCCCACGAGAAATATCTCTAGCAGTTGTTTTCTCTCTATTTGATAGATTTTACAATAAAGCAGAAGATGAGTTAGATCTTCGATCTCAGGGGCACCACAAATACAGATACGCTCTTCATAGGGAATTTTCTTGAACCTCCCATATCTCACCATTGAATCTAATTGCTCAAACCTGGCTCTAGTGAAAATTTTCCTTAGGTGGTGTAACCTTCCTTGCTGCAAGTAAGTGGTTAGTTGGAAGGATTTCTTAAAACCACTCAACCATCTCAGGGAAACAGTAAAACCCAAAGAGTCTATATCAGTTTGGGCCGCAATGTCATTAATTCGTTGACGCACTTCTTTGAAGTGCTTACTTAGCTCTTGACCAGATAGGTGGACTGGGAATATTACCTGAATGCCACACCTTCTGATGTAATCAAACAAATGGTCAGCCCCGATTTATAAGAACTGCTAGATTGTTCCAGCAAACATAATTTTGGGAGGCGAGACGCTCCATCTCCATGACCTTGAGCCAGTAGTTAAAGGCTCTGATCTTAGATTGTGTGCTAATAGAGAACATTCCCAACTCCGCCCCTAACTGCCGCTGCTGGGGAGCTTCTATCGACCCCTAAAAACCACTTCAGATGTTGAGCTTGGGCCTTATCCAGGAGGGGAGTATCATTTGCACCCCAGATTTCAGAACCATAAAGAAGCAGCGGGGAGATTTTATGATTGTAAACTTTCAGAAGGGGAACGAGGGAGCCCGGTTGCCGTTGATTCAGCAGCTTTAAGAGTAAGCTCGTTCTGCCCTTGGCTTTAGTTGAACACCTGTGGAAATGATTGTGCCATAGACCATTTTCTGCAAAGTCTAATCCTAGGTAAGTGAAGGATCTAACTTGTTCTAATTGTTCGCCTTCTATTTTCCATTTCATTTTGGAGGGCGTTTACCAAAGATCATCATTTTTGATTTGGTTTTGTTTATCTTTAGTGCATTTCTAAGGCAGTAGTCACTAAGTTTTCTTAATAATCTCCTCATCCCTATTTGGGTGTAGGAGAGTAGGATCATATCATCTGCATACAGAAGTGAGTTGATTTGCAAGTTAGCTACTTTAGGCATATGGACATCCGCCCCTCTAAGCGAATTTGGAAGGTCATTTACATACAGATTAAATAGCAGGGGGGCAAGAATACATCCTTGTCTGACCCCTTTGCCGGTGTTAATAGGGCCAGTTCGGTCACCAGCAATACCAAATCTCACAGTCACCTGAGAATTATGATATAGGGCTTTGATCAGCAAAATCAATCTAGGTTCTGCATTCATACGTTGGAGTTTGTCCCAAAGGATTTCCCTATCAACTGAATTGAAGGCCGCTGACAGATCTATAAAAGCGGCGTATAGTCTATTACCCTTGGCTAGGTATTTGGAAATCAAGTGATTTAGGACAAAACAATTATCCATTGTCGATCTATTGTGTCTAAAGCCAGACTGCTCTTCCACCAAGATTCCATTTTCAGTTACCCACTCCTCCAGTCTACATAGAAGATACTTTGCATACATTTTGGCCACAATATTCAATAAACTGATAGGTCTGTAGTTGGCGGATTTTTCTTATCTCCTTTTTTGTGAATGGGGATAATGATCGCCATATTCCAACCCTTTGGTATATATCCTGTATCATTTATATATGAAAATAAACCAGCTAAAACAGGGGCCCACCAGGCCTTGTAGGCTATAAACAATTCCCGGGGCCTTGTTACGTTTCAGAGAAGTAATAATATTTAGAATTTCTTGTTCCGTGACCGGGGGCCAGAGAGGTAAATTAGTCAACCCATCCAATCCTGGGTGGATTGCCTAGAAGGTAAGTTATGGGAGGAGAATAGCTGCCCATAATACTCTTCCCACACATTTGCTGGAATTGGGTTATCAAAATCAGCCTTCCTTTCTTTTAGTACGCCCGCAACCTTATGCCAAAAAAGCACTGAATTTTTACCAGCCGCTGCAAGCTCCAATCCTTTCCATAATTGTTCATTGTAGTTGTTCTTTTTCAGTCTAATTAATTTTTTATAATTTCGCCTTAGCAGCAGCATGTTGGCATGGAAATGTGGGCCTGTATTCCTTTTCATTAGTCTTATAGCAGCCTTGAGCTGTTTTTTAACCTTATGACATTCCCTATCAAACCACAGAACAGAAGAACCCTTATTATCCCTACGTATAATTTTGGTAGACATAAGTTCTTTAAGTTTGCCACAGATGTTGGCGAATGCTCTGTCTATTGCAGGCCAGTCCTGGGAAGGAGTTTTAATGGTTATGGCCCATTTTGTAAAATCGTCAGAGTCGATAGATTTTTGAATATTGTCTAGGTTGACACAGGGCCATGCCAGACGTTTGTTTTTACAGAGCGTTGCCTGCGATAGCGGGCCTAAATCATTTGGAGGAATACAAGAAGGCAAGATAATAGATAACTCTTTTTCCCCTTTCCAAGTTTCCAAGTTTTGGCTATTATTAGCCTTGCAGCAACAAATTAATATTGATAAATTTCTTCATCTCCTATACTGATACACCTTCTGAATAGTCCTAATAGGCACATTTCCGGGTTTTTCTTGACCTTTTTGTTAATCATATTGTTTCTTTCTTTCACCATTTTTTCCCCAAAAGTATTTAACCATATTACAAGTGTACCATACATGGAAAAATAATCCCTTCACCTTCTTACATCTCCAGCAAGTCCTTAGTTCAGTCCTGAAACTCTTTTATCACACAGTCCTGTGTGTCTGTGTTTAGATCCAAGTTCTAATGAATTAACTGGGAAGTGTGTTTATGATGGCAGGGATGTGGAACCTCTAGAGCAGGGGTGCTCACATTTTTTCAGCATGTGAGCTACTTATAAAACAAGCAAGTCAAAATGATCTACGTACCCACTACAAAAATGTGAAACATATAACACAATATCTGCTTTGAACTGGGTTTTCTGAGTCCACACTGCCATATAATCTGATTCAAAGCAGATAACATGGGATTTTATTCAACTATGTGGAAAGGACCTCAGGTAACCCAGGGCCGGCAGCACTTGGGTGGCATTGGGAGCCTGCGGGGCAGGACTGAGCCTTCCTCCTGCCCTGCCTGCAATCTACCAGGACGCCCTATGCGATCTACCAGTAGATCGCGATCTACCTAATGAGCACCCCTGCCCTAGAGCACCAAATTTTAATGGAGCACAACTCTCAAACTAATCACAGTTACTCTAATAATAATTTAATGTTTGGGATTTAAAACTAAGGCTTTTCAACCAACCACCACTGACCTCACAACAGTTTCAGACTTGATCCAATTGTGTCTCTTTCATCACAGCCACCCAAAGAATACCCAGCATGTGCTAAGGCTTTCCAGAAGAAAGTGATTAGGTAGTTTCCCCTTAGTCCTTGTATATAAACTACAATAACTGAAAACTGTATCTGGAATGTAGAAATTATGCTGTACAAACTGAAAACCAGGAGTGCTTTTTAAAAAATCTTCCCCATATTCTGATTTATTATTATTTTTCCTTAAATTTGTCAGGATTATCCATTTGGTTGAATGTTCCCCAAAACAATAGGTATTATTTCTATATGTAGAGTCTACAATACTAATGACAAGTAGGTGATTTCACAGCTAAAGCTGCAGAGTTAGCATCAGGACTTCACCTGAAGTCCTCAGTGAGTGTAAAGTTACACTCCATCTCTATATTGCTGGATCTCAGCCAAAGTGTGCAAGCAGATCATTTCAAAAGGAATTACATAAACATTTAGAAATGACTCAAGTAATTCACATTAACTTGTGTTTATGTGTGTGTACACACACAAATTAATGTAAATTATTTGAGTATCTATGGTATAACTGCTGATAAAGACAGACAAATGCACACATGATCTTTTTCTGACTTTTGAGCGGATATGTGCAAAAGTGGAAGGAGAATGCAGAAGTGGCAGGGACACCATGTTTGGGGAGTGGCTCAGCTGTTAGTGATAAGGGGTGGACTCTGAAAACGGCTCTGAAATTGGTGTTCTACTGGAAACTGGCTTCTTAACTACACAGAAGCAAGAACAGCCTTTCTCACTTGGTGACCTCTAGATGCATTGAGTTATAATTTCCCTATTTTTACATCATAACATGATGAGAATAATGCTCCAACATAGAGAGGTCACCATGTCAGAAAGAGGTTTTAAACTAATTACCCAAGTATATAAAGAGTATTTTAATGTGTTTTTTTTTAAAAAAAAGTTTCTATCTTTATATTGTTTTAATTGGCTTTTATTTGTTTATTGGATGGCTTTGTGGGCTGGTATGCGATATAGAAACATTTGAAATAATAAGTAAATAAATCTGCTTCATGGGTGTAGCTACAGGGTGGATGACTGTGTCGCTTTTTCAAACAAGAATCCTTCTCCCACAACCCATGAACATTTATTTTATTTCCTAAATTTCTACATTGAAGAGAGTGGGGCAATGAAAAATGTTCTCAGCGAGAATTATTTTAATTTCATTGTTGGCATTCTTTTGAGGCCATTGCTTTCCTCTTTTCCTTGGATGTCTAAATTCTATTTCAAAGTAGTCAACTGCAGTTCTGGAAATTTGTGAATTGATGGAAATTTTTGTTAAAGAAAGGGGAAAACAATGCACCATCACCACTCCAGTAAATCTTTGAAATATTTGGTCAGCATTAAGTCAGAGAGACAGTGAGAAAAAAGCCAATGGAGGTATCATGTTCTAAAGACTGAAAAATTACTTATGTAGTGAAAGTCTGTCAGGGGTGCTTTGAATACAATTTTCCTGCTTCTTGGCTGGAGGTTGGACTGGATGGCCCACGAGGTCTCTTCCAAGTATGATTCTATGATTCTAAGTTATTACTTTTGAAACTGAAGTATTTTCAATGGCAGGGTCAGTGGAGTTTAGTTCTAGTCAGATTGGACTGCTAAATCACATGAGTTTAAAATCAAATGTAAATAATTAACTAGTTTAGGGCCTTTATAAGTCTTTTAAATATGGCCTCAAAATGGTGTAAGAGTTTTAAATAACTTGAGTTTCTTTTCATTTCGTGGGTTATGGACTGTGGGTTGTTTAATTTTAGCCAAAATGCATTCTTTAACAAAAAGAAACAGTTCTATAATAATGCTTTCCCCCTTTTTGGAAATATTTTCCATTTGTTAGGATTGTTATATTTTAGGATAATTAAAAAAACTTCTAGTAAAAATGTATTGCAAAATGCATGTCATTTATGAAATTTAGTAGTGCTAAAATGTTGCCATGTATGATTTGTGTTTAACAGTCTTCCTCAGTATTTCAATAAATCCAAAAGCCAACCTCCTCATTAAGATCCCCGTTTTCCAGATCATACCTGGAAGAAACAAAGCATAAACTGAAGGGGGAAACATGACTTTAGGAACAGGACATCAATGTCCTCTCATTGTCCTTTCTTTATTTTATAATCTAGCCAAGTTTTCTTAAGTAGGGCTCTTTGAAATGTTAGGTTTCTACCAGAGACTGCAAGAAAGCATGAGCAGAAGGGGGTTCAGATGTTTAAAATTTATGCAGTGGTTCCTTGGGAGCTGAACATTATTGCATGGTTCCTCCAGGATAAAACATTTGAGAAATACTTGCCTAGCCCCTGCTAAAATAAAACTGGGGGTCCTCCTGATGTTTTGAACTACAAAGTCAGTCCCAAGGGTCTTGGCGAATAGTCAAAAACTTTAACAGATCTAAAACCATGTTTCTCAACCTTCCTAATGCCGTGACCCCTCATATTGTGGTGACCCCCAACCATAAAATATGTTTGTTGCTACTTCATAACTTTAATTTTAAGAACATAAGAACATATAAGAACATAAGAAGAGCCATGCTGAATCGGACCTCAGCCCATCTAGTCCAGCATTCTGTATCACACAGTGGCCCACCAGTTGTACACGGGGATCTCGAGCAGAAGGGAGGGCAAAACCCTGACCTGCTCCCGACCCCCCACAACCAGTACCCAGGGAAATCCTGCCTACCTCAACCAACTCCGAGGTGGCACTTGAATTTTGCTACTGTTATGATTTGCAATGTAAATATCTGATATGCAGGAGGCATTTTCATTCACTGGACCAAATTTGGCACAAATACTCGATACACCCAAATTTTTAGTGAGGCTGTGGGGGGAGTTATTTTATCATTTTGGAGTTGTACAGTAGTTGCTGGGATTTATAGTTCACCTACAATCAAAGAGCATTCTGAACTCCACCAACAATTTAATTGAACCAAATTAGGCACACAGAACTCCAATGACCAAGAGAAAATACTGGAAGGGTTTGGTGAGCATTGATCTTGAGTTTTAGAATTGTAGTTCACCTACGTCCAGAGAACACCATGGATGCAAACAATTATAGATCTGAACCAAACTTGGCACAAATATTCAATTTACCCAAATGTGAACACTGGTGGAGTTTGGGGAAAATAGACCTTGACATTTGGGAGTTGTAGTTGCTGGGATTTATTTTTCGCCTACAATCAAATAGCACTCTGAACCCCACCAATGATAGAATTGGGCCAAACTTCCCACACAGAACCTCCATGCCTAAAAGGGATTTGCTGGCTTGAGCCTCCCTCCAGCCTCCCACACTCTCCCTTGCTCTGCACATGCACAATATACTTTCATGTGCCAAGCATGGCTGCTCTCCCCTCCCTGCTTGGAGCCTCAGAGGCAAAATTACCCACCCACCCATCCACCCCTGGCTGAGAGGCTGGCTGAGAGGCTGGCCAATTGCAGTGGAGGATGGCTTTTGTTGGGAGGATTTGCCGTCTGTCTTTTTTCTCAATATGCCCAAAAGTCATTGATCTTGAGTTTTAGAGTTGTCGGTCACCTACATCCAGAGAGCATAATGGACTCAAACAATGATAGATCGGGACCAAATTTGGCACAAACAAGATACATAGAACACCCAAACTCTTCATGTTTCCTTTTGGGATGTGCAACATTCCTATTATATAAGTTGTGTAGAGGAGGCACCACAGATGGTTTGTGGGTTCCACTCTTTGGCATGAGATGCCTGTCTCCTTGCCCCTCCCTTTATAAGGGAAAGTTGCTAAAAGAAAGAGAAAATCACCTCCTCCTCTTACTCACTTTTTCAGTTGCTCACTTCCTGCCCTTGGCAAAGGAAGTGCAAGATTCAAAACCAAGCAATAAGGACAAAGGACTTCAAGCTTTCATCATTTCTCCCTTTACAGCTCTGCCTATTCATTTCATCAAAAAGGTGAGATCACACGCTTTGCACCTAATAGTGTGGGCAGTATTAGTTAAATAGTTTAAAAATTGCTAAAACCTTCTTCTAAAAAATGACTAATAAAATCTCTTAATAATACATTTCATTGTTATTGATTTGAATACAATAAGTGTAATCCACAGGAGATGTTTATTTATTTATTTAAAACTTGTATATCCCGTTCTTCTCTACCTTCCTAGAGGGACTCAGACAAGCTAATAGCAAAATTCAATGCTAACAATAGAAACACTTTAAAACATCATACATAAACAATCAGTTAAAAGTACATATAAGATAAAATGCATATAAAACTATTAACCAAGATAAAATAAAATAAATTTAAAAAATGAGGCAGTTTCCAGCTCCCACTGCAATCAGCATAATTTAGGCAAATAGTTAAGCACTGATGAAAGTGGAGATGATGATTTTCAGTGGGCCTCAAGCATATCCAAGTTTCTCTGAAGACTCTAGCTTCTCACATTCAGGAAAAAACCCCTCTTCTCTTGTACATAGTGAAATATCAGTTAAAACCACATTTAGAGTTGCTCATGTGCACCAGAGTCTTTGGATTCTGATCAATAGTAGTGACATACATTATTTAGGCATTATTTAGTCTCTTGGGATGCTGTTCTCCTCCTATTCAAATTGATTTGACCAAAAACCCCACCCACAAATTCAGTGACACTTACTTCTGAATAAACATAAATAGGATCAGACTGCAAATCCCATAAATGCTCCTAAAAACACACCTTAAAATCTTTATTTAAAAGTATTGCACTGGAGTACAGCTTCAAAACACAAACAAACAGTCCTCTCTTTACTTTATTGGGTATCTTTTCCTGGCAAGGCCACAGGAAAAGCTGAGGTCACGGCCGGGGCATGTTTTTCTCCAAGGAACACATTGCAAATCATATCTTTCTTTCCTTTTCAGTTAAAGGAAATGTTATTAGACACATAGTTAATTAAATTGGATTAGCTGTGCAGCAACTCTTCACTCGCTGATTCATTTTGCTGTACCGCTCATGGTTGAGATAAGCCAGGATGGTATAGAGGGGGGAAATCACAGTGTACATAACCCTCAGAAGTGTTTGTACTCTGCTTATTTGGATGGGCAGAGTAAGTATTCTAGATTTTATGATAAATGATCTAGCAGACTTGGCTTGATTGGCTTTCTGGGAAATTGAATTGAAAAAATATGTTTTTTAAAATGGCCAGCCATCAGCTACTTCATGGACTTGTGCTGCAGAAATTTTGTAGTGCTTCAATTAATCCATATTTAACTGTGTTTCTTACTGTTCAATGCTTTAATATATGGGTTTGCTACTATTTACTGGCGTTCTACTACATTCACCCTTTAGGGACAGAGTGAGATCTGTGTGCAAAGTTTTTCTGAAGGAGCAGTACACTCAGTCTTTTGTGACATCTTAGCACATGTCCTCACCTATATGTCCCGAATGACATGTTAGGATGTTTGTACAAAAGGTAATATATGCCACTGGGTAAATGAGTCAGTGGTATATAATGGGGAGGGACTGGAGACAATCAAGTAAACATTAGGGAGCTTTGAATATATTTTCTGTTGCTATTTGCTTTCAAATTGATGTGACATATGTGTAGCATAGGGTTTTCATGGCAAGATTGAGTGGAAGTTTACCATTGCCTTTTTCTAAGATTGAGGGATTTTAGCTTGCCAAATGCCACCCAATGGTTTTGCATGGCAAGAACTTGAACAGTAGACTTTTGGAGTCCTAGTCCAGCATTCAAACTACTACGCCATACTGTCTCTCCTCTGAAAATATGTAGTTTATTACAAAAATAGAAAAACATAAAGACCTGAGTATTATTCAAACAGAACTGTCAAATATTTTTTTGATATTTTTTGATTGTTTTTTTTTAAAGAAAGAAAGATGGGGAAGGGTCCTGGCAAGAAGGAACAATGCACAGCAGCGTTGTTGAAGGCTTTCAGGGCCATAATCACTGGGTTGCTGTGAGTTTTTCGGGCTGTATAGCCATGTTACAGTAGCATTATTTCCTGATGTCTCACCTGCATCTTTGGCAAGCATCTTAAAAGGTTGTTCAGAGGTCTGTTGGAAATGAGGCGAGTGGAGTGTACATTTCTATAGGCTGCCCAGGGTGGGGGAAAGAAAATGAAATGATTGTGATGATGAAGAATATAGAATAGGCCAAAGTGTTTGAATCTGCTGAACTTCTGTATGACAAGAAAGTCAAAAAGCAAAGCCAAAACTGGGTTGTTTGTAGGGACTTGTCTCCGCCAGCCAAAAATCCCAGACCTACTTCGAATAAAATGTTAGGTGGCTGTCTTCACAATGCAAATCTACTTTCAGTAAGTATCCTGGAAACTGCGGGTTTAAACCAGCTTTGCCAAGGGCTGCTCTAGGGCACATTTACACCAGGCTAAACTGCTGGTGTAGATGACTGCCTAAACTCCCCAATGCGGGGGGGGGGGGGGGTTAAAAAAGAGAAACAATAACAACATTGTGACAAAAATAGTATGAACTGAGAACATCTATGGATACTAGCTTTTACTTAAAGGTTTTATTCTTAAAATGGCAGCAGTTTTCCACTATGAGATACAGAACATACCAATACCAGTTGCCATTTGCTTGCCCATAGAAAACCATGATAACCATATCTAAGCACCTAGAGTTGACGTGATTTATCCAATGCAGCTTTCAGAATCAGTGCCCCAAATAACCTCGGGAACAGGCCTAAAAATCAAGACACCAAGAAAAAAGATATTTGTTGAGTTGTGTAATTATTGATATCAGCAGGCTTAAACATTCCTATCTCTGTGCTGAATAGTGAGAAGTGGCAGAAAAACAAGTATCAATATCATATACAGAAAGATTAGTTCATTCAAACCCATTATAATGTGCTGAAGTTTATGAACTGCTTCTTTTGGGGGAAATGCACATTATACAAGCTAATCTACATTTGCAGACAACCAATAATGAAAAATGTTTTTATTTATTTGAAAAGTACTTAGGGATTTATTATATGGTTTGTTGTGAATAGCTATATTCAAACACCAGTATTCTTGTTTCTTATATGAAAATATTTTAATCTGCATGTGTTAATATTACTGTTTAGTATAATGTATTTAAAAGTACCTGGAGTGAAATGGACCTTAACACATAATGAAAAGACTGTTAATAGCCAACACTACAAAAAGTACAATAAAATACTAGTTTCTGAAATGGTCTTCTGATATGTTGATCCATTAGCAGTGATGGCTTGTTTTTTCCATGTGAATTTGACAGTATATCCACTATGGGGTTTAGTGTGAACTTTAAATGAGCTTTCCAAGATCCTGAGTCATGTTCCTGATCAGGCCCAAATAGGCATGCCTCATATTGTGGAGCATGCTTGGATGCTTTTGTGAATCTCTGTCTATCTGTGTATTCCATTTATAGTAATCCTTGTCAGCTATATTGAGATGGAAGTCATCAGTACAGCCCCAGGTATTTCTCCAGTATGTTGCATGTAGTTGCTGAGGCAACCCTGAATGAAGATTTAGGCACTTCTGCCATCAAGTAGCAATCTGAAGTGCAACTACTGTGTTGTCAAGGACGTAAGTGGTAAGCTCCCATAGTTTTACTAGTACTTCAGACATCAGCAGATGTCTGACTTGACATCAAGGGGAGAACATCAAATTGGTCTAGTGAGGAAGAATAACCCCATGATTGCATTGGCAAATGAAAACATTTATTGTCAAGTGATATTGGCAGCAAGACTAACCAACAAGAGAGAGAGAGAGAGACCTACCAAATGGGTTTTTTTTAAATTTTAAGACAAGTGTCTGAAATATGTGGCCTATTCACATGACCTCTGATAACTACCATTGAGTGTTCATGGGTGGTCTTTTTTCTGGAAAGGTGTGGGGATGAATTGCTTCTAGAGAGTTTTTAGAACACATAACTCACCTGTCATTCGGGCCTCAAGGTTTCCTTGAAAAATCTTTTTAAAAGCTGCTTTCCAAAACCAGAAGGTAACTTCCCACTACTTTCATTTTGTGTTTGGTTATTTTCATGCTCATTTTGGCAGTCTCAGTAGCCTTCAGAGTATTAGGAGACAGACATCAGTCCCCTTCCCCATCATACCAAGGCTGCTAGCCACTAGCAATGGGAGGTAGAGGAGAAAACATTGGACTTTCTAAATAATTGGAATTTAGCACTCCCAAAATTAGATTGACAGCATATGGTAACATTGACAATGTGGTTCCAGCTTATAGTATGAGTTAGTTCATGTTACTATGCTGTGGATGTAATCCTTTTGTTGGAACAGTATCTGGAAAAATTGAACCTACTGTAGTACATCAGCTGTTTATAATCAAAGAAACATATGTTTAAAAGAGCTACAGGGTCTTTATGAACTATGTGTGCAAATTACATGCAGTTGTTGAGACCATTGGTTTGGGTAACAGTACTGAAGCATTGTTATGAATTAATTATAATTATAACCTTTTGATGCATTTAGCTTTACTTAAGCCAGTTAATCAGAGGTTCATGTAAGTTATGCAGCCAATGAGCCTGCTGTAATTAATGCATATTGTTGCCCTTATTTACCTAGCAAATATTCCTTCTAAAAATAAAACAGAACCTGGATAACTATCATAAGATAATCCAGGTTTTGTTTTACTGGCACTTCTTTGCTCCTTTTTACTTACTACAGCAACTAATATTTGAACTGTCCAGGCAACTGAAAATAAGTGATCGTTTGTTCATCCTCAAGGAAAGTGCTAGCCCCTATTGTGTTTCTCAATAAGCAGATAGGAGTATTGCACTTTTAATTACTGTCATCTTGATACTTAGGTGCATATTTATTTAACCTATTTATCTACAAAGAATTACCAACACGCTTATACAGATACTAGCTGTACCCGCCATGCATTGCTGTGGCCAACTTTCCTCCCTCTTTTTCTCCTTCCTTCCCTCCCCCTTTTCTTTCCCTTCTTCTTTCTTTCTTCTCTACCTGTTTCTTTCCTCACTTCCTTTGCTCTTTGGTTCCATCCTTCCTTGTCTCCTTCCTTCCTTCCCTCCCCCCTCCCTCCCGCTCTCTTTCTCTCTTTTGTTCCTTCTCTCCTTCCTTCCTTCCTTCCTTCCCTCTCTCTTTCCTTCTTTCCTTCACTTTTTTATTTCCTTCTCGATCTATCTTTCTTTCCTCCCTTCCTTCTTTTCTTCTCTCCTTCATTCCCACTTTCTCTTCCTCCTCTCCTCCTCTCCTCTCCTCTTTTCTTTCTTTCTTTCCTTCTTTCTTTCTTTCTTTCTTTCTTTCTTTCTGTGTAAATACATTTTGTGTGTGCATATGTGTGTATATATTTGTGTATATGTGTGTTTGTCTAAATATGTGTTTTTGCGCATGTGTTGTAATGCATTTTTGTTTTTTGGCTTTTAAAGTTTCTTCTGCTGTGTTTTTAAGGTTTTTTATGAGTCACTCGTTGGCCTGATAGGTGTATTGTGTCCAAATTTGGTGTTAATTCGTCCAGTGATTTTTGCGTTATGTCAATCCCACAGATGAACATTACATTTTTATTTATATAGATGTATGACAATACTGAGATGCTCTTAGGAGGGAGGTAAATGGGTCTGCTCTTTGCATGGTTCTCATGATTTCTTTCATATATGTGTGCATTCTATGCTGGGAAAGAAGATGACAGAATCACAGCTTGTGGCTGTTTATATCCACACAGATAACTTTTCCAGATGCAGTAACACAGCCAGTCATCCACTCACATAAGCAATTAACAAACCACACTTAAAAATATATATTAAGAGCAAAACATTTCAGTTTATGCTTTTTTCAGTTGCCAAAGATGAAACTGAGGTGTATAGTAGCTGCATTGCAGTTGGGAACACTGTTATAAGCATTCTTAGCTGTTATATTTCAGAGAGAGAGAGAGAGAGAGAGAGAGAGAGAGAGAGAGAGAGAGAGAGAGAGAGGCGACCAACCATAACACAGTTATCTGGACTATGTTCTGTATAGAAGGGTGTTGGAAAGGCAACCAACTTCCTGAATTACATGGAAGTGAAGATCTCTCAATTTCTGTTCAACCACCTTCCAAACATTGACTTATGTCTCTTCCTGTCATAACATGTTTTTATTTATTATTTGATTTTTTCTTCTCATTTGAAACTTGTTTTTCCTTCTCTGTGTGCTTGCTCGGCTCCTTCTTTGCCTTTTCTTGGGCTCTCTCCCCCTCTCCTTCCCACTCTGCCCCCCTCCTTCCACTCCGCCCAGCAGGCACATTCCACATGATAGATTGCCGGTGGATTCAGTCTTGTTTATATAAAAGCACTTCATAGTCCTGCCAGACAGCTGTGCTGGCAGGTCACTTTGAAAGACCATTCATGTGTATTGCAACTAAAGCCTTGGAGCCTGGTAGCAACGAACCTGAAATTAAATAATTATGTGTACCTCTTCAAAAGTGATAGAATTTGCTTTTAGCTATACCTCCTTAATTCGAGTTACAAAGTTTCCAAAAAAAGAAAGAGAAGAGGGAAATGCCAGAACGTTCAGCTTTGCAAACATTTGGGAACAAAGACTTAACTCTCCAACTGCTTACGTGGCAGCATATTCTTGAGTTGAAATGTAGATTTATTTACTCAAGGCCAGGAGAAAAGAGCTGAGCAAGGACTTCTCTAAGGGGCATTGTATCTTATATCAAAAACATAAGCTAACTCTAGTTTATTTACGTAAATGCTACAGCATGTCACATCAGTGAAAGTTAGAATTTCATATTTTAGATTCAGGCTCTTGCTTGTATCATGTGGTGTGTTAAAGCAAGTCCTCAGAAAATTCCTCCCCTCAGCAGGATCACTCCAAGGCTAATAGCAGCTAATACTGTGCAAAGATCAAAAGGTTGGTTTGGGGTTTTTTGAGGACTGGGGGTGATAAGAAGCTTGCACATTAAGATAAAATATATATAAGAGCAAGCCGAGTTGTGCCCTACATGTTTAGGTCTATCAGTAGATTACTAGAGATAGTATTATCTCATGATTAATTATATAATATTTTTAAAATGTTTCACAGTTACATGAGAATCTAATGTTTATCTTAGGTATGTTCCTCCTCTCCATATCTGTTTCAGTCTATTTATTTGTTGTTTTTAAAGGAAACCTTACTGCTGCATTTGAAGATTTATGGTTCACGGGGTCATTTGTTCTTCTAAGACACTCTTTAGAAAGGATTAATCCTTTTCTGCAATAGGGAAACTGATGTAAAAATAACTTATCTTTCATCTTCTATAAGAACCTAGAGTTAAGGCCTTGAAAACCAGGGATCAGAACCCAGTCCAGGTTTTTGAGGAGTCTGAAGCAAAACATCACCAGTGAAGGCCACTCTACCTCACCACAGTTACTCAAGCAAATTCACCACTACCTTTGCTCCTTTGGGCCTGAGCTTCATGGCTACAAGGGCAGCATGATGAGAAAAGACTGTTAGTCCTTTTCCCCATTGTTTTTAAATAATCATTCTCACACAGAGGGACAGCAGTGACCAGACAAGGAAAGTGGAGAGTTAGAACTATCTTTCTGTAACCCACCAAGCAGTTGTGAGAACAATTGGAGAATGCCAGGCTGGGAAAGGCTGCTGAGGGAGGAACCTCCAACCTGGTCATAGAGCTGGGCAGATGCTTGATATTTTTGCTCGCTTAAACTATCTCTGGGGAAAATGCAATCCCAAAACCTACTCCAATATAACTGTTTTGAATCAGAATTATGCCTCTGACGTGCAATAGAAAGAAATCAATTATCATGTAATTGAAGAATCTTTGAAATACTGTTCATATGAATCATTTCACATGAGCATTACCTTTCCATACCACAAGATTTCAAATATATATGAAAATGATCCAGGGTCTACATGTGTGGCATATTTTTCGTAGTTGCCCAGCAGAACTCCCTCCTGGTCAGGATGAGGGGTTTGCAGGCAAAGCTTTGTTCACTTTGCATATAGTTTTACCTTAATTGAGGACAAGCTGTTCTTATGAGAATTACAAGAAAACAACTGCAGTCTCCCTGTTGAAAAAGATTTGTGTTATTGACTGTGTTGGAATAATGGTCCCACTTCTTTGCAATCTTATTTCCTTCTCTTTAGAGTCCCATGGTTAGATTTTTTAAGAACAAGAATGCACCTTAGTGATGTCATTTTAATTGTTTGAAGTAATAATTGTTCTATTGTATATTGCTTATTGCTATATTTTCTTTATATTGTTTGACTGTTGTAAACCACACCGAGTCCCTTCGGGGAAAGAGGGTGGAGTATAAATTTTATTTTTATTATATTGGTGGAATAACTGTATTTATGGGGGGGGGGTTCCATTTCAAGAGCTATTTGGTGGAAAATTTGTGACTATTTTGCACAAAGGATGTATTTTGCATAAAATACAATTTTGCACAAAATCCAGTATTGGGGAGAAAACTAGATTGGTCCATCCACTTCCACATGGGGATAAATTACTAGAAATACAGTAATTTGCCATACTTGGATTTGTAGAGTTGCTTCAAGCTATGCTCAATGTCCTTCTCGTGAACCGGCTTCCTTGGTGGTCTTAATGGGCAGAATTTCAAGTCTCTTTGTACTTCAGTTGCTAATTGGCATTCTGGAAACAATAGCATGTGTCTTGTCATGTGGGTATTTTGGAGGATAATTACATTAAAAATATTGTGAGTAATGGTATTCATAAGTGCTGGACCACAATAACAAAGAACATATAAATGTCCTGCAGACATTTTCTTACAGCTTCCCTAAAGTTTGTATTTAATTTGGCAACGTTGCCACTTTTAGACTTGGAAATATAACTGGCAGAACATGTGCCTTATCAGAGAGGTTCATTCCTTGCCAAAGAAATTAGAGATACTCCAGCAAGGAAATTCTGAGTTTTGCAGTAATGTATATAACACAAGTTAACACAGATATGAAAAAAAAATGAAGTTACATATTTTGGTTGAATGAGTTCTATCAGTGTATTATGTAAATTTTAGTACTGAATGTTTCTTGTGGGAAGAAAAAATAGAGAGTGTTGCAAGGTGTAAAATTCACAAACCATGGTTCAAGAAGTACTGGAGATACATATTGGGTAAACATACATGGGAGGATTTGTACTGGGTAGAAGAATCTCTTGATCTTAATTCATTATTGATCCATGACAACAAATTGCTCAAAATGGTGTGAGGGTGTTTTACTAGTTCCTTTCTTTGAATGTAGCACATAGCACCTGGTGTTTGTGGTCTCCTCTCCTAATATGAATCAGATCTGACCCTGCTTTGCTTCCCAGATCAGATGGGATATGGCACCTTTAAAGTATTTACAATACCATTGGGGAATGGTGGACTATTTAACAATCTGAAATAACCCAGATACCATAGTTAACTCCAGGAAAATCTACATTTCTGGTCATATATTCTCTTTATTTTAGTTTCCTGAGGGCCAAAGGTAGGGCCGCCTGGTTGTGCAGCAGGTTAAACCACTGAACTGCTAAACTTGCTGACCAAAAGTTTGGCAGTTCAAATCCAGGGAGCAGAGAGAGCGCCCTCAGTTAGGCCCAGCTTCTGCCAGTTCAAAAACATGTAAATGTGAGTAGATCAATAGGTACCGCTTCTGTGGGAAAGTAACAGTGCTCCATGCAGTCAAGCTGGTCACGTGGCCTTGGAAGTGTCTATGGGCAAAGCTGACTCTTTGGCTTAGAAATGGGGATGAGCCACACCCCCCAGAGCTGGACACGACTAGACTTAACATCAGGGGAAACCATTACCTTTACCTTAAGGGAAAGGTGCTTTTGGCATTATGTTCTTAGAAGGATACAATAAATTAAGTTTGATTTTTTGTCATATCAAGCAATAAACACTGTCCTAGTTTCTGACAGATCACTGAGCATAGTCTATTATGCTGTTTTCTTTTCGCTATGAATTTTTTTATGTGTACAAGGACTTAAATTTAATAAAATGGTTTATTTTGGTAAAGTTTTGTTACATATTATATGTCTATATGTATCCTGCCTGTGTGCCATACCCACACATTTACACATGTATACACAGAAAACTAAAAATGTATGTTCCATAGACTAATATGTGAAAGTTCCTTCAGAATTTTATCATGGAGTGTTTAGGTTTTGAGTGCAATTTGACTAACATCATTGAAAATAAGCACTTTGGCTTATTTTCAGCTTTCTAAGTGTTGTATAGAATTGTTGTCTGTTAGCGTCAATAAACTGCAGATGTAAGATTGCATTTGAATGCTGATTATCCAAAGCCTTGCCTCGTTTCATCCTTTTCATGTGAAACAGGCATAAAAAAATTCACCATTCCCATTCAATTTCTTTTGCCAGGAAAGCCAGATAGACCGACAGATAGTTCTGTATTTTTATATAATGTAGAAAAGGATATAACAAAACATGAGTGAGAAGATAGAGTGAGGATCCTTGGCCGCCAGCTTTATTTTGTTAGACATGTTGATTAAAAAGGTAATCGTTTCCAGAATCTTTTAGTCATTACCTTCAGAAAGACAGATATGCTTCCATAGCTTTATGTCTTCAGTGCTGTGTGTTGTATGTGTGTACATAGGCAGAAATTAGTGTGCCTCCATTATTCCATTGATGATTGAAGGTATTACTCCTCACTGTATGGTTGTGATTCAAGTTAACTTTCCTAGTTTCTTTCTGTTGTTGGATAAAGTAACATTAATAAGTTTTAAATTGCCATTCCTAAGCTGGGTAGCTGCTAAGATTACAATATGGGAGATTGCCTTCTGGCAAATTCATTTAAGGGACCATTACAGAGCCAAGATTACAACACATAGGCAGTATGTAATACAGACATATTCCAGAATCAACAGAGTGCATGATGCCATATCCTACAAAGAGTGATCTGCCATAAAATAAAATGTTAAATTATTTACACACAGAAAAAAAATCTTGAATTTGATTTGAGGAGCAGCCAAAGCATGACTGTTGCTTACATAATATTATTTCTAAGCAGCATATAGCATGCCGTACTATATGATGCTAAGCTAGGCTAATAAAAGAAATAAGAAAACATGTGTTCTGTATTAAACGATCTTTCAAGATATTTATCTATATGGTGCAGGAAGCGCAGGAATATTGTACAGAAAGGATAATGTTGTCAGAGGAAGTAGCATTTAATGCCAATGGAAAGTTATTCACTTGTTTCATGGTACGTTGTTTTTTTCTTTAAATTACGCCTGTATCTGAAGGTGGAAGGTTAGAGGAGACAAACACTTACTCTTATACAGTTTTCGCCCACTCAAAAATCACATTCTTTACTGAGCATGACAGAGTTTCAATGTTCAATATAAACTTCCTCCTTCTATATCCAAATCTCAAATTGCCCTGCTATGAAATCATAGCTGACTAAATTAAATCAGGCCTAATGTGGGGCATAATTGTACCTGGTCTGCCTACCAACATCCTATTCTACATTTTCTCATTATCATAATAGACAAGCCTGGCCCTGAACAGAAAGCAAAAGACTTATTTGGTGAACTTTTCCCTTCCCACCAGTTGTCTTGAACTTTGGCAAGATCAAGACACTGGCCAATATTGCAATGTCACAAATGGGTTTTTGGAAGATTCTTTAGATGCCCATCTTACCATTACAAAAGTTTCCTTACAGTTCTGTGGAAATCAGATTGCAGAAGGGCGTAATGAATGAACACTGTAGTGATTGTTGTCATTATGCTAATGTTTAAGTATTGTGTTTTCATAATTTCAATATTTATGTCCTGTAAAAGTCAAGTTTATGAGAGCTCCAGTGTCTTAGCAGACAGAAAAGGAGAAAATGCTGGCATTCCAACCAACCCACATCAAAATCAGGAGACATTCAGCAAGAAAACCCATTTCCATGGGAAAAAAATTGTGTACATTATTTCAAATTACAGTAGGCCTTTTTATTTTTGCATGGCTTAGGAGTGAAGGACTGTAGTGCATCTGGCTGGAGTATGCTGCATTAAGATCACTACTGACCGAAAGGTCATGAGTTTGAAGCCAGCCCAGGTCAGAGTGAACTTCCGACCAATTTGTGTAGTTTGTTGCTGACCTTTGCAGCGCAAAAGATAGTTGCCTCTGTCAAGTAGGAAAATTAGGCACCATTTATGTGGGGAGGCTAACTAATTTACGAGGCCATAAAAATCTCCAGCAAGCATGCGGGGAATGAGGAAGTCGCAGATTCATCGGTGTCGCAGATGGACGGTGAAGCGACAGCTCCCCTGGTGGCCAAAAAAGTTGGAATGTTAAATAGCCTCTGACTGTCTGTCTATATTATTATTATTTTTATTATTATTTATTGGAGCTTCTTCGCCGCCGACTCCCGAGGGCTCGCGGCGGCTCACAGAGCCAATGGCACAGCGCCAAAGGGTTAAAACATAAGACAATAAAAACACAGTTAAAAACAGTACAATAAAATATAAACCAGTTGAACAGCAGCAAATATCGCAGCCCAGGCGGTGTAGACATGACCTACTCCCCGAAGGCCTGCCTAAACAAATGAGTTTTGCAGGCCCGTCTAAATGGAAGTAGGTCTTTCAGGGCTCTGGCCGGCTGGGAGGCGTTCCAGAGCGTGGGAGCTATAACAGAGAACGCCCTCCGGCGGGTCGATGTTAAATGTGCCAACTTTACAGATGGTACTACCAAGAGGTTGGCCTCTTCGGACCGAAGTGATCTTGCTGGGCAATATGGGGTGAGACGGTCCCTCAGATACGCTGGCCCCAGGCCGTGTATGGCCTTGAAGGTAAGAACCAACACTTTGAAGGCGACCCGGTGCTCGATAGGCAGCCAGTGCAGATCCTGCAAAATTGGTGTTATGCGGCAACCTGCTGGAACCCCAGACAGGAGCCGGGCGGCAGTGTTCTGCACCAGCTTGAGCTTCCGGATCGACGACATAGGCAGGCCAACGTAAAGCGCGTTACAGTAGTCTAGCCTTGAGATGACCGTGGCTTGGATCACCGTGGCTAGGTCGCTCCGGGAGAGGTAGGGGGCCAGCCTCCTTGCCTAGCGGAGATGGAAGAAAGCAGCCTTGCTGGCCATGGAGACCTGGGCCTCCATAGTCAGCTGGGAGTCCAGTGGACACCCAGGCTCTTCACGGACGGCGCTGGATGCAGCGCCGCACCGTCAGGGTCGGAAGCCGGGCACCCACCTCGCCCGGGCCGCCCAGCCACAAGATCTCCGTCTTCGCCGGATTCACCATCAACCTACTGGCTCGCAGCCATCCAGTAACGGCTTCGAGGCAATGTTGGAAATTATTGGGGACGGATCCCGGCCTGCCCTCCATCCTCAGAATGAGCTGGGTGTCATCAGCGTACTGATGGCAGACCAGCCCATAACTCCGCACCAGCTGTGCAAGCGGCTGCATGTAGATGTTAAATAACAGAGGGGAGAGAATGGCCCCTGAGGGACTCCACACACTAATGGGGAGCCCTCGAGACCACCCCGCCCCCCTCCTCACACGCTGAGACCGCTGGTGGAGGAAGGAGGTCAGCCACTTAAGGACAGTCCTCCTCACTCCAGCCATGGCCAGGCGGTGGATCAAAAGATTGTGGTCGACCGTGTCAAACGCTGCCGTGAGGTCCAATAACACGAGCAGCGCAGACCCGCCTTGGTCAAGCTGGCAGCGGAGTTGATCTGTGATGGAGACAATGTCTATGGCATTGAATGTTTGCCATGTATATGTACATTGTAATCTGTCCTGAGTCCCCTGTGAGATGAGAAGGGCAGAATATAAATACTGCAAATAAATAAATAAAGGACTCCCACAGAAGTGGGTAAAATATGAATGAACCCCCCCCCCTTTGAAATAACACCTCTCATGGAATCTCTAGATCCCCGAGCACTATTCCACTCAGGGTCTGCTGGAAGTTAAGAATGGAATCACATTGGAGGACTAAAAGATCTTTAAAGAGTACTTATTAATCAGATCAATAAATAATCAAATCTGCAAAAATTAAACCTACAAATGTAGAGGCCTGGCTATATATTTGAAAATACCTACATAATTATGTATTTTATAGGTAGATATGTAATGTGATTTCTTTCTATATAAAAATGTTCGAGCAAATGAAAGTAGTCATTTCCACATTCAATTTCCCAGTAGTGATACAAAAATAAAATTCTGATGAAGGGCTGGGTCAAAGTTTGGGTAGGCTCTTGGCATGCTTCCTCCTCCAGCTATATTGTGTGGTCCCAGTTCCTATGTCTTATCCTCCCATTGTTTGTTTATTTATATATTTATATCCTGCTTTTCTCCCCCATCAGAAATTCACAGTAGCTAACAATAAGGAATAAATATATGAAGTATATTGGAATAAAATAAGTAGACATAATTTAAAAATAACAATTGAAACATAATAAAGCAGTTAGATCATAAGAGAACACATTACAGATTAAAATACATTCAATATTTTAGGTATAGTTAAAACTAAATAAACACAAACCAAATCCATTATCTGTTCAATTGCCACTTGATCATAAAGGTATTACACAAAAAAGGTTCAACCCAAATGTTACTATGGGACCTATCATCTTGTATTATTCTTTATTGAAGGTCTGATTCCAGTGCCTGAAAGTTAGTAGAGTTTTTGGGGGGGGGGCTATGATGCTTTTCGGATGGGAGTTCCATGGTAACCCTAACCCTAACCCTCTACTAACTTTCACTGAGAAGACCCTCTACTAACTTTCACTGAAAAGGTCCTCTCTCTTGTTCCCACCAGCCATATTTGCAGCAGTGTTGGGACCATGAGAAGGGCCTCTCCTGTTGATCTCAGGGCTCATGCAGGTTCATAGTCGGAGATGTGGTCTTTTCATTCCATTGGTATTTGCAGCCATAGATGATAGATGGGCAGAGCCTCCTAGTACTCATTTGGGAACCAGAAAAAGATGTGGCAGAAGCAGATCCAAGGGGTGTACCAGCAACAGTACAGTCAAAGAGGAAGCCCTGCCAAATGATAAGACATCTCTTTGACCAAACCATCATGGCCAGCTAGTCTTTTGACAGAAGGCCCTCTAGAATCAAAACGAACTGTGTTTCTGACCCCTGACATTTTCCAGTGAAGAGTTGAAAGGAGAGGCAGAAATCAAGCAGCCCTACAGCAGCCCTAGACAAAAGCATGGAATGCTGAGAGCTGCCATCTAGCAACCTATGGAAAACCATATAATTTCCTCCGTCTGATTGCAAGCACCAAATTAAGAATCCAGGAAGCTTCCCTAAATGTATCAGCAAGGTATAAGAATAAATACAGAATGCTGTGGCTACAATCTGAAAAAAGTCTGTGAAACATACTGTATAGAAAGAAGGGAAAGGAAAAAAAATACTCTGGATTTCAAAATAATTTCTCTTAAGAAAATTAGTGAAATCCCAGACGTTTTAAATCAATGAACTGCAAGCTGTAGTTCATGCTTCATTTAACCGATCAGTTCCAGTACTACATTGCCAACCCCACCCCAGATTATAGTTCTGGAGAAAAGCAATTAAAAGAAAACCAGTAAAAAAAATACAAAAGAGCCCATGTTTCCAGAAAAGATTTTTTAAAACAAATCTCAAACACACCTTCATTTGGAGCAAGGTTATATACGAAACACAGCATATAGACTTCACAAATGATACTTTCTCTATCAAATGGTAATTGTAATATAGGAAAAAGGGCATAAATATACTGATGGAACAGTTAAGATAAGATGCAAGAGTGCATCTGGTTTAGCTGTGGCAGAAAAGAATAGTGTGCCAGATTCAAAATGTCTATTTTGTTGTTGTTATGTGCCTTTAAGTTCCAACAAGGTTTGTTCACTGCCTTTGCATTTGCCTTCTTCTGAGGCTGAGTGTGACTTGCCTGAGGTCACCCAGTGGGCTTCCAAGGGTACATGGATGTTGAACTCTGGGTCTAAAGTCTTAGTTCAATGCTCAAATCACCATACTATACTACATTTTGAATGGCTCTAGAAATGTTTCTGTGTCACTATGTTTATTAAGTTATAGTTACTTAGATAACTTTTATATTATTGCTGAGTCAAAAAGTCTTATAGGGTGACTTGAAGATAGGGGATTTTTCAGTATCTGAAAGTATTTGAATGGCAAGCCACACTCCTTCTCCCAAAATGGGGAAAATACTTGATTTTAATAAGGTGGATAGGGTGGAATGGTAAAGTAAGGAGAAAGGGGAAGGAATAATGGAGAAGTTCAGCAAAAACAATCATCTCATTTGTATGGGAACATGTGTATAGAATTTCTGATTAGTGTAAGGTCACAAGCTGCACAGAACTGTTCAAATGTAAATGATAGTACAACTTTTCATCAAGCTAAATGTTGCATTCTAAATCTGCTATATTTCCATTCTGGGATTACCCTACAAATAGTCTGGAAGGCAAACTGGCTACGCATGGAACAGATCAGAGACTATATAGTTAAATCAAACATGAATTTATTAACTGACAAGAATTTTAGACTTTCTCTTCTCCTCAGTCTCACTACAAAGTCTTTATGAGGTGAAGTAAAGTCTTTGAGAGATAGACACAGCTCTGGCTGAAGTCAGGCTCTTAAATATTTATTCTTATTGTTTCTTTCTTGTATGGCGTTCAACTGTCTCTAAGATGGTCTCAATATTTAAATCTGGTTGACTTGAATACAGCTCATACACCTCTGACTGGACGTGCTATTTTGTCGACCTTCCGGCCTTCCTCTCTCTTCACCTTCCAGTCACAAAAGGCTGACTTTTCCAAGAATCAGAAGAGTTCTTGCCTGAGGCTCCGCCCCTGAGAGTATTCTCAAAGGGGCAGGGTGACGGAGGCTTCAAATGCAAAGAAGCTGTCTAGACTCACCCCCAAGAAATTATACATAAAATATTAATCCCTCTAACTAAAAAGGGCTTAACTAGGGGTAAACAGTGAGATTCTTCATGGGGCATTACTACACACTGGGGATTGCTGTAGAAGCAATATACACACAACAAAGGCAGGTCGTGTGTTGTGCTAAACTAAACAATAAGCATCCAGATATGTCTAAACATGTGATATACAGTCCTGCAGCTGAATCTAAAGCATATATAGCAACAACAACAAAGTTCATGTGCTGTAATCAAATAGTGTTGCAGTCATTATCAAACCTGTGTGGCTCTTTGTAAACCGGAGGGAGGAAGGAATGCCAAGGAAGGAATACTCCGGTTTACAAAGAGCCACACAGGTTTGATAATGACTGCAACACCGTTTGATTACAGCACATGAACTTTATTGTTGTTGCTATATATGCTTTAGATTCAGCCTCAGAACTGTATATCACACGTTGTTTAGATATATCTGGATGCTTATTGTTTAGTTTAGTACAACACACGAGCTGCCTTTGTTGAGTGTATATTTTTTCATGGGGCATGACAATCTACATCTACATCTATATCTGTATTTATATCTGCAAAAAACAAAATATGAAACCTACAATGGCATTTAAATTATGTTGAATCCATTGAAAAAAATCATGTGATCTGCATCATTACAAGCCTAAGTTTTTACTTTCAAAAGCCAGGTGGTGTTTTTTTCCTAAGTAGAACAAAGTGTGATAATGGATTTCTTTGCAATCCATTTTAGTTGCATTACATATACTTCAGTACTTTAAGAATCTTTAAAACAATCTATATTTTCTATCACCGGAACAGTACATGCAAAGAAGTTTTTTCTAGAAAAACACAGTAGCATTTGTAATACCACCGTTAAGTTGGTTTCTATTTTCAGTAGGTTTCAGTCCATGAATATTGATTTAGCTTTTATTTTGCCATCTATACTACAGCCAGATCACCTCCCCATCCACTAAGACCTTTTCTTTCAAGAGATGTGAGGAAAGAAAGATGGTTGTAATCTAGTAACAGGAATGGGGAAATCATTAAAAATTGCAACAATAATTTTAAAAAAACTATGTTTCTTGAATGTCAAGAAATTCTGATGAGAAGAATTCTGATTAGAAATGCTGTCTCCTGAAAAGAGAATTAGCTAGTTAGGAATTTAATTTGTGCAACATTAACATGTGGTAGTTTTATGTGTAGAAGAGGATTTTCCAGAACCTTGTACAGATATGAAAAAAAAATCCCAACAGATTTCCCCCCAATAACCTATGTTATTAAAGGATGGTGACATGAGTGTGTCACTGTTATTTAATATACGGTGTTGACAATTCATGGTTGGTAAAAATCACATATCCAAAGCCATGGATCTGGAGGGCACACAGTGTATGTTTGGGAGATGTGAGTAGAGGGCACTGAATAATTTGTTTCTCTAGATCATGTCCTGTTGCAAAAATATGCAAAAAAAAGCTAAATGATTTGAAGTTGTTCCTGAAGAAACACAAACTTTCATTATATTAGAGAGCCCATCAATGGTTCCTTGTACTGAAATAGAAGAAAAGCCATGGAATTCATGTCCATATGGTCTTTGGACTATACAGCCCAACAACTTTATGTTTCTCTTCATGCCATTTGGCTTCCAAACTTGCTGAGTTGTGTACTTTTTTTTCAGTCAGTCAGAGCTAGGCAGATGTGAAAATGGTGTCTGAAACAGAATGGACATGTGACAAGTTTTTTCTGTTTCACCATATTGCTTTGAAAATGAATACATAAAAAATCCCCCAAAGCCTTTCTTAAGTTTACAGAGCTGCAGAACATTCCATTCAAAGAGCTGCCACAAAACTGCTTACAGACTAGTGTCTCCTCCTCCTCTCTTCAAGCTGAAGACTGTCAGACTGTATTTGTTTATGGATGGGAGATGTGAGTGGAGTTTGTTTATTTTAGCACATTTAGTACATGGCAGACCCACCCAAATTACGTTTAACTAATAATACATTTTAACTGCACTTGAACTAAATGCCTAGCTCTGGATTTAATCCAAGAAGAAAATGAGGGTGCCCTCTGTGCTCCACAATCCACTGCAATAAAGTGGGAATGTGTTGGTGTACCTGCATATGTCCCATTCATTCATCACATTGGGGTTTACAGAAGAAAATATCTACTTTGCATTGCATTATAGCAAAAAAAATGGAGTAATTCCTTACATTTTCACTGCATGGAATTTTATTTATTTCCTGTGGACAGGTTTTGTTTCTCCTTCGTGGTCTCTGTATAATTGCACATATGGTAGTTATTGGGCTATGGCCCCACCAGCTTCCCCAGAAGGCACATAGGCACTGGGAGGGGCAGTAGCCTGAGTTCCTTTTTCTCCAATGCCTAGAGCAGCTTTTTGGAACCTCTCATCATTTACTTACCTTTATTAATTACTGACTGTCTAACCATGTTAACTCCAACTGTATTGACTTTGGACTGTTTGACTACCCTTGCATTCTACTTACCTACCCTCTGGCATTCAACTACAGTATTTCTGATCCAGTTTTTAAAAAATGTGTATCCTGTGGTGGTAAACTCCTGGATACTGATGGCCATGACAAGTGCCTACTATGTTTTGGCAAGACACACTCCATGAAGGCATGCACAACCTGCTTGGCATTTACCCCGCAGGCCAGGAAGAATAAGGAGACATTACTTTCTGAGTGGGCGCTTCTCTCTCTTTGGTCAATGCATGAAAAGGCTGCTGTGCACACCGATGCGCATAGTGTTAGCTCCCACTGGTGTGGCTGCCTCGCCAGGAACTTCTCAGGTCAGTAAGAGGCCACATTCAAAATCTCCTAGGGACCCCTCTGCGTGTAAATACACCAATAAGGAGGGGCAGACAAAAAAGGCCAGTCAGTTCAGAGAGCATGGCAGCTATGCCCACTGGTTCTGTGGCCACTGTGCCTTTGTCAGCCAAGGCATTGCCCACACAGGCACAGCAGTTGCATCCAGGAAGTGAGCACCTCCAGCCCACTCCGGTAACGTGGGCCCAGGATGTGGGTGTGGGCCTGCTCCCTGCAGAGACAGCCCACTCCCCATAGAGGACGGGAGGGATGGAGGCATGGTCCTGGCAGCACAACAACTGCTCCAACTGGCATTTGACTGCCCATGCCTTCTATGGCAGGTGCGATCTTTTCTCATCAGGCCATTCCTTGATATCCAGGGTGAGTTCCTGCTCCCAACTGCCAGCCTCTTCCGGGGTCATTTCCACACCTCCTCAGTTGCGGAGCCCTATGCCTTACACCCAACCTTCTTTTCCCTCCACGCCAAGGAGGCAAGTCCCTCAGGGCAAATTGGGAGCATGGGATGGAGCTAATGTGTTTCACCAGCACTCTGCACTCCATGCAGACCATATACATTGGTAACTGGGAGGTCGAGCATTATTTTTTAAATTATTTTCAGTCCCGGAGCATGGTGAACACCACTGTTGTCACCACAAGGGTGGCCTATAGTGGCACAGCCCTTAACCTACCCTCAAACTCAGGTGACAGACTAGGACTCAGCATCAGAGACAGAATTATCGCAAGCATCCCAGGCTGCACAGGCCAGTCCACTACTGGAGCCGTCCCTATCAGATCATCTCATGGGCCTCTCAGCAATCATGATGTGCCTAACCCAGGCCCTAAATTTACCAGTATCTAAGGTCCAACAGCCTATAGATGACCACCTGTTTCCATCGGATCGATAACAGCAGGCCATGACACCATCAACAGCACTCCCTGTCTTACCATACCTCCTTCAGCTAGCAAGGACCCCCATACCAGTGCCTCCAGTGTCCTGGAACACTGATGTCTTCTATAGGATAGACCTCACATCAGCACCATGGATGATGAAACCACTAAAACCTAATTCTGTGGTGGTGGATGTTTCACAGAGCAAACACTCTACCAGAAACCACTCCACCCCCTCCAACAAAGAGGGTAGGAAGCTGGAAGGATAGGGGAAGAAGGCCCATGCAAGTGCAGGATTTGTGGCCTGCTTGTCCCACTATGGCACATATATGGCTTCGTATGAGGACTACCTCTGGAAGAAAGTGGGTCCCTATCTCGACTCCCTGCCTCAAGAGCACCAGAAGAATGTTTGCAATGGCCACAGCAAACCACTGATGAAACCACTAAAACTTCGAGCCTCCAGCCTCTTGGAGGAGGGCAAGGGACTAACGGAAAGCTTACCAGTACATGATGCTGGGTTGTTTAATCCAGAGACAGATACCCAACTGAAGCATACCCAGGATATGAGGCAGGCAGCATACAAGTTTGGATTCTCCTCTCAAGGAACTTGACACTCTAGAGGACAATCTCCATCCTCCACATCATGCAATTGCCAGTCTTATGCAACAGGCACTAGGCTGCTGTCACAGGCTGCACCACCAATGTTGGCACCTACACCTGCAGGGTGTCACCATATATCCCTATTTAGATTACTGCCTTTGGTGGCATGGTCATGATACATCCTCTGTCACAGTATTCAGCTTACGCTTTCTCTCAAAGACCTTGGCCTCATAGTCAATCTTGGCAAATCAAACCTTCGGCCGGCATAGCAAGTTCGGTTCATTGGAGCCCACATAGACTCCATCAACTACATGGCATACTTGTCAGAAGACTGCTTCCAGGTGCTTTATGCAGCAGTATTCCAAGCTATTTGCCATCCCATCTTGCCAGCCAGACATGTGCAGTCCATTTGTGCTCTTCTGGAAGTAGGGGCAACCAGCAATTAATCTATTTGTAACAGCAGACAACACAAGGTGTTGCCTCTACTTTGCCCACTTGGTGCAGACTACCATGACAACATGTCTCAGGGATGCATTCCTCTTCAACTGGAAGGGCCCACTCCTCTACATCTTTCCCCCAATACTTCTTCTCACTTAAGCGACATCCAAGGTGTACAAAGATGGGGACAACTACATCCTTGTAGCACCATGGTGGCTCGGCAGCCATGGTTCCCTCTCCTCTGTGCAATGTCAGCTGGACACCACCTTCCATTCCCACAATGGCCAGATCATCTCCACCACCAACCATGGCTGGCTACACCACCCAAACGTCCACCATCTGCACCTCACAGCATGGCAGGTGTGGCCCCACCTCTTTCTCAAGCCGTGAAGGCCATCATTGACATGGCCCACAGACCATCCACAAGGTGCTCTTATGAAAATAAGTGAAAGAGGTTTGCTGAGTTTGCACGCCAGCAAGGCACTGACCCGTTACTAGCACACACATCAACCCTTCTCAAGTTTTTGGCTTAAATGGCAGCAACAGGTCTCTCTCTCTCACCCATAAAGTGTTACTTGGCAGCAATTTAGCTTACCAGAAGAGGCAGGGGGAGTTGAGTACAAGAACACCAACTTCCCCTTGCCCTTCCGCCACCCACATAGCATCTTAACTTAGTACTGCCTGCACTCACAGAACAACCCTTTAAACCCTTAGCAACAGTGCACCTCTCCTACTTGTCTTGGAAGACAGCATTCCTTGTTTCCATTACCTCAGGCTTCAGAGCCAGTGAGCTCTGTGCTCTCCACATTGGTACACATATATGCACTTCCACACCAATAAGGTGGTGATGCATTTGGATAAGTAGCCTCCCTTTTTCATCTTCCAGAATCTGTCTACACCACTTGAGCTCTTCCTCCATTTCCTGGATGTTCTCAGGGCAATGGCTTTTTATGTGGACAGGACCAAAAGCTTTCAGAATTCTCCCAAGCTCTTTCTCAAATACCACACAGACACCAGAGGTCTTCTAATTTCCTCCCAGAGGCTGTCTGTGTGGGTTGTAGCCACAAGCAGACTGGCATATGAGATGGTGGGCAAGGAGCCACTACTACACATCAAGGGCCACTCCACTGGAGTGCTTGCAGCTTCAATAGCATACAGCCGTGGAGTCAGCCACTTGGGCTACCTGTATGACCTTTGTCTCACATTATAAGGACCTTCTCTCCAAGTGGCATGCAGCGTTTGGCAGAGTGGCCCTCTTTTCAGCAGTGCCATGACGTTCACCAACCACAATGAGTAGCTTGCTAGTCTACCATATGTGCAATTTCACAGAGAAGGATATATTGCTTATCTGTAACCGTGTTTCTCTGAGTGGTCATCTGTGAAATCCACACATCCTCCCCACTGATTGTCATGCCTCTCTCCGGCCACTGTTGTCAGCGGGGAACTGTGGCCACAGCCCCTCCCACTACCTATATGCCCTCTGCGGAAGCCAAAGTGCTTTAGAACAGTTGCTAAAGGTTCCAATGTCGCTATGCGGGTGCAATAACTATCAAATGTGCGGATTTCACAGATGACCACTCAGAGAAACACGGTTACAGGTAAGCAACCAATCCTTTATTGTTTTTGAAATGCAAGTTTCTCAATGTGGATAATTGCTTTAGAAAGAGAGCAGAACAGTATTTATAAAAATAGTTGTTCAACAGCAATAAGGAATTAACTAAAAAAGAGGGGGTGCATTAAACCACAGAAAGAAAACAACCATATAGAGTATCCTATATGCACATGAATAAGTCTTGAAATTTTAGTCAAAAACAACCCAAAAAACCTGAGTTTACTTATTCACAGGTCAATTTGAGAACTGTATCTTAACTATTATCAAAAAGGAACCATCTCCTCTCTGAGTAGAGTAGCAAAAGGTGAAGACTCAGTCCATTCTGGGAGAACCTAAATTAAGCACCAACCTCCTCTATTATCTCCACTTCATGCCATTTTTAATGTTTGGTTGGCAGTGGTGCTTTCCCTGAGGTGGCACTGGTGCTTCGTCTTCCCTGTGGAATGATTCTCAAAGTGTCCACAAGTCATATCAAAATCCATAATTTTGTCCCAAAATCTGCCCCCAAGTTATACATGAGGTTGACTTGCACATGAATATATAATCTCAGTAATATTCCATGTGAACTTTGCTCACCTTCAGCGAGGGAATTGAAATATACCATAGATAGATAGATAGATAGATAGATAGATTTGCACAAATACACATTGTAACCACACATAAATATAATACATAGGGTAATTTTATTTTGAAGGAATATATTATTCTGTGCCGCTTTTACACATTTGCTCTTTTGTTTTATTAGGAGTTCTTCAGATATCTTCTTAAGAATTATGTTGTGAACATATCATATGATCAGTATTTTAATGTTTTAACAGATGTATAGTTAACATAGGAATTGTTATGTCATGGTTACATTGTGTATTGCTGGATATGAAATCTGGAGAGGGAAGAAACCTGATGGGGGAAAATCAACTCATTTGAAATATGGTGCTGAAGGAGAGTTCTGCAGATACTGTGGAGTGCCAGGAAGACAAATAAATGGGTCTGAGAACAAATCAAGCCTGAAGTTTCCCTAGAAGCCAAAAATATTAAACTGTAGGCATGGTACTTTGGATACATCATGAACTAACATGACTCACTGGAAAAGACAGAATTGCTCTTTAAAGTGGATGGCAGTAGGAAGAGGAAGACCACATTCAGTCAAGGAAGACACGGCCCTGAGTTCGCAAGTCCTGAACATGATTCTTGATGACTGGGACCCTTAGAAGACCCCCATTCATATGCTTGCCCTTATTCAAAGCCAACTTGATAGAATATAAAAACAACAAAGATATTCCTGATGAAGATCAGTCAAGTGCATGGGAATAGAATTTCCCCCACCTTAGTGCAACAGTAAGGAGGGGAGATTGGTTTGCTCTGCTCACATTTTTGGTAAAGGGTGGGAATTTGGGACTTCTACTGTGTACCATTTGATCTTGGGGTTGGGGAAAATCCTTTGTCCTTGGGAATAGTCTCTGGGTCTTTGCCCTCTCCAGGGGCTATGCAGCTTGGCAGTTTATACCCTGTGAATCTTTTCAGAGATGAAAATTAGGTTGAATTTCATAAAATAGATATATGTCTGGGCTGCACGAAAAACAGTAAGGAAAGTTGGATTGCTGGAACTCCGAGTGACACATATTAAGCACACTGGTCTGGCACATACACACACACACACCATTAATGTATCGTTTCGCACCAGCCAGTGCAAATCACGTGGCTGGACAGGGATCTTACAAGTCAATGAAACTCTGTCCCATGGCTGCAGAAAATATTATGTAGCAACCCCACTGCTTTTTGGGGCCTCACAGGTGGCTTTTCAGATATTTTCATGTGTGTGTGTGTGTGTGTGTGTGTGTGTGTGTGTGTGTGTGTGTAAAATGCAAGGGCTGAAAGCAGAATTGCATACATGAAATTCTATTTATGTCTTTTCTGTATAAGTGGGAAATTGTTCACTTGAAAACTGTTAAATTGCCCGTCTAATGTAGTAGTTTGAGTGTTGGATTAGGACTTTGGGGTTTGAATCCCACTCAGCCATGGAATCGACTGGGTGATCTTGGATAAGTCACATGGAACCTCAAACTGCCTCTGAAGAATTTTTCCTAAAATAATTCCATGGTAGGGATACTTTTTTAGGATTACCATTAGTTAGAAAGGATTTGAAAGCAAGCAACAAAAATGTGCCTTGAACAAGGTGTAGGGAAACACCATGAAAATAAGCCAAAGGTCAGCCATGTTGTGGCATTGTGGCCTTTCCTAGCAGCAAGTTACATAGATTGTAGCATAGTCCACTCTGGCTTCTTGTCCTTGTGAAACTATGATTCCCTCGGTGGCAGAACTATGTTTCTCTTTTCATTATGGGTGGGGGTGATTTGTTTGATTACACAATGAGGTTCCATTTTGGGGGGAAATGACTATCAGTTGACTGTCAGTTTAGACCAGTGTTTCTCAAACTGTGCTCCTTTGGGTGTTTTGGACTTCAGCTCCCACAATTTCTAACAGCTGGTAAGATGTCTGGGATTTCTGGGAGCTGAAGTCCAAAACACCTGGAGGACCACAGTTTGAGAAACACTGGTTTAGATTGACACACAAAAATTAAAAACCACATTTGTCAGGCAAAGCAAGAGACACAATTTTCATTGAGTTGGGAGGGGGGGAAAAGCAGAAGATTATTAGGAGGTTGTCTCTATATAAATGGCAAAAGATCTAACAGATCTTAGAGACTTACCACACTGCTTCCTCCTGCATGTCTTCCTACTGCACATCTTTGCATAGGCAAAGTTTTTGACACTTCTTCAGAGTTACCATTCTGCCAGTCCAAGTAATCAGGCTATATATCTAGTGCAGTCATTTTAAGAACACTTATTTACAGAGTACACTTTTAAACTGTAGGCCATATGGGTAATGCAACAATAAGAAGTTACAGAACAATGATGCATAATTGTGAATGTGGTTTTCAGTTTTTCTATCCCTTAGAGTGCAGAATTAATGCAGTTTGACATCACTTTAACTGACATGGCCTAATGCATAGAATTCTGGAAATTATAGTTTGGTGAGGCACCAACACTTTTTGGCAGAGAATACTAAAGACCATGTAAATAATCGCAATGATTCATGCGAATTGATAATGGACAGGCTTTGGACTTGGACTCTGGATGCTGAATTAGATCTGGATATGGCTATATTATTGCTAATAATGTTTTAATGTCTATTTTATAATGTAATGTTTTAATCAATGTAAAAAGTGTATTATAATAAGGTAAGTACTCAACACTTTCAGTACTTACCTTATTATATTGCACTTTTGTCATAGCGGAATGGACTCACCTCCGGAAGGTGCAATTTGTTTGGACAACAATCGATGACAGTGATCGTGAGTGTGTTGTGTGATATAGATTGTTGATTATATACTCTTTGAAATGTATAGATTGTGAAGTCTTTATTTATTGGTACAGCAAGGAATTTAGTAAGTTGAAGCACACACACATTGATTACACTAGATCGATTAATATCTTTATTCATTTAAATACCTGTGCAGTTCATATTTGTTTCCTAAATAGGTAGCCTCTTTGTTTTGACAAGGTAGCCTCCTAAATAGGTAGCCTCCATTGCACCACTGTGGGCTCCTTGCCATGGCAGTTAATGTCAAACTGCATCGATTCAACAGTGTAGAGGCACCCATAAATATGTTAATGAATAATTAACATAATCCAACATAATCCATAATTAACATAATCCAACTAAATTTACTGTATGTTCCAGGCCCCAGGGAAGTACGTCTCGAGAGCACAAGACGTAGGGCCTTCTCCATTTCTGCCTCTGTCTTGTGGAACTCCTTGCCTCCCCACTTGAGGGCCATGTGTGACTTGCGACCCTTTGCTCAGGCACTCAAGACCTGGCTTTTAAGCAGAGCTTTTAATGTTTAATGCAGTCTATTCATTATTGTGTAATGTTTTTATGCAATTGTTTTATGTAAATTGCCTGGAGCATTTTAATGGAGGGTGATTAACAAGTGAGAAACTGATGATGATGATATAGAGTATACACACATTTCTTTTATAAGAATGAGAATAACAGTCCTAGATTGCTTTTGAGGCATCTGAAAGGTAATAACTCAGGGAGAGAGGGAGGCCGATTGTGCCTTTAAGTTTCTTTTGGACCTAAACTTCTCAGATCTAAAATAATAACAGTGAGGAATTCCTTCATGCAGGGAAGTAGACTGGCAACCTCCCTGCCCTGTTTTTGCTAGCTGTTTAGCACTGAGTCATTCCATTTCGCCATTATGCTTTGCATTAAGCCTCACGCTCATGAAGAGAACGGAGGCCAAAATCTTTGTGATCATGACAAAAGTGAAACAAACCAGATATTAAAGGAGTGTGGTGTATTCAAATACTTTAGGATTGACCTCACTTTCCACCCATTGAAATTACAGTACTGTTAAAATTATAGTTGACTTTCAGTTTTGATCTAAGTATCTTGTAAAGTACCTCCTTAGCGCAAAACCCCAACCAAGTTGACATTATGTGCTACCCAACATTTTCCAGAGGCTACCAACCAATAGAAGCATCTGGACCAGGCCTGTTTATCTCTGCTGTGTGCCAAAGCCCAGGGTTTTTTGTGTAGCAATCTTCTGTGTGTACTGGGATCTCGTATTTCTGCTAATTTGGGGGAATTCCCCCAGTTCCTATATTGCTCTTCAATTTCTCCATTATATTTAGAAATATGGTCTCACTCTGTGTGTATGTGTGTGTTTGTGTGTGGTGAGGGAAGACAGTGTGGTGAGAGAAGACTGTCAAATTACATTACTTCTGCAATGTAGATGCACCCTAAACAGTATTTGCAAATCACAAGGATCTGAAGGCACAGTTTCAAAACCGCAATGAACTGAAAGGTTACATTCTTTGTTACAAACATTAAGGGAAGGAAGGACCTGTGAAATAAGCTCCATGTATTTCAGCAACCACTTTGGCTTTGATTTACTACAATAGCTACAGTAACTTTTTCTACATTAACTGCAACGCTAATTTCTATAGCAGCTTGAAGAGATAGGTTCCCATTTTCTTTCTTTTGTTACTGTATACTGCATGGTGCAGTCAGTTGTGTTCATGTTAGTCTTTACAGTGCCAGAAGACTTTTTCTTGCTTGTACAGTAACAAAAAGGAACCACTGAAAGGTCCAGTCTTGAGATGAGGATTTTGAAAGACAGAGTAGCTGCTTTAATTCTTTCTCCATTGAGGCCATTATTCCACTAAAACTACTTTTCCCTTCGTGAAAAGGAGGGCTTGTCACTTTCCTTTGGGAATTGTTATTTTTATATTCAGAACTGTTATAAATCTACTTTCTCTCCTGGATGAAAAGAAATGGTGATTCTGAATGGGCCAATGACTCAGAAACAAAGGTTTGAACTATTAGAGAACATAACCCTTTAGAGAAGAGCCAAAAAACCCTTTAGAGCAGAATCTTCTCTTGTAGTATACAACCAAATATAATTATTCTAGGCAATGGTTGCAGTTTTTAGACTGAATAACCTACAATCTCTGATCTGTCAGGAAAACAGATTTGCCAGTGCATAAAAATAGCAGAGTTTTTGAAGCCTTTTTCTGTTATCCCCCCCTCAAACCCAGAAAAAAAACCTCTCTCATAAAACAGCTTGTTTTAGATCATGCACTCAAAAGACAAAAATGAAGTTCAGCATACACAGGTGCAAAAACTTATTAGTCCAGTTTCAAATATCTTTGCGGTAGTTCCCTGTACCAGCTGGCCAGGGCATCTCTCGTGTAACAAAACACATATCAACAGGTGACATTTTCCAAAGGATAGAGAGAGAGCGCGTGTGATCTGCAGTCTCTTTTTAACTTCTGAGAATCCATAAAGGAAGATGCACACCAGAACATACATACAGGAAACAGTAAGTAACAAGATCATAGACAGACTGCTAGAGAAGATTTGATAAAGGTTGTCATTCCAACATGAACAGTCCCAGCCAAGCCTTTGCTCAAAATATCATCTTCTTACAATAGTACTTCTATTACAGAAAACAGGTCTTACAAACATTTCAGAATCAAAGTGGAGTCCCCGATGGCACAATGGCTTAAACCCTTGTGGCGGCAGGACTGAAATCCAATAGGTCGTAGGTTCGAGTCCGGGTAGAGCATGGGTGAGCTCCGTCTATCAGCTCCAGTTCCCCATGCAGGGACATGTGAGAAACTTCCACAAGCATAGTAAAATATCAAACATTCGGGCATTCCCTGGGGAATGTCCTATTCTCTCACACCAGAAGCAACTTGCAGTTTCTCAAGTCGTTCCTGACATGGAGAATAAAGGTCAAAGTTATATGCAGATACATGTCATGTAGACTTTTACATTTAGATTTAGCTTATGAATAATAACAGTTATGACTTTGTTTACATTGATCTGCAAACATCAGAACATTGGAGCCCCTGGTGGTGCAATGGGTTAAACCCTTGTGCTAGCAGAACTGAAGACCAACAAGTTGAAGGTTCGAATCCAGGGAGAGCGCGGATGAGCTCCCTCTGTCAGCTCTAGCACCCATGTGGGGACATGAGAGAAGCCTCCCACAAGGATGGTAAAACATCAGAAACATCCAGGCATCCCCTGGGTAACATCCTATTCCCTTACACCAGAAGCAACTTGCAGCTTCTCAAGTAGCCACACACACACACACACACACACAATCAGAACATTTAAAGATAAAGTAGGCATCATTATTCATATACTCAAATGTAATGTTATTGTACTCAAAGATCAATGTATGAAGTTGGGCTAAATTCTTTAAAAGTGTTTGTTTTATCTTCAAGACTTTAGTGGTTAATATTAACAATAAGGTGTTGATTGTTACATGAGTTACCAATTCATGGAAACAATGCCCTGTTATAGTTCTGTTTTTTCACTGATATATGAGAGTGTTTAAAGCCTTTTCTCCCCTGAGACACAACTTATTTATTACATTATGGTCAACCACTAAAGCTACCCTTTCAGTTCCTGGTTTACATTAATTTTAAAGTGTACACTGAATGGAAATACATCTAAAGTGGCATCCTGTTCCTGAGGTGAGAGGAATGTGAGAAGGGAAATACTGTAGTAATACTAAGATAAGAAAATAATAGCAACAAACAAAACAAATCAAACAAAAAAAAAGATTCCACTGCTTTAAAATATATTGCAAAGTTTCATGAACCAATCAAGCAGGTTCAGCGTGTGAGGAACAGCACTTTAAAAACAATGATTGATTGGATTGTTGTTGTTAACTGGAATCAAGTTGACTTTGATTTACAGCAGTGGTTCTTAACCTGTGGGCTGCGGACCACCAGTGGGCTGCAAGGATGAAAATTTGGTTCACGACCCTCCTTTCTCTTTATTTTTTATTTTATTTTATTTCCACTCCTTTTATGCCGCCTGCCACTCCTTCCCTGTTGCTAACCAGCCCTGCCCCCTTGGATAGATCACATCAGCTCTAGATTATTAAATTTGGTTTTCTGTGGGTGAGCAGATGACAACTACTAGATGGCATATGTTCTGTATCAGAAGCTACAGCTGATGTGGTCTATCCAATGCAATTTTCTGAATCAGCACCCCAAATAACCAAACCTATCTAAAGTTGTCCAAAAACTGATTCGTAACCCTTTTGGTACTAATGTTGGAGAGTGGTCCCTGGTCAAAAAAAAAAGGTTGGAAACCACTGATTTACAGTGACTATATGCATGAAAGACCTTCAAGTCACCCAATCCTCAACTGCCCTGGTCAGGTCTTGGGATTTAGAGCTGTGGCTTCCCTGAGCGAGTCTTTCAATCTGGAGTGTGATTTTCCTCTTTTCCTACTGCCTCTTACCATTCTAAGCATTATTGTCTTTTCTAGTGAGTCACGTCTTCATATGACATGACCAAAGTACAACAGTCTCAATTTGGTCATCTTGGCTTCTAGGGATAATTCAGGCCTGATTTGCTCCATATATGGAGAAGTCTTTCTTGTAGAATGTTGAGTGTCACTTTGCTTGCATGGAAAATTAATGCAACAGTCTTATGGTTATCCTTGGGCTCACTTTCTTGGGGATTGGAATGTATTTTTAGTGTTTCCAATCTCTGGGTCATTGTTTTGTTTCTGTATTTGTTGACAGATTGTAAATAGAACCAGAGTAGATTCTGTCTCTGTACCTTGTAGCAGCTCAATTGGTATGCCATCTGTTCCTAGTGATTATTTCTCCCAAGTGTTCTTCCACTTCACTTTCTAAAATTGGACAATATCTTCACATAGTTCCTCCTTAAATAAACATATCATCCTTTCATCTCTTTTGTATAATTCTTCTTTGTATTGTTTCTACCAGCTTTTAATTTTTTTCTTCTTGATCGTGCAGTGTTTTCTTCTGGTGGATAAAGAGCACTCTTGTGCCCCATCCACACTGACAATATAATGCAGTTTCAAACCAGTATTGAAGGAAGTGGTTTAGCTGTGCAGAAGAAATACTGGAATTGTTTGAGATTTTGGATGGTGTTTACACAAACCATAGAGTACTGATGCACATTAAGACTCTCCTTTCAAGAGTTTTTGTGGTAGTTTCTTGTCTATTTGTCACAGTTTGAAGCTAGCTTTGAACTGCATTAAATGGGGCCTTGGTTTAAATGTCCCTCTGATTTCTTATATCTTACAGTAAAGTTAGTTCAACCTGTTCAGCTATCTTTTTAGAATCTCAGACATCCTAGATATTGGCATACATTGTATCATGCTTCCTATGACTCAAACTTCAGAGAAAGAAGTACTGGTTGGTTAAGAGCTGTGTGTCTTGGACAAAAAAGACAGGGTACACATTAAAGGGTCTTTTTAAAAAAAATCTTGATAATATTTTGCTACATGGGGCACAGCTGCTATTAATTTTATGTCTCTTTAGCATGCCTCTTCTTGCTTGACAGTAGAGCTTGGTTCCTAATGTGGGTCACTTGCCCCACAGGGAGCAATTTGATTTTAAAGGGCAATTCGAGAATGAGTTATTAACAGTGCATTTTGTATTTCTTTTAGTTCTAGGGACCTCATATACAGTATATAAATATATATTGTGACATAGTAAAGGTACAGGTTTTCTTCTGACATTAAGTCCAGTCGTGTCCGACTCTGGGGGTTGGTGCTCATCTCCATTTCTAAGCCGAAGAGCTGGCATTGTCATCTCCAAGGTCATGTGGCCACCATGACTTCATGGAGCACCGTTACCTTTCCACCAGAGCAGTACCTACCTATTGATCTACTCATATTTGCATGTTTTCAAACTGCTAGGTTGGCAGAAGCTGGAGCTAACAGTGGGAGCTCATGCTGCTCCTTGGACTCGAACCTGCAACCTTTCAATCAGCAAGTGGGTTTAAGCAGCTCAGTGTTTTAACCCACTGCACCACCATGTGTGACATACACATTTTAAAAATTGGAATATACACAGATGTAAGCTGGTGACAGTGGAGAGGGGGGAAACCCAGGAGTGGTGAGAGCATAGAGTTAACAAGAGAGAGCATTAGCAGAGAACAGTGAGACCACTTTCACTCCAAACAGCCCACACCATTCAGTGTTTTTTTAACATTACAAGCTATACAAAATATATAGAAATGTAATTTTATTCTGCATACGAATGTAGCAAGAAATCTGTGGGGAAAAATCCAAAGCACAATTATTACTTAATAGGCCAATCACCATCAGCTGCAAGAAAATCAGATGACAGGATATTATTACATATTCTCACCAAATATATGCAATGAAGCTGGACACCTAAATTACCTTGATTTTGATGCAGATTACATAAATCAATTGTTCCTCGAATATTACTACTGCCTGCAGATACCAGAAATCAGTTGCTCCTCGGATATTACTACTGCCTGGGTGATAGTTGTTCTATTTCATTATTGAACTTTATCGAGCGCAAAATGTTTTCATTATCAAGCACAAAATGTTTTCATGAGCAAAAAAACCTGTGTTCATTGTGTTGGAATATTTTCCATTCCTGCAAATTTTCCTGATACTTTACTAGCTACTTAAAATACTTGCATTCTATTTTTAGGGAAAAGAAATTATTGATTAGATAAGGAGCATAGAAAGAATGTTCATGACACATCATTAACCATCAACAAATGACATCGACTGTAATGTCAGAAAACACACAAACAGAAGTTTTGGGCCTAGCTTCACTATCTGTGAAGCAAATACCAAACGTGAAACGTGCCATCAAATTGCTAACAGTGAATAGGAGTTCACTTTTTGAATAATAAGAATTATGTCGCAGGGGGAGGGGGAATCAGGATTTTCAAGATACTTAGGTGGGTCATGGCCAAAAAAAAAGGGAACCACTGCAGTAGAGGGACATAATGGAGGCTTTAGTACCACAGAGGTGCACTAGAATTTGGGAAAGAACAGTTACTTGCTAGAGAATAAAATAACTTCTTGAAGAAACTTGAACTTGACTCAGACTATACTGAAATAAAAATGAATACTGCTACTGTTACTTAACTATACTCTCTGATGAAACTGCTGTAATGAAAGTATGATCAGAGTGTACTGCATACTCCCAGGGAAGGCTAGCAATACAAAGCCTTTAATCTTAGCTTTAAGAATCATAATTGAACTCCAGCTGAGGGCAGATGCATCACTAGAGAGCAGTGCCTTAGGAGGCCAAAGCAGTGCATATGGAGTGAAGCCAGATTGGAAAGAAGCCAGAGGACAAGGTGGAAAATGGTCAAAATAGCAGGAGCAAGATGACTGCTCAGGAAGTGCAGAGATAAGTGGGCAGAAGGGAGGAATGGGCAGTCTCTTTTAAGACTGATGGAAAGTTCTGTTAATATGAAAGCAATGTCAGCTCCAAATAGATAACCTAGTTACCAGAGAGATTAATGAGGAGAATGTTGGATTTTCAAAATTCAGGTCTTTTAAATCAACTTTGAGACTGGAAGTCAACATTTGCAATCTAAAATCACATATATCTCTGTGTGCTTTATTTCTGTGCTTTTTCCTCTAGGAAGAGAGATATTGGTAATTAGGTTCCTAAGAAAATTTTTCACTTTTATTAAATTGGAAGTGAGTATGCTTCAGTGCTGTGTTCATAAACCGAAAGCAAGGCATAACTCAATCTGTCATAATAATAGTGTGGGGGTGAATGCCTTTTTCTGAATCTGGACCAAAACAGTGCTTTTCTACATATTGGGGAAATCATTGATTTAATTACATTTGTTTGTCTTCTCTGAGTAAGGGAAGGGAATAATGCTCATTATTAATCCAAAAAAAATTGCAAATATACTTTATGTTCAGTAATGAAGTAGAGTTGTTTTACAAAAATAGTGCCCGTCTGGTTAAGGATGAGATGTTTTGAACTGTGAGTGGGCAACCTTTTTTTTTTTTGGATTCACATTCTTTCACTAATAAACCTTGAACATATTCGGAGGTTCTAGCAGGGGAGTGCAGCTATCTTATAGATGGGTCTATTAGAAATCTCAGATCATGCACCAGTACAAGTAATACTACAATTAACAGTCAAGAAACCACATTATAGTTAGAGATACAAGGAATTATTATTTATGAAGGAAAAAGACAGGGAAAAGTTGGGAAAAGAAATTAAAAATGTCTTCCAAATTATTAGAAATACAGCAAAAGAATGGGTTATTTAGGATACAGTGAAAGCTTTTGTAAGAAGATTATTAATAAAAAAATGAAATAGGAAATTGAAAGGAAGCCCCGATAGGTTGCTTAAGAAATGACGAGGACAAGAGCATTATGAAAAAAAGAAACAGATGGGATATAGTAAAATCAAGTATTTATATAATGAAAATAAGGAATTAATAGAATGGAAACAATTGGAAACATTAAGGGGCAGGATAAATTGGTTAACACTAAGAGGAATTTGGGAACAAATTAAAAAGGAAGAAAGTAATAAGGGAGAAAGTATAATAGACAAGATATTAAAAGAGATTTGGAGGCAAAAAAGGACTTAATAAAATATATGGAAGAATAATAGAAAACAAGTGGGAAAAGGAAGGGGGCCAGGAAAAAGAAAAGAAAATACATTATTTCAGTAATAAAATGTGAGGGCTATACATGGCAAAAATTAAACTAGTGGTGGATGGAAATAAACCCATTCCTTTCACTTTTACATGCTACCTTCCCCCCTCTAACTCTCCCTTTTTCTCTACTCCTATTGGACTGCAAAGGCAGGGACACTGTGCTCTTGCAAATTCCTGATTTGATCCCAAAGAGGGGGCTTCTGGAATGAAACTGAAGCCCACATAAGATCAGGCCAAAAGCCACATGTTGCCCCATAGCTGTGGGATGCAAACTCATGCTATATTCAATCTTGTAGTCTCTCAGGGTCCCTGGAACTGTTTTAAAGGAGGAGCAGGAGGGTAGATTCCAAATTGGCAGACAAGCAATTAATTATTTCCCCATCTATTCTTATCCTGAAATATGAAAACTCGCATAAGTACAATGTGTATATAAAACTGCTGCCCATGTATTTGGTGTAGCTAGAGATTGCAAGCAGTTTTAATGACAATCATTTATTGCTTGATTACATTCTAAATTGTAATTGATTATTGAGAAAGCTTATAGGAATTTCTGTGGTGGAATTTCACCACCAAACCTAAGCATAGAGAGGGCTTGAGAGAACATCTTTCCACCTGGGGACCATATAATCTTTCATGCGTTTGGTTTGTTATCAGTACAGATAGCACCTCTTTTGGGTCTCAGTATAGCAGCAAATTAACAGTTTTCTAACTGGTGAAAGAGCTGAAAAGCTCTTTTTAATTTTGAGGACCAGTCACCAAGAAATCCAGGTATTTTGCATTTTAAAAAGAAGTTAATGTTGTGAGATAAAAGTATAAAATCAGAGCTAATTTTTTTAAATGAGCTGCACAATAGTATATGTCATTGTATTTTCATAACTATTTGGAGAGCCCTTTGTGTCAAAATGTCATATACAAACAAAGTTAATATTACCTACTGTTTGTAATATTTCTAGCCATTATTTCCATCTTGTCTCCTGCACTGTGCTAATAATATAATATATTGTATATAAATATAATATTGATAATATTATAATGTAATACAATATAATAATACTAGTAATAATAATATGATATTATAATTACTTACTTTATATTACATGTAATATTACTAAAAAAATTGCTCATGCTTCAAAGACCCGAAAGAGCATTTTATCTAAAGAAAAGTAACTGAAGAAGAAGCTGAGAAACCTAACTACAGTCTTTATGCGATTATAACTGTAGTATACTAAACAGTAGAAAACTACACAGCTCTAGATATTATTAGCTTTGAAGAGATTTAAATTTTAAGGCCAGCAATTTTAATATGTGTACATGCCATGGCTGGAGTGAGGGGGACAGCTCTTAAATGGCTGACCTCCTTTCTCCACCAGCGGTCCCAGCGTGTGAGGAGGGGTGGAGTGGTCTCCGAGGGCTCCCCATTAGTTTGTGGAGTTCCGCAGGGGGCCATTCTTTCCCCTCTATTATTTAACATCTACATGCAGCCGCTTGCACAGCTGGTGCGGAGTTATGGGCTTGAGTGTCATCAGTACGCTGATGGCTCCCAGCTCATTCTGAGGATGGAGGACAGGTCTGGACCCGTCCCCGATAATTTCCAGTGCTGCCTCGAAGCCGTTACTGGATGGCTGCGAGCCAGTAGGTTGAGGGTGAATCCGGCGAAGACAGAGATCTTGTGGCCGGGTCGGCTGGGGGGGGGATGTCCAGCTTCCGACCCTGGAAGGTGCGGCGTTATGCCCATCGTCTTCCGTGAAGAGCTTGGGGGTCCACTTGGACTCCCAGCTGGCCATGGAGACTCAGGTCTCTGTGGTCAGCAAGATCGCCTTCTTTCATCTCCGACAGGCAAGGAGGCTGGCCCCCTACCTGTCCCGGTCCGACCTGGCCACGGTGATCCAAGCCACGGTCATCTCAAGGCTAGATTACTGTAACGCTCTTTACGTTGGCCTTCCTTTGTCGGTGATCCGGAAGCTCAAGCTGGTGCAGAACACTGCCGCCCGGCTCCTGTCTGGTTCCCCAGCAGGATGCCACATAACACCTATTTTGCAGGATCTGCACTGGCTGCCTATTGAGCACCGGATCACCTTCAAAGTGTTGGTTCTTACCTTTAAGGCCTTACACGGCCTGGGGCCAGCATATCTGAGGGACCGTCTCACCCCATACTACCCCACGAGATCACTCCGCTCAGAGGACTCCAACCTGCTAGCCGTCCCCTCTGCTAAAGCAGCCAAAAGAACTGCCACCCGCCGAAGGGCCTTCTCGGTCATAGCGCCGATATTGTGGAATGCCCTTCCGGCAGCTACACGAGCAATCCCAGATTTACTCCCGTTTAGGCGGGCATGTAAGACCCACCTCTTCCGGCTGGCTTTTCAGGCATAGGTCCACTGTGCCCCCCAAGCCATGCTAATATGGCTCGACCACTGTAACTTCTCCAACTGTGTTTTTAATGATGTTTTATTGTGTAGTTTTATTCTGTATTTTATATTGCATTTTAAACTGTCTTTGTATATTGTATGTTGTTCTGCCTTCTGGCTGTGAGCCGCCCCGAGCCTACTTGGGAGTGGCGGCATAAAAGCCGAGTAAATAAATAAATAAATAAATAACCTGTATTGTGTTTTATGTGTGACTATTATCTGTATTATATATTTTTTGTATCTGCCTAAGGTTTGTTAACTGTAATAAAGGCAATTGATTGATTGATTGTAATATATAATACTAATATTGTGCTATGGTAATAATATAATGTATTGTATTTACATACTACTTGTAAGCCGCTCTGAGTCCCCTTCGGGGTGAGAAGGTCAGCATATAAATGTCGTAAATAAATAAGTAGAAAATATGACTTAATAGTGGCAGAGTATAATTTTGTATCTTCACTTCTTAGTTGTCAGCTTTCCAAGGCCCTGCTTTGATTGAAATGCAGTTGATAGGAATGCATGAGTGGATCTTTGTCGCTGTCGCCAGTAAAACTCCTTACTCTGCACAAACACGCTAGTGTTGCTCTTTATTAGAGTTTGAGTCACTCCAACCTTTGCCTGCCTTATGACTTATCAGGCATCAATGATTAGAGTAAGCATGCTGAGAACTAAAATAGCCTTATCCATTATATTTCAAGAGATCTTCTAGGGTTTTTTTTTCCTTATCCCTTCCTGTCTCTACAAATAAAGTTCATGTTTTCTTTAGTTCTGGTTATTAGGTATCTTGTTTGTTATCTAGCAATTATTTATCTGCGTTTTCCTGTTGAATGTCCTCACATTTTAAAGGTGTTAAAGTGATGTGGTCATTTCCTGCTTTTATCAAATTCAGGTATGGCTACCCTTCCCATCCTTTAAAAATCTTTGCAACTAATAACAACAGGTCTTTTAAGAGCAGACAATTGAAAGACCACTGAATTGTGTTGCCGCAGAAGTAATGGAAGATGACATCATTCACTTAAACGAGACAGTGACTCAGAAGCATTTGACCTGCGGGTGGAACTCAGTAACAAGGGTTAACATGATGTCATTTGTGGATGGCATAGTGCTTTTCACAATTCTCCCTTTTACCATCTAAATAATTCTAAAGAGCATGAGATATCAAAGTTCAGCAGTATAAGTGTAAACATAGCTTTGTTTGTTTTCTGATCAAAAGCTTGGATTTTGTTCTTGAACTTAGCAGGACAGTTGTCCTGTGTATAAAAAGAAAAGGAAATCCTTGAACCCTATCATCCTCACACCTTTTTTGCTTCTGTGGCAGCTACTTTTCTCATTTAAAATATTTGCGATACAATTATTTCTTTGGAGTTTAAAGAATTTTATTTCTGTATGCAGACTCTGTGTTTACTTCTTAGCTAGTATTCTATTTCTGCCTCCTCCTCCTCCCTTTGCATAAGATTATTCATTCTTACATTCATTCTGAATTTTGAATATCTTTTGGCTTTTCCCTATCACCCAAATGTATATTTGTTCTTATTTTATAGTTTAGTAGTAGCTATACACTGTGAGTTTTCATGCTATAAACTGTACACGATATAAATTCAATAATTACATGAAGTATGAAAAAAGAGAATATTGGTGCATATTGAAGCAATAGCATATCATTTGATATTCCATACCCTTGTCCAACCTTCCCTTTTTGAGCAAGGTCTTGGAGCATGTGGTGGCCTTGCAACTCCAGGGATTTCTGGATGAAATAGATTTTCTAGAGCTATTTCAATCTGGTTTCAGGTCTGGCTACAGAATAGAGTCATCTTTGGTCATCTTTGTGGATGACCTACGAAGACAGCCAGATGGGGGAGTGTGTCCATGTTGCTTCTCGTGAACCTCTCAGCAGCTTTCAATATAGATCATGGTATCCTTCTGGGCTGTCTCACTGGAATGGCACTGGGAGGCACTGTCATATAGTGGCCTGGTACTTCCTAGAGGGCTGTACCCAGAATGTGGTGCCGGGGAACTCCTGTTCGAATCCCTGGTTATTGACCTGTGGGGTTCCTCGGGGTTCCATTTTGTCCCCCATTCTGTTTAACATATATGTTTTACAACCTGGTCATGCCCATTTCAGAAATTTGTGGTCATTGGTTTTTTGTAGAACATTATCTGATGGAAAATCAATGTTGCTGTTTTATACTCTTATATTGGAGCCCCCAGTGATGCAGTCAGCTAAACCCTTGGGCCATCAGGGCTACTGACCAAAAGGTTTGTGGTTCGAATTCGGGGAGCAGGGTGAGCTCCTATCTGTCAGCTCCAGCTTCTCATGCGGGGACATGACAGAAGCCTCCCACAGGATGGTAAAACATATGGGCATCCCCTGAGCAATGTCCTTGCAGACAGCCAATTCTCTCACACTTGCAATTTCTTAAGTCGCTCCTGACATACAAAAAAACTCTTATATTTAAATGTCTTTTTAATCTGGTTGTTGTATTTTAAGATGGAGGGGTTTTTTGTTTTAATGGATTGTTTTGTTATATGTCTTGTGGACATTCAGTTCTATATGTAAGCTGCCCTGGGTCCCTTCAGGGAGATGGTAGCGGGGTATAAGAATAAGGTTGTTGTTGTTATTGTTGTTGTTGTTATACATGAAACCACTAGGAGAGGTCATCCCAGAGTTTTGGAGTATGGTGCCACCTATATGCAGATGACACGCAGCTCAAATACTCCTTTCCACCTAATGCCAAGGAAGCAGTCCTGACCCTAAACCAGTATCTGTCATTGGTAATGGACTGGATGAGGGCAAATAAATTGAAACTTAATCTAGATAAGACATAGTTACTCCTGGTTAGTCGGAAGGCAGATCAGGGAATAGAGGTCCAGCCTGTTCTGGATGGGGTCGCACTCCCCCTGAAGACACAGGTTCACAGTTTCGGGATCCTCCTGGACTCAGCGCTGAACCTGGAAGTCTAGGTGTCATAGTGGTCAAGAGGACTTTTGCACAATTATAACTTGTGCTCCAACTGCGCCTATTCCTTGAGAAGCCAGATTTGGCCACAGTGGTACATCTGGATTACTGTAAAGCACTATACGTGAGGCTGCCTCTGAAGAGTGCTCAGAAACTTCAGCTGGTCCAAAAAGCTGCAGCCAGGTTATTCACTGGTGCTGGCCACAGGGAGTGGACAACCCTCCCCTGTTGCAGCAGTTCCACTGGCTGCCAGTCTGTTTCTGAGCACAATTCAAAGTGCAGGTCATGACCTTTAAAGCTCTAGACGTTTCAGGTCCAGGCTATTTGGCTAACCGCATCCCCTTGTATGAACCTGCCTGGGCCATGAGATCTTCAGGAGAGGCCCTTCTCTTGATCCCACCTCCATCTCAAGCTTGGTTGGTGGGAATGAGAGAGTGGGTCTTCTCAGTGGCAGCTCTGCAACTCTGCAACTCCTTGCTCAGGGAAGCTACGAATGGCTCCCTCCTTGTTATCCTGCCAGTAGCAGGCTAAAGCCTTTTTATTCAGGCAGGATTTTAAAGATGAAGGTTTTTAAGATCAATTGAACATGCATTGAATATGTTTGAATGGTTTTTAACTGTGAATTTTTAATACCAATACATATATTGTTCTGATAGGTCATTGCTTCTTATTGATAGGTTTTCTCCTTAATGCTTAGCATGATGTACAGCATACTGACATACAGTACATGACATATTGGTCTCTTTTGTTGTTGTTTGTTGAGTGTGTGTAGGTCCAGAAGATTAGTCCCTTTGTTTATTCAAAGATGAGCAACTCAAAATAGAAGAATGCAAAACTCAAATTTACTCTTGTGTAAGCAGAGTTCAATAAAATAGTGCAACACAAACCAATAATACAGTATTATACTCATGTATAGTCCATGCCTTTGACTCATGCAATTCTTCCAGTAAATTATAAAATTATACAGTCAACAAAGAAGTACAATAAAAACCTTCTCTAAATCAATGTAGATAACTATTTACAGTTTTTGTAACTTAAGTCACAAGATCACAAGTTTGTACTTCCCTTTTAATTACAGATCATTAGTTTCCCCTTGGATCTCCCTATCCCCCACCTGGGTCAACTTATGATAAGGAATGGACAATCTGTACTGTCTAGATTCAGCCTTTCCTTTACATTTGGAAATTTTTCAATTCAAAAACCTGAAGGTCAACAGGATTTTGAATGGAAAACACTGAGGATACTTCCAAGCATCTCAAAAAGGAGTTACATGTGTTTCACCCTTACTTCAAGTCTTATTTGTTTCGTTTATTTCCAGAAGCAACATCCTGGCAAACTCTGACTTACTAAGGAATGATATAGTGAGCACCTCCCCCTTTCTAGTCTTTGTCTCAGAAGTTACAGTTCAAAGAGGAGGATCCAGTGATAAATTATTATTGAATGCAAAAGTTATGAATGGGCTTCTGGCACTAAGTTTGACCACAGAGTAGGAACAAAATGAATGCCTTCTGCATAAATGTGAGCTGCCTCCAGGCACTACTGACTCCTTGATGAAAATAAATCTATGTGCACAGTGACCTTGGCAGTAGTACAGGGGCAGTCATTACGTAAGCATGAACAATTTTTCCAATGTATTAAGAGAAAACAGGCTTTTCTTTGACGTCAGGGCATGCAAGAGTCATTCCAAATCCATGCTCCTTGATGAAATAAATTCACTACAAGCAAAGCATAGAAATGTCTTCCTCAATTCATAGCTTTGTATATGTTTTCTGCAGATTTGCTTGCCAGGATAATCTATTCTTCAAAAATACGGATATTTTCACCCACCCACCCATTCATTCATCACATATTATAATCTTCCTGCAGGAAGTTCAGAGTTATGTGCATGGCACTCCCAGGCTTCCAGCTCAACAGTCATAATCAGGCTAAGGCCTGTTTACTGCAATGTGTCCTTAGACCAGAGGTACAGCTACAGAATTTGGCAAGATATTTGGAATTTTCTAACTCTTCCCAGAACTATAATACTGGCAGTCTCTGAAGTCCTGTCAAGGCACATCCCTCCGTTCCCAGGTCATGTATTGTAATAAAAATAGGTAAGGGTTCTGGAATGTATTTTGATAATTCTAGTGCAGGTTATCCCTGACCAATTATCTATTATAAAGGTTTCTTTGCTGCAACCACAGGTAAAAGTAAAACAAGAATTTGATGTTTATTTTGTTATTGAACAGTAAAGATGCATAATGGTTTCAACACACTGTCAGGATCTACTTATACAGAGAATGGTTTTATATAATGAGGTTCTTAAAAACAATGTTCCACACACAGGAATAAAAACAGGTTGTTTTAAACCTTTTGAATCCTCTTTCCACACCAGCACTCTAAAACTAAAGAGGCTTACTATATTTCTTACTCCTTCTCTCTGCAGGCTTCCTTCCTTCCCCTTCAAATCTCCTAAATACTCCTCAAAGCTGCATTAGCTCCTTTCCTCTGGGTTAGGCTAATCAGCCAATCAGATTACACTTCCAGCTATGAAGCTGCCTGATCTCTCCCTCCCCCTGCTCTACTTAGCTTTTCCAAGCCATGTCTGTTACTGCCTGTATACCAACCTTGTAAGGTAGGCTAATCCATTACACCAATCAAATACCTCTGACAGTTGCACAAACAAAGGCACAGTGGAAGGAGTCCCCACCTGTCCTCTCTGTCTGTGGGTTCTGTATCCATAGATTCAATGATCCATGGCTCAAAAATCCAAAAGACATACCTTGACTTCTGCCATGCACCAAACACTATGTTGATGTATAGCCATGCCCTGCTATAGTTTCCCACTAGTTCACAGATCCTTACCCTCTCTCCAGTACTCATTTGAATTGTTTGCCATTGTATGTATATAAGAGACACGGTTTTATTATTCCATTGTTAATAATGAGCCTTGCACAAGCCTGAGTTTGGTATCCAAATGTGTGTGTGGTTATCCTGGAACCAAATCCCAGCGGATACTGAGGGACCACAGTATTTCCCCTCAGCACCTGGTATTCAGCTTGATAATAGATGAGACTCTGGTTCTCTTTTGCTTGCAGTAAAGTGGCTAGGACTGAGCTTGTGGTATGCCGGAATCCCTTAATGATGGAGACACACTAGGTGATGTCAGGGAAGTCTCACTCTCTCATTATAAAAGGAGAACAGTCCTAACTCCCCTCTGAACAAATCTTGCCAAGAAAACTTCATGATAAATTTGCCTTTGAGTCAGCATAAGTCAGAAGGTAGATGGTGGCAGCAGCATCAACACAAATGTAAGAACTAAATATTTTCCTGGGTATTGCTTAACTCCCTTCCCCTTTTGGGGTAAATCCCCTTTCATTTCAACAGAGAATGAAAATTCAGTGTCTCTTCAGTAGATTGTAGTTCTATTTTTCTTAACATATATCTTAGCAGAAAAAATGATTTCATTAAAACTGGTTTGAAAGCAGTAATGCTATCTTATTTTAAAAAAATATCCAGACAGCCAAGTTAAGCATATTTAACATCTACCAGAAACAATGGGAAAGCATTAAATTACAAAGTAAACTTTTTCATTCAAATCACTGGAATTTATATATGCTTGCATCTGACATGGAGCTATAGATTTGGCATAAGGTTACAACTATAGAGACTACTGACTTCATCATATGGGGCCTTTCCCCTGTCCTAGGATGCTGCCGAGACGCAGCCATGAGAGAGCCCACCAGAGCCCCTCACATGACGTAGGGCTACTTCTGGCATACTTCTGGCAGGGCTCCGTCTTGGCAGTGTGTTCAGAGGCTTCCCCGAGAACATGGCTGATTACCTGTGTTCTCATTTAATAAGCTGGGAACAGTGCAAGACAAAGCCGCGGGCAGATGAAAAACACCATAGAATGGTAAGGGAGTGATGTGGGGCATTGCCTGATGGTTTCCCCGACTGTCCCACAGATTCCCCTGCTGTTCTTTGGCTTATGGACCTCTGTCTGATGAGGTCCCATGGTTCATTCATATCCCTGCTCAGTCATGGCAACCCACTGGGTGATCTTAAACAAGTCACATTCTCTCAGCCTCAGAGGAAGGCAATGTCAAAAACCCCTCTGCACAAATCATGCTAAGGAAACCCCATTAAAAGTTCATCTTAGGGTTGCCATAAGTCAGAAAAGACTTGAAGGCACACAACAACTGCATTTGACTAGAAATTCTGAAATTCACTAAGCTGAATTTCAGATAACAACAAACTTTGTTTTCAAAACAAATCAAATATTGTGTCATGAGAAAGTAGATATACCTCTGATATTTATGCAATAATTTTTAAATTGCATCTGGAGAATGTATTGAAAAGGTTACAGGAACTACTCTGCTAGTTCCAGTTTCAAAAAGTCAAAATGTTATAATTATGCTTCCTAAGTTTTACTTTAGCAAACACAAGACATGAGGAGCCTAATGGCATTTTGATATTAAGTTTATTAGGGCCTGTCTGTTCAAAAAATCCTGTCTCACACAAGCATGAAGCAGAATATATTTCAGACTTCCCTTGTGGCCTTGCTCCTAAGGCCTCTAACTTACATCTTGTCCTATAATTTTGTCAGACTGTAAGACGGCTGTCTAGGTATAATTGCCAAAGAAAACAAAGTCAAGACAAAACTATTTTAAGAACTAAACTGTCTCTCCAGATCACAGAGTATGAAGCTCCCAAAAACCATGCCAGCTACTCCATTGTAATTTGAAACAACAAACCAAAAATCTCTTTTACATATAATTTTTCTTAATTTCTTAATGAAAATCATTATAGCTCTAGCCCAGAGCTTGGAAGGTTCCTTTTATAAATAATTTCAATATTTCACTCATTTTATGAAATCTGTGAAAATAATTTGTATTTCCAAAGAAGGTTGTTAGGCATGGGTGGGATATCCTCATTTCACTTGCTATCCTTTTCCCTTAGGAAGAGTAAGCAAATGATTTTTTCTTTGCTCAGAATGCTTTTAAAAATTACTTATAAAGTAAATAAGTATATTACACAATGGTTCTTGTTTCTGTTGCCTCCCACTCCCACAGAAAAAAGTGGGCCTGCTCATTCCGTTTGTTTTAAAATAAGTCTGTTACTATACCTATGTTGCAAAAAAGGTAGCTTGCTACAGTTTAACTTAAATGTTAATAACTTCAATGTATTTCCTAAGGTTCCTGTTTTGGTTATGAACATTTGTAAAGTAATTCTGAGCTGAACATTCAACCACTAATTCCAGAAGAATTATTAGTTCTGGTATCATTAAATATGTTTTATATTTAGCTGACTGAATAAAATACTTGTGCTTCCCAAAGGCTTGGATATGTATGCCTTGGAGATTGCTGGTTGGCCCCTTTTCATTGACAACTCCCTCACATCCCCAATTCACACCTGAAACTGATTTGGAGCCATGCCTCAGTTTCTAAAGAGATCTGTAGCATTCAAAATGCTTTGTGTAGAATTAGTTATTGTTATTTAAGAATGAGGTATTTGTATATATTCTCACTTTACACCTGTGAAAAGTTGAGTAGTAATATATTTAAGGGTAATTTTGTCATGGTCGGGAAACCTCTGTTGTTATTTTTCAAAGGAAAGTTCTCTATACTTTCTTGAGTGGGAGGAGTATATTTAGTTCTTTGAAGTTCAGAGGCATTGCTGAGCTTATCTCCGAAGCCTGTGTTTACACTTTGCACCTGCATAGGTGTGTGGGTTGTCCAAGCATCCATTGCCCACTAGTTCTCCAGAAGCCTACACAGTCTGCACTTACACACGAATCTGATTGTTCCATGACCAGAACAATTAGTAGTAAGAATATTGCCAACATTTAGGATTTCCCCATGTTTTACTGGAATAAAACACTTCAATAACCAATGTACATGTTGTTGTTTTTCTAGCTAATATGCTGATATAAAGTGAGACATTCATTCAGCAAAGCAGAGTTGTTTTTGTTGTAGTACACAGTTTAGAATGAAAATTCCAGTTGATAGCCTTTCCTTGAAATTATTTAATAACAATTCCCAGCATTCCTCACCATTGGATGAACTCACAAGGGATACTAGTATCTGCAGTCCAATGTCATAGGGAGGGCCTCATGATTCTTTCCACTCTTGGCATTGGTTTTAATTGTTGTCTGGCTGTAGCACTAGAACAGTGAGAAGGTTTACCGTAGCTAAATCTGTGCTTCTTTGAACAGATGGGTGGGAGGAGAGATCTTTTATTTGTTTATTTACTGCATTTTATCCCATCCTTCTCAACCCCCGAAGGTTGAAAGTATGGTTGAAAGTAACTTTGGTGAATACTGAGAACATCAACCCCATATCTGAGCAGAACTTCTACAGGAGGTAGCAACATTGGATTCCATAAAAATGTGTTCGATGTATATAGTACTAGTGTTAACCTATGTCAATCTATGTCCTCAATGTAAAAGACCATTTGGATCCAGAATAGGTCTTCACAGTCATTTACAGATCCACCACCAAGACAATCATACTCAGCCACGAGTAATCACCCATTGTATCATCAGTGTTAACCTTTATCAAGCAAGGGTCCCCATGTTTTTAATGTACCGTAATTAAAATATCAAGGAAACTGGCTTTTTTATTGTTCTTCCCTACTGCTGATTCTCTTTTATAAATTGCAGATTCAAATGCCAGCCTCTTTGGAGTTTATTTTCCTTTGCAAGGATGTAGTGGAGAGATGAGGTAGTGCAAGACTGTGACCCGTGTACCACCACTACCTCCACAATCCCATGTTGTTAGACTGCAGCTCCCAACATTCTTCTGTTGTAGCAAGAGGTGATGCGAGGTGTTTGAAGTAGTAAAAGCAGAATTGTTTCTTACATTAGGATAGGCAGAAGGAACTTCCACTTGGAATAATTCCTCTTCTCAGTTGAGAGTTTATATTCTTTATAATTTAAGACATTCTTAATCCACCAGGTTTGAGGCACCAGAAGTACCATAACTTTAACTAAAGCTTTGGATACAGCATTATTGTAGCCATAACTATAAGAATAAAAATCGAATATCTTTCTGTGGCAGCCATAACATAGAACATTGTGTTAGAAATCTCAATCTTTGACAGTGATTTTTGGTTGTCATTTAAATTGAAGAGAACAGATATTCAAGTCAAAATTCCCACTGGAGGAAGGAGCTCAAAGCAAAAGGGAGAGCTTGCCTTAAATTATCAGGAAATAGTAATAGAAACCTATACCTTGAGGGCATCTTTTGATTGTCAGCTAAGTGTCTAGTGCACGGGTTCAAAGCAAAATATCAACATTCCAGAGAGTAAAGGAGAAGAAAGTTTCTGGACCTAGTTTTTGGACTTTGAATGTCTCCAAACAGCCACTGTGAATTTCTGGGAGTGGTAGCCTTTTTTGTTTTTTCGTTTCCTAATTTGTGACAATCTAGGTCTAATTTTATTTTTTTCACGATCATGTGCAAGTTCAAATCTGGAGGTGGGTTGCTGAGTAGAACCCCAGCTTTCAAATCCCTGTTTAATGTATGCTTTAAGGCCCTTCAGGTTTTGGAGCTGCAATTGCCATTATTCCTCACAATTGATTCTACTGGTGATGAGAATGTGTAGCTCTTCCTTAGATTCTGTTTGTTTGTACCTCCAATCAGCCTGACCCAGGGATGTGAAAGCTGGAGTACTACTCAGCACCCCACCTCCACATTTGAACTTGTACATGATAGTGAAAATCTACATCTAAACAGTATCCAAAGGAAGAGTTACACATTCTCATCCCTGGTTTAATGTTTCTGATTTGACATGTGAAGAGAATGATATCACACACTTGATCATTTTCTAAACTTCATACTAGCTCTGGCCTATTTTAACTTTCATTCATTATTGTATGGCTTCAAATTGTTGCCAACTTATGGTGACCATAAGATGAATCTATCATAAGGTTTCTTGGCAGCACTTGTTCAGAGGGGTTTGTCCTTGTCTTTCTATGAGTCTAAAAGAATATGACTTACCCAAGTGGATTTCCATGCAAAGCCAACTAATGGCACAATACTTTTTCCTGAAAGCACAGAAGAGAAGTACACAAATCTGTTTACCAGTTCATTAGCTACCCATTTTAATAAACTTTCCTCATTCTAGCCACTTCCCCATAAACAGGTATTCATCTTCAATCTCACTGAAATCAAATTGACAACGAACACAATGATGAGAGACTATTACATCATCCAAATCACACACACAAATTCCTAAAAACTCTCTTTATGAATATCAGGTTAAATAACACACAAAGAGATACACATGCTAAATTTAATTCAATTCCCATTAAATTAATGTTCCTTAAGCCATGACGGACTTATATTGGCCATTAGTTTCAATGGAATCTAATTAGTTGATATCCAACTCAAAATGTATTTCAGTTTGTCCTTTCTAACCGTTCAGGTTTACATAGTAGTATTTTTCAATCAAAGCCGAGATCCTTGAATAAAATTTCTCAGAAATATGCATTAATGAAAATCACATGTAGTGAGTTAGTGGAATCTTGTCATCACCTGTAAAACTTCTGTCAGCAACCATCTGGGTTCGATTGAACTTCCCAATAAAATGTGTTTAAACTGACAAGCCTTATTCTACATGACACACAAGGATTTTGTATGTGAGAACGCAAAAGGAGAGTTTTAAATTATAGCATTTTTCAATGTTTGCCATCTCAGCTAATTAATACTTCCTTGACTGGGAGCATTTGACTCCACGGACTCTCTGACTTGCATTTTGTATGTCTAGCAGTTTTAGGAATTCTAAAGAAAATCAAAGTGCTTAAATATAATAGATTATTTGTAGCACTCAGGTATCTTCACTAATCCATAAGAGCAAAGATTGTTCTCTAGTCATAATAAATTATTTCAGTATGTGCTCAATCCTTTGCACTTTAAAAAGGAATTACTGGGAGATAGTGATACCAAGCATTGAAATGTGCAAGGAGTTATGCACACCTGCATTTTATTGTTTTCAGATGGACCTAAATGCATCTCCCTTCTTTTAGATAGCCTTTAAAAACGTCCTACACAGAAATGGAAAGGACCAGTATGGTAAATTTTTTCTTGTCTTTCCAATATGTTTATGGTCAAAAGAAGAAGTCATGCTCTAAATAATGTGTGCTGGACTTTTTTGTTACAGTGATGTACACAGGAAAAAATAGCAATTCCTATGTGGCTTAAGGGAGTAATATATAGGTGTATATAAAATTACATTGGTACAATATTTTGGAAGGTACCATGCCAAGTAAATGATTGTCTAGAAACTTGAGCCTCTAGTTCTGTTGTGTGAGTTTGTGCAATATATCTTTTCCATTCAGCAGACAAGAAGTTAACTTTTAGGAAAATTCATGTTTTCAAAATAATGTAACTGATGTTTCCATGGTCCAGGGAGAATGAAATGTCAAAGATACCTTCCAATCAACCTTAAGTTAATATGTTTTGCCCTCTTCATCACACTCTAATATTAGTTGGCCACATGTCCCAGGATGAACTAGATGCCCAAAATATATTTATAACAGCTGTTACATCTGATTAAGCAGCATGTGCCCACAAAAGCATATGCTAGTAATTTCTTCTTCCCACTAAAATACCACCACATCTTTGAATACTACTGTAAATATTTTGTTATACAGGCAATCCCTGAGTTACAAACATCCGACTTAAAATGACTCTTAGTTAAGTATGGAGACAAGACAATAGAAAGTAAGAGAAATCTGCCCCTAGGAAGGGAAACTCCTGAGTTATCATGGGGAAAAGGCATCTCTACTGTATAGCGTAACCCCTGTATCTACAGAACCAATATATCTTCTTCTTGGCTTTTCTCCGTGAACGAAGATTCAGGAAGGACTCATTCCACGTTTTCTACAAGCGCGTTGATGACTAAAAAGGCCAATCTGAGATAGGCAAGTCCGGTTGCAGAAAGCACAGTAGAAAGTCTCCTTGGGTGATGTTGTTTCCAAGTTGCGGTTCTTTCTGCTTTGTCGTTTCTCTTCGAGACTCATTCGGCGTGACTTCTCGAAAGAGGCCGCAACATTGTGGATAGTGCGTCTCCATGCTCCTGAAGTTTCAGGGAGTTCTTATATCTCTTTTCTGGGGCGCCTCTCTTGCGCTGACCCATGGCGAGTTCACCATAGAGTAGTATCTTTGGGAGGCAGTGGTCCTCCATCCTAGGGACGTGCCCTGCCCAGTGCAGCTGTGTTCTCAATAGCATGGCCTCAATGCTGGTGATCCCTGCTTGCTCAAGGACAGCAACATTTGCCACATAGTCAGTCGAGTGTATATTTAGGATTGTGCGAAGACAGCGCTGATGAAAGCGTTTGAGGAGTCGTAGGTGTTGGTGATAGGTGACCCATGTTTGAGACCCATATAGGAGAATAGACAGTATGATAGCTTTGTACACACTGATTTTTGTGCTTTGCCTCAGGTGTTTGTTACTCCAGACTCTTTTGTGAAGCCTTCCAAATGCATTATATGCCTTTGCTAATCTGTGATCTATCTCTTTATCAATCTTGGCATCTGAAGAGATAATGCTTCCCAGGTAGGTGAACTGCTGAATGGGCCGATATATACAGTTTCTCTTAATTGTGGTTTGGCTTATTCTCTTAGAGTTTCCTTTACAACTTTCACTTCTCAGTACCTCCATCATTTATCCCATGGAAAATAATAGGGTTTGCTATGATCAGTGAGTTCATATTATCTATGTGAAGTCTAGGAGCATATCCCAGTAGATGCAAGGGTTGTACTTTACTGTACTTGTTATTCTGTGGAATTATTCACAGACTCCATATATATGCCCTGTATATGTATTAAACTAATTTAACATACATGTTTATGTTTTTCGTGAGGCACGAAATTAATTATGGAAGCTCTTTGTGTGCATGCAAAGATAATGCAATAATTAAGTGCTGAAAATATTATTGGTTTACACACATGTTTTGATTACATGGCTCTATTATTTTCCAGTGACGCGGTATCTTGAAGAGCAGAGCACTTTACTTCATCCAGCATCTTGTGTACAAAAACTTTAATAAGCATTTGGCAGTTACTCATTATTTTTCAAAGATTCCACTCTACTCCCCACTCTGGTTTCCATAATTACTCAGCCATCCTCCTTATATTGTCTGTGCCTGACTTCTCAGAGAAGCAGCAAAAGACGCTTTATGATCTGTTCATTGTTCTGCTTCATTTATTGCTCCTTTCTTGGCTTGTCTCCAGCTACTCACTGTAGAAGAAGCTGTCTGCTTGATGCATCTCTCAGCTCCTCTAGGTCTTCTACAAAAATGTTTTCTCTCTCCCCTTTTCTCTGTGCTCTGCTAAAATCTTACCCTCCCCCAGCCCCCCTGGCTTATGCTTCTTGTTTCTGTAAATCATTTTGTGGTTTTTAGTGGTATTGACAATGTAAGAGCACAAAAAGTATTGGATTTCATTAGACATTCAACTCATAAAAGGCATACAGTGGAAAGTGGTAAACATGTCTCAGACACCAATAAGAAATTAACTAACTTTGAACAGTACATATATATGAAATGAGCACAGAAAATAGTTCATCCTTCCCAAATGATTCATAAATGTATCTATTGCATGTAATAGTCACACTACAAAAGGATTGGGAGGGGTATTTAAGATTATTCAAGTCTAGTCTGAATTCATTTCCCTTTTATTCATCTTACCTTTTAACAACCTATTGATTGGTACCAAATTGGATAATTTTAAGGGTTTGACTAGGAGAGTGTCAGCTCACTATAGCCACTCCTAAACGCCATCGGGATATCACTAGGAATCTTTACTATAGAATACTAACATGCAAGAAGCCAGGAGTGCCGTTACAAGATAGGGCACTCCCTTATATACCTTCCCCCACATTTGAAGAAGCAACATCCCGCGCAAACCCCAAAGCCCGCAAAAATCTCCCGCCGAGTTCACTGGTTCTCCTTTCCCATGCAGGCAGTGCCAGGTGCAATATCTCTCGATGATGTCAGTGGCCTTGAGTTTGGCTGCTGGAATCCAAGCACCAAATCTCAGACTCTGACAGGAGAGGCTATATCCTAAAATGCGCTTAACTCCAATTTTGGAAAAATTCCTTCTTGGGCTACATTTCCCAGCATTTCGCATGGCTTGGGTGTAAAAAAACTCAAATTTTCAGAGTTATGATTTGCTTCAAGCCTCCTTGACCTATAATAGATAAAATATTACATTAATGACTTCTCCCACAAACATGTCAGATTGAGTACATAGCTAATATGAGTTCAGATTCAACTTCAGTGAAATTAGAATTTAGTTGCATTAAGACATGTATTTTACAATGTGGGGATGCATTCTCCAATCTATGAAGCTTGATCTCAAAATCTTTTAGAGATAGACACAGTTCTAGCCAAACTGAGGCTCTTTAACCTTTATTTCTTTTTATTGTCCCTTTCTTGTATGGTGTTTAACCGTCTCAAAGATGGTCTCAAAATTTACATTAGAACATAAGAAGAGCCATGCTGAATCGGGCCTCAGCCCATCTAGTCCAGCATTCTGTGTCACACAGTGGCCCACTAGTTGTACACAGGGATCTCTAGCAGAAAGGAGGGCAAAACCCTCACCTGCTCCCGACCCCCACAACCAGTACCGGGAAATCCTGCCTGCCTCCATCAACACAGAGGTGGCACTTGGATGTCCATTTCAGTAGCTACTGATTCCCTTGGTATCCATGAATCTGTCTAATCCTGCCTTGAAGCTGTCCAGGCTGACAGCTGTCACAACCTCCTCTGGAAGTGAGTTCCATAACCCAATGACCCTCTGGGTGAAGAAATATTTCCCTTTATTAGTCCTAACTTTCCTACCTTGGAGCTTTAGGAGTGCCCCTAGTCCTAGTGTTGTGTGACAGAGAAAATATTTTTCTTTATTCACCTTTTCTATCCCATGCATGATTTTATACACTTCGATCAAGTCACCTCTTAAACGCCGTCTTTCAAGGCTGAAAAGACCAAGGCGTTGCAACCTGATTTCATAAGGGAGCTGCTCCATCCCTTGGATCATTTTTGTTGCCCTTCTTTGTACCTTTTCCAGTTCCGTTATATCCTTCTTGAGGTGCGGTGACCAGAATTGTACACAGTACTCCAGATGTGGCCTCACCATAGATTTGTAGAGAGGCAATACAACATTTGCCGACCTATTTTCGATTCCCTTCCTGATCATGCCAAGCATAGAATTTGCTTTTTTCACTGCTGCAGCGCACTGGGTTGACATCTTCATTGAGCTGTCCACCAAAACCCCAAGATCCCTTTCCTGGTTTGTCTCAGAAAGCTTTGACCCCATCAATTGGTAGGTGTAGTTGGGGTTCTTTGCCCCGATGTGCATGACTTTACACTTGTTTAGGTTAAAATGCATTTGCCACTTTGTTGCCCATTCGCTCAATTTTGAGAGATCTTTCTGGAGCTCTTTACAATCAGTTTCATTTTTAACTACCCTGAACAGTCATGAAAAGTCTGATTCTTTCAAGACCCAGAAGTGCCTTGCCTGAGGCTCTGCCCCGAGGGGATTCTTAAAGGGACAGGGTGACGGAGGCTTCAAAGGGAGATGGGTTGTCTAGACTGACCCCCAGATAACTCTTAACTAAAAAGGGATTAACTAGGGGTAAATACTGAGGATCATTTTGGGGTACAGCAGTACATCAACATTCAGTGGCAATCTGTGACCTAATGTACTCCTTTCTAACATAAGCCATTTTAAAAGACAGGGAAGGGCATTTCTTAATGACATTTTTCATATGCTTTTGTCAGAAATGTAAAGAGTGTTTACAAGTTTTCCTCAAAGAGTGACTCAACTCCCTATTCAAGACCACCTTAATTGGAAATGACTTTGAAGACACACAACAATAACGCTAAATCAACCTCCCCCCCCAATTGTGCTTTTAGGGCAGCTCAGATACTTTGGACAGAATTATACAGGTTCTTGGCAAATACCTTTCGTACTCTGACAGTGTACCAGGATGATGAATATGGAAGGAGAAAGAAATATCTGATGGGTTATGGGTAGCATAACCTGCCATTTCCACCCATAAATACTTCCTAAGTTGCTATTTTCTAGAACTAAGACAGCTAGAGAGAATTTGATCAAAATCATCCTCTCAAGGCCTAATGGTTATTCCCCACAAAGAAAAATACTATTTTGGATTAGAACTCCCAGAGTTTCCCCAGCCTGCAGACATGCTAATTGCATTGGGGGGGGGCGGAGGGGATTCCAAGTGCTGCAAATATCCCACCCCAACTTTACTCTTATGAGACCTATGTTTGCCTTAGAACATGTTGCTTTAGTGAAAAAGCAAACGCACAACCATTGAAATCATTTTGAAGGGTATAGTATCACATTGAGTATGCCCATGTTGTTGTCTCACATCGGATTATTTTGAGAACAATATGAAACATAGGCCAGATGATGGGTGAATGGAGAAAGTGTGTCTGCCAAAGCCAGTGATCCTTCTTTCAAACCTCTGTCAGCTCTAAAATACATTTTAGGAACTCTCTTTCTCCAGCTTTAACCATGCAAGGAGAACTCCCTCAGTACACAAACATACTGTGTTTTCCATCATCTCTTAAATGGTAACTCACAGCCTCAGAACCTATTGGGGCTGGAGAAAGAAGAAAATAAAACTGGAAATTGGAATTAAAGCAACATGCACTCAAAGTCATGTTCAGTTTAAAAAGAAATATTTGATTCTCTAGGAAAAATAAGGAATCTTCTCTTTCCAGACACACTCTCACACACACCTTAAACATGTTTTGTTTCATTTAACTGGAGAAGAAATGTCGTTCTGTGCCTGAATGGGTGCAGGTGTGCCTTGTGAACTGCCTAAATAAACTGAATAAATAGATACTGATGTCAGTTGACACAGGTGCAGACATCATTCAGTAGAAAGCTATTTGCACACAAACACTCTGGTGTTTACCGTCTGTACTGCAATCAGAGCAATGCCAAGGAGGGACAGAGGCAAGATTGAACACAGTTTCCTTTCTGCAGTTCGTTGGCTGCCAGCGGGTTTTCCTTAATAAATTGCCTTCCCAACACAGAGAGCCGAGGAACTAGTTTTCTTTACTGAAATAACATGCAGTCATATATTCAATAGGGAGGGAAAGAGAGAGAGAGCACTTCTGACTATTTTTGTGGTCTAAAAAGGGAACACGCAGCAAGTTATGTTGTCCTCACCTAATGACCTTTTTAATATATTTAAACAAGGATTGGCTAGAATAAATCGTATGAAAAGATCTCCAAGGATATATTCAGATCAAGAGGTTTGGCATAAGTTACTCCCCCACCCCACCCCACCCTCTCTATATATATGCACATGAATACTGTAATGATGGGATGGTGGTACAAGTAGTTACTTCCTTGGCCTTCATAATTGCAGTGGACAAAATTCAAATTTGGAATATGAATCACCAAAACTTTTGATTGCTTGAAAGCTATGATTGGCCCTGTAATTAAGCATGCCACCAAAGAGAAGTGTGCAAGTCAATTTAGCTCCTAATTTGTTTCCATGTTCTAGCATAGGGGTGGAAATGGGCAATCTTCAGTCCACATGCAAGACTGTTTTTGCCAGAAAACCAACCCCAGATTTCCCTGGCCCACCATTTCTTTGGGAAAAAAGGCAGGGGGAGAAGGTAAATCAGCTCTCCTGGAACACTTTAGGAATGCCAGTTTTGCTTTCTAAATAAGTTCTAAGAAATTCTTGCATGGCTAAACATTTTTTTTTAAAAAAATCAGAAAATGGTTTCCCGCCTCTTCTTGCTTGGCTTTCTTTGTTTTCTGAAGGTTTTGGGGGACTTTGGAGGGACATACCGTAATTTTTTTTCTTGGATCCTCTAGAGTAGACCAGGCCTGTAAGGCTTGGAAAGTGTTTTGGAAATAATGTGCTACAATTTCTAGAATCCACCAACCAGAGAGGCCACTTACTATAACATCTGGAGAAATCTGGGTGTTACAATAAAAAGAAAAACTTTCCACACTCACCTTGGGGGTTGCCCACTCCATCTCTGTGAAAAAGGAAGCTTTGCACTGGATTCTTCCTAGTTAGTATTAATTCCAGAAGATATGAATCGACATGAAGCAGTCTGATTTGACATTCTCCCTTTCTTCCTCTTAAAAATTTGAATCAATATAGTCAAAGGCAAATAATAACAATTGCAAGGAGGGGAGTCTTCCAAGGCCACTTTCTAAGAGTTGTTATCTATTGATATTCTTCTCTGTCATCTCAACTGTCAGGCATAACACAAATGTTGTGTGTTTGTACCTTTATTTAAAGTCCACTTTACAAAACCATGTATTTTCATGTATTATATATAAGTTTATGTTTTTAAAAAAATTATATCCTGCCTTTTACCGCGCATGGGACCCTCTTTTTTATTTACAGTTATTTGGCAAATAAAACTCCTTTCCCACAATTACAGCTTCTCTAACAAGCAAATTGACTGACAGCTGCAAAAATAAGCTCTTAACTCACCATAACTTTATTCATAAAGTAAGACATTCTGACATTGACATGTAAGAGAGAGCATTAGTTACAGGTGAGAGACACAAGGTATATAAACATAACAAAACAAAAAAGTAGAAATTAAGAACAGATGGTAACTGAGCAGTATTTTAAACAGGGTAATAATAATGCCAGCATGGAATAGGTTGTCATGAAAGTTGTTAACACAGGCATCAAGGTCACTTAGAGTGCACTTAAATGGATATCCCCGAAGAGGAAAGTACAGAAGATTGGAGCTTGATGAGCCCAATTCATTTTGTCTTCCTTTTTGTCCCTCAACAGAAAGGCCAAAAAGGGTTTTGAGCATATATTTTGAGCACGTGAAATACGCCTTAAGCCATTAAGAACACAGTCTTCAGGGATGGTGATACCCTGTGGCTTTCTAACTAGGGAAGATCCTTCAATCTATTGTCAATTAAAATGGGCTCATAGAGCCAGTAAAGTATGATACATTTATCTTGCAAATTGGGGAGAGGATATGTTGGGACAAGGCTACTGCATTCAACACATAAGTACAGTAATGGAAATAACTTTAGTGTTAGTAAGAGCCAGAATGGTAGTGGTTTGACTTTTGGGCTATGACTCTGTGTTCAAATCACAATTCAGGTCTAGCTCACTCAGCCTTAGTATCGGGCAGTATCGATTAAACCAGGAGTTCTCAACCTGGAATCCCCAGGTGTTTTTGGCCTACAACTCCCAGAAATCTCAGTCAGTTTACCAGCTATTAGGATTTCTGGAAGTTGAAGGCCAAAAGCATCTGCGACCCCAGGTTGAGAACCACTGGATTTAACAAATCTTGTCCAATAGGGTCACCATAATCCTGAAATGACTTGAAGACATGCCATAACAAGATACTTTTTGCCTCATGATAAGTTTCCACTTCTGTTATCCATCCAATTTTATTGGATTTAATTTAATTTAAAGGAAGGAATTGATTGTTTACTCCCACTGACTTTTTCAGGCATGAATTTTAACCTTGGTATGGTCTTGTCCTTAGAAGCAAAATGAAATATATATACATATACAGTTGGCTGAGAGATGTGAGCTTCTGTTTTTATTGCAGGGTCCATAGAGTCTTATAAAAGACAAGATTTGAATACTCTGAGCTGGTGTTTTATTATATAGTTTAGTGACCCATTCTGTCGCTAACAGCCACTCTTGTAAAAGACAGCACAAAACAAGGATTTACAAGGGATGCCCCGATGATGCCTCCCAAAGAAAATGCACTGGGGACCACCTGGGTGTATGTATACATACAGATGCTTTGTAGGAAGAGATGTCTTCTTGGCAGCTGAAAAATAAGCTTTTTTTCATTGTGGAGAATCACCTAAAGATAAACATAAATACTGTCTGTGTTTGTTTGCACACCAATTCATTGCAAAATCTTTCTAAGGCAGAAATGAAGACTGATAGTTGAAAGTCCGCACTGGTTTTTGTTTAGCCTAGTCCAGTGAACCTTTCTTGAACAAGTCGCTGTCTCTGCCAGGTACTTTATTGATCTTAATCTCTAGATCAACCAGGGGCCCAACCTGGTAAGCCATAAATTTCATTAGGTCAGAAAGTAGTCTTCTAGTGTCATTGCTAATTACCCTCTGGGAGGTGAAACTGGATTAGTACATAATTGCCTGGCCTTACAGTTCCATAAACACTGTCTTCTCTCACTCTGCTTTCTCCACACCATGCTTCATCACTACTTAGTAATAAACTAAACTGCAAAGCTGTAATAAATTACAGTATTTCTGCTGCTTTTAATATCTGGCCTAATTGGAATGGAAAATATACATTCAGAAAGATTTCCATTCCAGATAGAGGATGGGAGTGAAGATGATGACAATATGTTGCCATATAACAGAATTTTTTAAAACACAGGGTCCAAGTTCTCTCAGAAAGAAAGAAAAATTATCCTGAATTGTGGTTGTGTTATACCAAAGGGAACATTAAGCCAATACAGAAATGTTTCAAGATAGAGTCTAGGGAAGTCCCTTGACTTCACATTTCACTGAATGGGGCCTTTAAGTTAACTTGCTGCTAAGGACAAACTGGCAGCCTTAAAGACAAATGCTACGATTACAAATCCTCAAAGAATATTGTTGATAAATACCCACAGCTTTACCTCTCCAGCAAAGGTATTCAGAAAATGTGTGTTTGCAAATATTTAATTGTCAAATGGAGGGACAGACGATTGACTTCTCCAACAAGATGTGTTTGCACTGAGCATTTTCCATTACTACTGTTATGGTGTCTTATTGTACACATACCATGTTAAGTGTTCTTTCTTTATTTCATCCATCTTGTTGCTGCTGTTTGCATGTTTTCATTCTCTAATCCCTCTTTAAATAAGTATAGTATTACTATTAGCACTTTACCTTAACATCAGAGCCCATCAGCCACCATTGTATGTATGAGCTAGTGAACCCTCAATGAATCATGCTTTATTCCTAGGAGTGAGGACAATGGGCTTTGCTGAATGGCCACTCTGTGTCAGTAAAGAGAAGGATGAGGCAGTTCACAGGGGGAAGTGCTTTACTAGTTTGTTATATAAGCAAACAAAGAGGAAAATGCTACACATATTCCATGGAGCTTTTGCACAGTAGGAATGAATTATTCACCATTGCTATGTTTTTCTTGTGCTGATCTATATAACAAGAGACAAGTTGGCTGAAAAAAAATCATTACTTGATTCTCAAAAATAAAGATTGTACTTCTCATTTGGTTGATTGGAAGAACGTGAAATATGTATTTTTGCATAAAATACTGCTTTTCCCAGTAAGCAGTACTCCTTGCAAATAATGTTAATTGTATACTGTAAATCAGGGATCCTTAACCTTTTTTGAACAGAGTGCTAGTTCACGATCTCTCAGACTTCTGGATGACTGGACTATAGTTTGGGGGAAAATGAACAAATTCCTCTGCACAGTGGAAAAAACCATGTAGTGGAAAAAACCATGAAAGAACAATAACATATATAAAATGAAAAACAATTTTGATCAACATAAACTTACCAGTATTTCAACGGGAAGTGTGGGCCTACTTTTTACTAATGAGATGGTCAGGTTAATTAGGATTTTTGTTGTTGTGTGTCTTCAAGTTGTTTCAGGTTTTAGACCCTAAGTCTAAAATTTAGGACAGGAGCTGGGTAAATTACCTTGGAGGGCTGCATCTGGCCCACAGGCCTTAGTTGAGGACCCCTGTTATGAATGCTTTAATATTATTGGTGACTGAACAATTCTAGCAAAAATGAAAAGTGGGCTGGGGACGTGCTTTTGAATGAGCTGTAAATTATTTCCCTACAGTAATAGAATATCTGATGGGCTGGTGAGGGGATTTAATATTATTTTTTTAAATTAAATTTTAAATCTAGTTCTTATGAATGGAAGCTCAGAGACTCTCAGTCCATGAATGATGGATATTTGTTCTTGCCAATAGGTTTCACTCCATTCCTTTGCAAAAGGTTGAGTGGAAAGTGCTAGCACTAAGTCCTCCATTGACTCAATATGGGAGAAAATTATTTAAAGATTTCTGGCTACAGGATGTTGTGGAATTTTTATACAAGCTTGTTGCTACCAGACATGTAGTTGGTAGTGGAGCCCAGGTACAAATGGAAATCATAGTAGTGCTGTCTTCTCAGGGTATTCTTTTTGTAGTGTCAGAGATGCCTTGATATTTTATTTATTTGCCCTTTTTATCACCCCAGGGGGTCTCAGAGTGGTTCACAACATAATCAATGACAACATGCAGTGCCTCACATGTATAAACATCACAAATCAACAACAAATGACAATAGATTTAAACCATTAAAACTATAACAGCAATCACAGACATAACTTATTTTATAAGAATTTTATTAAGTTTTCAGATATACATAAAATACATCCTATCTAAAAGACACGGGGAAGGATAAATATAAGGCACAGACACAACTTAAAACATTCAGTCCTTGCATCAATCCCGGTTCCTTATTTCCATATTTTTGTCATTTTCTGAATGCCTGCTTGAATAACCAAGTCTTAAGTTGTTTCCTAAATGCTAGGAGGGAGGGGGCTGATCTAATATCATTGGGAGGGAGTTCCACAGCTGAGGGGCCACCACTGAGAAGGCCCTGTCTCACTTCCCCACCAACCACAGCTGTGATAGCAATGGAACTGAAAGCTGGATCTCCCTAGCAGATTTTAGCTTTCTAGCTGGTTCATAAAGGGAGATCCGTTCAGACAGCTAAGCTGGACCTGAATCATTTAGGGATTTATAGGCCAAAGGTAGCACTTTGAATTCTTCTCGGTAGCTTACTGGCAGCCAGTGGAGCTGATGCAACAGGGGGGTTGAATATTCACTGTACACTGCTCCAGGTAGTAACCTGGCTGTTGCCCTATAGCAGGGGTGCTCAGGACGTCGATCGCGATCGACTGGTCGATCCTGAGGCCATCTGGAGTCGATCCCAGCTGATGCGGCACTTCTAGAGGGGGCGGAGCCAAGCCACGCCAGGCCTCGCCCCCTCCTCACCGGCTTTAGCTCTACCACAGCTTCTGCAACCTTGAGAAGGGTAGAGGAGGGTATTACCAAGCCAGTGGTGGCTAGCTATGCCATCACTGGCTTGGCATACCCCCCTCTGCCCTGGAGAAGTTGTGGTAGAGCTCCAGCCAGGGGTGGAGGGGGCAGAGCCAAGCGGTGCCAGGCCCCGCCCCCTCCCCACCAGCTTTAGCTGTACCACAGCTTCTCCAGGGCAGAGGGGGGTATGCCAAGCCAGTGGTGGCATAGCTAGCCATCACTGGCTTGGCATACCCCCCCCCCCTCTGCCCTGGAGAAGTTGTGGTAGAGCTCCAGCCAGGGGGCGGAGGGGCCGGAGCCAAGTGGCACCAGGCCCCGCCCCCACCCCAGCTCTGCCCTGCTTCTCTCAAGGTAGATCTTTCTGTCTTAGATTTATTATAAGTAGCTCGCATGCTGAAAAAGTGTGGGCACCCCTGCCCTATAGACTACTTGAAGCTTCCGAACAGTCTTCGAAGGCAACCCCACATTGGGAAACAGAATGTGTTCATTATGACATAAAACTTCACTCATCACCTACCTGAATTCTTTTGTAGTGAAAGGCATATATGACATGTCTTGAGCTTGATAGCCTGTAGTCTTCCAACTTGAGTAAATTTATGATCAAAACTATCCTAAAGTTTCTCAAAACGGGAGAAGGCCACTACATACCAGCAGCACTTAAGCTCTTTGAGGCAAAATCAATAGCACAAATGTTGTATGGAGCCCAACTCGGCCCCCTTTCTAACTACATCCCTCTGGAGCAGGTACAATCAAAATTCCTAAGATCGGTGATGCAGGTTCCCAGATGTGTCTCAAATGCTACCCTGCGATTAGAGACAGACCTCATGAGAATAGAGGCGAGAGTCTGGTCAGCCACTCTCAATTACTGGCTGCATCTGTCTTTCTCGCCATGTGGCCTTGCCCCACTAGCTCTGAGAGACGAATTTCAGTCTACATGGAATAAGGCAGTGGCAACAAAAATTGCAACTCTAGGCTTCTCTCAAGGACAACTGCTAAGTATGGGTTGGGACCGAACTAAGGATCTCATTAGGTTGCACAGCTATTTTTCTGCCAATTGGTGATGAATTATTTAGATCCATACACTTAGTTGAATTAAACTGAGAAAGCTGTTTCCCACTGTGACTTGTCCACGGAGATGGAACAATGACACTTTTAGTAAAGAACACTTCAGTGTGTAAATAAAAACCAAGACTTCCTTTTTCTATAAAAAAAAGTTCAAAACCAAATAATTTACTATGCAGGTATAGTTATGGGAGCTCACTGTGGTCTTAGCCTTTCAGAATTTCTTCTCTGACATTATTTCCATCCTGATAGGAAGGTAGATCAATCTAAATACCATTATACTGCATTTTGGAAAATGTCTTTTTCATCATGTTATTGTTTTGATTGTTCTATCTGGTAATACTTTAGACATTATTCCCAGTTATATTATAATCAGGTAGAGAAAAGAGGAGCTACCTCATATTTCCTTTCATAACTTCAGACCTTAACATGAATGTCTTGTTTTGTAAATGTTGCGAATAATGAGCAAATGAAAACCTTAATTTTGTTTCATTTTAGCATCATTTGTTATGCTCTGGATTCTGAGAATGGAAAGAAATTGCTTCATTCATTATTCATTTGTACACAAAGTCCATTAAGAGAAGAATTAGGGGAACCACACATACTGGACAGCAGTGTGTGTGTGCGTATGTGTTATTGTGCTCTCATGGGCCCATCAACACAAATGTTTGGTTTGTTAAGAATGACTTTTGTTTAAGAGAGGCTGCGTGTGTCTTTGGTCCTTTCCTCATTCTAGGCTAAGTGTAGATGAAGGGAGGGTTTTTTTTCTCTTCTGTGTGTTTCTTAACTATAATCTCGCCAGGAGCTGCCTCATTGTATGCGAACGCTCTGGTAGATGTCTGGCTCCTTGGGAGTTTACAATTGGAGGAAAGGATGGTGGCATTACCTCGAGCATACTAGGCATTGTGCCAGTGTAACTGAGCAGATGGTGACCTCTTGGGTCATGGGACTATATTTCTGAGATAGATGGGAAAGGAAATTCTACAGTTTGCAGACCAGATGGGGAGTTCTCACAGCACCAATGAGAAGGAATGTATACACACATATACGGGTGTGCAAGAGAATGTCAAGGCAGCGCAAGAAAGCCTTATTTTGGATTTCAGTAAAAACTAACTCGGTCTGCTACAGAAAATGTGTGAAGTTGTAAAGGTGTTTTATATGTATACCAATCATAACATCAGTTAGGTGCATGCTCACCTCACTAAATTTAGCATATGAAGTGTGAGTCAAATTAACTAGCTAAAAATACCAGGCATAGCTTTTATTACCAGGCTTACTGAGTTGAATTGCTTGCTTTGAAAACACTACTCATGCCCAGAGTGTTTCTGGGGTTGTTTTCTCCCCCTTCCCCCTTTTATTTAGTGCTGATCATTGACGAATCATTAATTCTCTATCCTTAAGTGTGAAGTAGAAGAGCTGAGTGTCCGTTTTCCTTCAAAATATACCGATGAAAGTCAATAAGAGCAGCTGCTTATAGCAAAATGCAGAGATGAGATTGCACTCCTGTTCCCTCTTATGGGGCAACAGACAGTGAGTTTCATTTTCAACTGAGCATGCATATAATTTGGTGTTGATCTCCTTTCCTTCGCCTTATTCAAAATATTCTGCTGGACTCAGCACTCTTTTCCTGTGTTCATGCTTTGTGAAATAATCTTTGACTTTAATAAGATGGAGCATTTGACTTGATTGCCAAAGTGCAGCAACTTTACATTCGCTAATCTGGGTTATATAAGCATGTGGAAAATACGTACTCTGTTTATAGCGGATTTTGGGCGGAGGAGGGTTATGGACAAGAAAAAAGGTATTCAGAACTCATTTAAGTGCTTCCATGAAGATGGAAGGATGACAGAATTTTAATGGAAAAAGGGGGGGGCAGTTTTTTCATAGGTGTTTTAGCAGTTTATATCTGTTTGGCAGACAAATACAGTTTAACAGCAATGTTCAATAACGAAGTGGCATATGTGTAAGGTATATTAAGAGCCAGCGTCATGCACTGGTCTGAATGGCCTCAAACTACAGGAAAGGAGATTACACCGAAACATTATGAAGGACTTCCTGACCATGAGAGGTGCTCAGCAGTGGGACTTTCTGACCCGGAGTGTGGTGGAGGCTCCTTCTTTGGAGGCTTTTAAGCAGAGACTGGATGGTCATCTGTCAGGGGTGCTTTGAATGTGATTTTCCTGCTTCTTGGCATAAGGTTGGACTAGATGGCCCATGAGGTCTCTGCCAACTCAATGAGTCTATGATTCATGAAAGACAATATCAGCAGGTTCAATCTAGCCTTGTGTGAGTTCTGAGATTCTGAGAGTGCCTTGGACCACAAGAAGATCAAACCAGTCCATACTCCAGGAAATAATGCCCAACTGTTCACTGAAGGGAAAGATATTAGATGCCAACAAGGAGCTCTGGCGTGGGTTGGTTCATGAGGTCATGAACCTTGCTCTCGGCCCACCAGCTTCGCAAACACAGCTGGTGGGGACAAGGGACAGGGCCTTCTCGGTGGTGACCCCCCGCCTATGGAACTTGCCCCCCAGCGAAATCAGATCGGCATCCTCCCTCTTTTCTTTCAGAAAGAAACTAAAAATGTGGCTGTGGAACCAGGGGTTTGGTCAATTAATATAATGGCACTGAACACTGAAACTGACTTTGTGATTGTTGAAATGGAAAAGGCTTTGTGGATTGTGTAGATAATGTTGTTGTAATTAATGTTGCTTTAAATTGTGATATGTGTACTGTATGTTTTTATCTTTTATTATACTGTATTTTACTACGGCATCAAATTGTTGCCATGTTAGCCGCTATGAGTCCCCCTGCAGGGGTGAGAAGAGCTGGGTAAAAATGACATAAATAAATAAATAAATAAATAAATGAAGAGACGGAAACAGACTGAACAAATAAACAACAACCTTTGTTAACAACCACTTTTGATTCAGCTACTGAAATAAAGAAGAGAGGATAGGGTTTTTTTACCTGATTCCCCTACCCAAATTCCCTGTCAAATGCTCAAATCTGCTTGAGTTTGGGGACCCTCCAAAATATTGCTGTTAGTTGTATAGAGAACCAGGAGAGCCATCCATTGTTTCTGGCATTTATTCTGGCTTGGTTTTCTCATTTCCTGATCACAGAAGTATAATAGCTGTGTCCCCCCTTTTGTACCCACTGTTTGGCAAGTCAGTTTTGCAGACGTGAAGCAACAAGCCCACATCGTGTAAAACTTCAGTAACTCTTTCCTCCTAAATGTACAATTAAATCTGTGTCCAACATGGAACACAACTCGGTGTAATTTTTTAACAAAACCTCCCTGTCTATCTGTCCTGCTGGTGCCTTATTAAAAATGGGAATTATTCCTGCAGCAAAGTACACTCAGGCTTTCCCTGCTGGTAGTCAGAATTAAATTTCTGGTTGCTACTAACTACCAGGTGCCATATTTATGGACTCCTGTTGATAGATTCTCTGGAGATGCCAAGAAAAAGAATCCTTTCCATTTTGTTTCTGGGGAATCAACTTGGAGCAACGTGAGCAAATTAGGTATCCACTATAGCTTTGTGGTCTGTTATAGAGAAATGCAGTCTGCCAAGCTGTGAAGCTACTGTGGGTGTCTGTCCATCCCAAATTAATAAAACATGCATGAACATTTCTGCCATTAGTAGCACAAATAAATCTAAATGAGTGAATGACATATTAAGTAATTCTAAGGATAGGGGAACCCACAAATATAGATCAAGCTTTCTGAATCCTTGTGAAATAATTATTTCTCCCAAACTACTGTGTGACTGGAAAATCCTTAAATAAAAATATTGTTTGCTCATACTGTAAGGAAACACTGCTTCTGAAATGAGTCAGAAATAGTTTCTGTGTTTCTTCCTAAACTGAAATATAGATCTAATTACCCTGGCACTGAGCCTCTTTTAAAAATAGCAATGTGGTCCCATAAATAACGTGCCTTATTTGGATGAAGAAGCAAACTAGATATATTGACAAAAGTCTAGTCTGTTAACTGATGCAGAAAACCATGAAAGGAATATTAATTGTATACCCCAGCCAGAGAAATGGGTGAGAAGATTTTTTTTGTTTGCTTAATTTTTTTGTATTTCATTAATATTCCATTCTTCCACTGTGTGAAACCTAAGTTAAAATGAAAACACTGCTACAATAATTTATAATGCAAATGTTAAAAAAGAAATAAGCAATCCTATTAAAAACACTAATCCAAAAATAGTTTTTGAAATATTTAAAACATTTTAGTGATTAGAAAAGTACAACTACATACCCCTGTTAAAAGATCCTTCTGCCGCAGCCAAAGGCTTCCCTAAATGTAATGTCTTTGCCTCCCAGCAGAAATAGAGCATAGAGGAGACCAAGAAGCCTCCTCTGGGAAGGATTTCCTTCGATGGGAGCAGCTACCAAGAAGGCCCTCTTTTGTATCCAAGGTTAATCCTGGGTTGAATATTGGAAGCAGGATGAACATGCTTGCACTGTCCTTACATCTTGTTTCCCTGAAAATAAGACATACCCATAAAGTAAACCATAGCAGGATTTCTAAGCGTTTGTGTAACATAAGCCATATCCCGAAAATAAGACATTGTGATACAAGATGAGGCATAGGAGACCTAGAAAGTGAAATAAAAGAACTTTTCACAGCAGTGGTAAAGGCGAGTCTGGGCCTCTCTCCCTCTCACTTCTTGCCTCCTCCTTTTTCTCCTCCTCCTTTTCTTTCTTCCCTTCAGGCCAGGCAAGGCTTTCTCCCCGAGTGAGTGTGGGAGGGAGGGAGTCACTGGTTCCAACAGGGCCGCAGTTGGCAGCGCAGCCTCCCTTTGGCCTATCCCCCAGGAAGCTTCCTCAGTGAAGTGAGGAGCAGGGCACTCTGCTTTAGGTATTGTGTGCCCTCAGGAAGAAGAAATAAAGCTGTGGCTGATGTTTTACTCAGCAGTATATTTGAGTAAATGCAGATTGTTGTAGCATACTTAATAAAAATAAGACACCACCTGAAAATAAGCCATAGCGTGTCTTCTTGAGGAAAAGTAAATATAAGACAGTGTCTTATTTTCAGGGAAACATGGTAGCTACTGTGGTGAGGAGACATGTTTACACCCCCCCCCTTTTTTTTTCTTTTTCTTTTTGCTTCTGCATTATACAACCATTGGGACTCCATCTTCTATCAGCCTCATCCAAGGTGGTTCCCAGCACAGGACCCCATTTAGCCAGAGATGGGAAAGTTAATTATCAGACAGGTATAGAATTAGTTTGGGGGTACAGTTCTATCCTTGAGAGTTGAGGCAATACAGACGTCCATCAATGAAAAGACTGGGATTTTTCTCTGTTGTGTACCATCAGCTGCATCGTTCACCATCAATAGTAATGTGTTCAAGCAGTCAGCACTGAAGGAAGGAGACATGGAGTTGCACTTGTTTCTAAAACAAGTGATCTGCTGCTGGGCTTCCCATGGATAGGCCTTTAGTCTGAGGAGAAGAAAGAAGAAAGAATGGAAAATGTCCATCCTCTGCTTCATTAATTTCTTCATTCTTGAACATCTCATAGCTGGTGAGAGATTTTAGAGAATGAAGAATTTAGGCAGCTGAGCTAGTGCTTTAGCAGGTGCCATTGTTTTTGCTCAGAAAAATGTCCTAGGGGTGAGTTTCCCATTTCAGTGTACTGCTGAAAAGCAGTATTTTCATTGACACCTTTCATATGTACCTTTCTGTGCTTGGGATTTTTATTTTATTCATAAATTCTAAATCCCCAACCCGCTCTCTGTTACATTTATGTTCCATCTTCTTAGGGCTAAAGCAACATTCACAGGTTTCCTACATGGCATCTGTGACGACTTGGTCATTGGTTTTAGAGATTATTAATTAAAATAATCCTCCCGGTAGTACTGCCACCAACCTAATTATTAACAATCAGGATTTTAAATTAAATAAGATGTTTAAATGGTAGTTCTGTTGACCGAGCCACCCAAACACAACCACACTGTGAGGAACCAAAAGATAGCGAGATGGAGGCTTTTTAAAGTTAACAATAAAACAGAATTTATTAATTAACTAACGGCTAGCAATGAGGCACAGATCACAACGGTTCTACAGAGAGGCAACAATATCGTATGGTTACTGATACTAAGCTGAAGCGTGTGGTTACAGATAATTAAAATACTAAGCGTGTGGTTACAGATAAATAGTTCCAAAATGCTTAGATCTTAACAATACTTTAGTCAGTACTGTGTCTTGACTAAAATATAAGCCTGTCACCCTATTGTCTGAAAATAGGAATGAACAGCTGGTTCCTAACAGGAGCTTCTAAACACCAGAAGTCCCTCTGAGTCTTCCCTGCCTGAGTCAGCCTGCTGCTGACTCTCCAGCCACAGAACCCACCTTTCCCTCTTTACACTGAGGAGACAAGGTGTTTAGTCTGACTCTGCAAAGTCAGCCCTAATGGCTCTAACCTAACTATCAGTGTCACCCCACACCCTGGTTGTGTCACTATAGTAAATGACTGGGCAGTTCCTATGGCTGAGGCTTGGAGGATATTGTCACTCCAACCTCAAACCACACCAGCAAGATCTAAGATCTGTCTCAATCAAAGCTCTGCCCAAGACTGGGAATCTTTCTGCCAAGATCCCTCCTTTAGTCAGCTCTGCTCCACCCCTCTGGCACTCAGCCAATCACAGGGCACTCCTATCTCTGAGCAGGATTGACTCTAAGGCCACGCCCCCTCTCTGACTATGACCTCCCCCTTCTGGCTGTTAGCTGCAAATCCCTTTGCCAAAATGGATGCCAGCTTTCTTCCCGCAGAAAAGGAAAAACCTCCAAGCAGGCTTTCCACCCACTTAGGACAGGTGAGTCCTTACAGCATCCTATCCAGGCATAGACATGAAACAGTGAGTTCCCTTGGCTCAAAGACATTGCATCTTTTCGAACAGTGCACTGTGCATTGTAATGTTCATTTTGAATTGGACTTGTATGTGTTTTCTACAAGTTTTTTTAAAGTCTTAATGAAATGTGCTAACTGGTTGCTTTTTATGGATATACATATAAGTGTGTTATTGCTAATACCAAAAAGTTAAATAAAACAGGATTTTTTAAAAAAATGTTTTGGTTGAAAGCAAAATGGGAAGGAAATGTCTTGCCAAGTGGAAATAGATGAAGTCAGCATGGAAACAGTTTATTTACATAGTTCTAAAATTACAGAGAAAAATCAAATAACTTTTCAGAAATATGTATCCTAATAGGAAAGGCATTTTTCTAGCATGATTGGTGCTGCTTGCTATAAGCAATAGTATGGAAAAAAGCTCAAATACGATTCCATGCTTATGTTTACTGTTTTTCAAATTCATTATGATTACTGCTGAGATGTTACATGGTATAGAGCACGCACACAAAACACACATACGAGCAAAATCCTATCTACAGTTCACACACAGAGTAGGGATAGTTCAGTGCTAGCAATGCAAAATGTTTTGGCTGTGTAGTCAATGTACAATCCTATAGCTGTTTCCTCAGAAATAAGTTCTGATCTGTTCAGTGGAGTTTGTTCGTGGATGAGCATGCATGGTGCTATAACCTTACTCCAATGTAGGGTTTTTTAAGAAAAATGTTTTATTTGTTTTTCCATTCCAAATTTTCACATCTTGTAACATTTTTCCTCACAGGGCTTCAAATGTATTCTTGCTGTTTTCTCACATCCATTTGTTAGCATGCAATTTGTTTTTTTGCTCCCAAGTATGCATACTTGGTAAAAATGAAGTGCATACAGTGGACCATGTTTGACATTCTTGCTGGTCCAGATGTCTATTCAAAGAGTTATGTGTAGTCCAAAAATGCATACCTTTTCACATTTGGTTTAGCTAGTTACTGGAGCAGGCCTGTTGTGTGCTGAAATCCTAATAAGTGGATAAAGCCTCCATTCATAAGAGAAGAAACTGGTGTTTACGTTTTGGCAGCATTCACAAATCAGTCACCAGTAACTGCAAAGTAGAAACAGGCATGTGCACATATTGAAAGTGTGGGTGGAAATGGAAGAAGATTTTGACTACAAGAATTGCCAGAAGAGGCATCTAAGTAAATTATCTGAATTTGTCTCTGGATGGCAAGGAATTGATGTCTTTACGACTTGGAACTGGATGGATGGCAAATAAAGCAGTGAGGTTGCCCATCTAACTTTGCAAATGTGATGTGCTTATATCAGACATGTCTCCTGCACTTTATTTATTTATTTATTTATTACATATTGCTCCTCCCTGCACAAAATGCAATAAAATATTTTACAGTAAAATTCAGTAAAACACGAATACATAATCAATAGCCAACGGTCACAGCTTTTGGATCTTAGCTCGGACGCTTTAGTGACAGATGTTACAAAATGCTGAATATTTTTGTTTTTATGTTACTCCTAATAACTTGTAAAATCCTCATAGCAATATTTTGTGGTTTTGTAAACTTTAATGGTGAGAGTCCTCCATGTTTCTAACTTGTCCTCAAAGTTTGAAATCTGTGGCAGCTATGGACTTACATTTTGCATCGTAGTTTATGCTGACACTATATTTTATGCTAATGGAGTTCAATATTTGTGCAAATATCTATCAGGGCCAATGAAATGGAACCACACTCATAGCCCAATGGTATAATCTCAGTTTTCTAAGAGCACATAACTTGTTTCAACATGTTTTGGTGTGAAACTGAAGACACCTGGGTGCCTATTCCAAACCACATAGTTTATATATCTTTCTCCAAAATAGCAATTTTTAGTGTGAGTCATCTGAATGCATATGGATTGAACTCCAGATGCAAGAGTTGCAAGGTTTAATACCATTAAACTATGGTACATTTCTGATAATGATTTTTTTTAAAAATCATGGCATCTTGGAAACAATTGTCTCAATAATTTCCCTCTGCAGCACACAGAAACCAACACAGACAATGTAATGTTGGATTAAAAGGCCGTAACTGTATTGCTTACTGGACTACCCGATCTCACAACTTCTATTGACAATACGTCATAGAAGGCTGGATAGGGCTGCCTATTCTCCTGTGAATCCTGTGTACTGCAAGGCAACAGAGGTGACACTATTGACTGCTCTCATAGCACTTTTTCGGTCTTCTCATTTTAAATCAAGAGGAAGGAAGGAACAGAGAGAAAGAGCAGAGACCATAACTCCCATGTTTTCCCAATCAGTGTTCACCAAGGCAGGACTGAATCAAACTGCAATATACAATTATAACTGTACAAATACTTTGCTTCTTGTATTTTTTTACTCTATCAAATTGCATACATATGGAAAACTAAGGATAGCAATTTTCTCCTAAAATGAGTAAAAGGATTCTGTAACTTATTGCAAACAAGACTATGTTCTTTGTTGCCTTCTTTGTAGTTTGCCTCCCCCATTTTGATCAACACTCCTACATAAGGATTCATTCAACAGAAGCATTTTCATCATACTTGATGACTCACAGGTGTATGTACGCATGACCTCCATTTTGAGGTGATACCAGGCAATGCAAAAACGCTGTTTTCTGCTTTCTATGTGAAACTTGCTTAACATAGTAGCAACAATAAGAAGCATATATGTATGCAATTGGCATAAGTTGTTTCACTGCAGCTATTATTTATAGCTAATAATCTTCTCGAACAGCCAAGATGAAACTGGATCCCCTTCACTCTTTAACTGAAAACCTTTTTCTTTCTCCATGTGCTGGAAAGAAGCCAATTTACCAGTTCCATTAACTTAATGATGTTTGACAGCCTGCAGCAGCTTTTCTCATAATCTTTCTTGGTTTTAAATTTGGTGTTCCACAATCAGCTAAATAGCTTTTTTGATCCTTTTGTTCTTAGAAAAACAAAATTCGGATCCTTGTAGCAAAATACATAGGCCCCCCTCTCCCCCCTTTCTTTCTTTTCCTTCCATTCAAGTCAACTGAGTGCCCAAATGATATATTGACTGATTTGATTGTTATTAAATTAGTTAATATATCTAACACTAGTAGGTAACTGGATTTCTGTATTACAATAAAGACTTTGTTTTCTTAATTTAACTTTGTGAATCCTGAATGTTTAATAGTAAATAATAACTCTCAAAATTTATGTGTAGTAAGATAAAAGATTTACAGTGACTAAATACATTTTTAGAAATCTTAGTATCAATAGCTCTAACCAAAGGTGAATTGTTTGCCCCAGTTTTATTATATGTTTAGTGGTTGCTGCCTATTTTGGGTTCCATGGAGCTGATAAATTCATATGAAACCACAAGGCAACATGACGTTTTGCTTTTTCAGTTCTCTCAATTGCTGAAAGATGGTGGTGCTGGAGTAGAGGAGAAAGAAGTTAGAACTTTAGCAGTCTATTTTTTTCACATGTGCTGTCTGTCCTCAAGCTTAGATTATTTAAATTGAGTTCAGCTTGACTGCTACTACTAAACATCAAAACATACTAGTGTAATCTGAAGCTTAAGTTTGTCCAGCCAATGCAATATTGTATTAAGATGGTCAAAATTTGCCAAAAGTTTTTATATGTGCTAATTTATCTATCTCAGTGTTGAGTAAACCATACCCTGTAAGCTATATGCAGTCACCTATGAAATATAGTGCAGGGCACAACCCACCAAAATTTCCTGGAGGCAGTGACTAATGGATTCCCCTAGTTTCCCACAGTTACTCATCTTTTATTTATATAGATGCAAGGAATGTGGTTTGAGTGCTGGATTAGGACACTGGGAGACACTCAGCCATGTAAACCCATTGTGTGACCTTGGGCAAGTCACATTCTGTCAGCATCAAAGGATGATAAGGGCAAACCTGCAGTGGACAAATTCTGCCAAGAAAACCTCACAATAGGTTTGCCTTAGGGTCTCCATAAGACAGAAATGACTTGAAGGGATATGACAATAGGGTATCCCAACTCGCAGAAGTAGGGGGATAAGACTCAAACTCTTGATGTCAGGACTGACATATTCCAGGCTGCAAGGTGTCAACAGGCTTGTGAGCAAGCAAAAACACACCTTTCCTCTTGTGCCTTTTCTAGCAGCAATAGTCATACAGATATTTTCTGGGTTGTCTTCTTCTGTCACCAAGCCATTCATTAAAAAAAATTCCTACATTTTATGTCCCTAGTCACATGTCCTTAACTTTTTTAAACCATACATGTCACTGAATGGTATCAAACACAAATGGTTTCACTCATGATCTAAGAAAAACTTAGGGAAGATTGACACATTGATATTTGATGTGACATGGTGTATATTGTGTTAATTGTATTAATGCATCAAGTAACCAAGATTGCTTGGCTACTTTTGAAATATATAGGGAAAGGCTGGTGGCTAATTGTCTGTGACTGAATCCAGATGAGGTGATATCTTCACCTCATCTGGTCATTTATCTTCTTGAGGGAATAATGTTCAGCCTCTTCCAAATGGAATTGCAGGCATTGGGAGTGCACAGCAAAGTATAGAAAATATTTTGTCCCTCTTTTCATTCCATAAAATTCTAGCACAAGCCATTAAGAAATAGTTTTGATGCTGGTGCTGTCACGAACCTATACGGGAATCCCTGTCAAAGAAGCCACTCACCATTCACAATGTCAGTTAATCCAGGGTCATACACATTTATCAGTTCAGCAGAGGCAAAGCACAGAAATAGTCAGAGTTCAGTCCAGGGTTCAAGCCAAGCAGTATCAACAAATCCAAACTGGCTTTCAAAGCATAGTTAAATACAGCTAGAGTCGAGGTTCAAGGCAAGCATAGTCAATCCATCAAGAGTTCACGTCCAAGGCAAGAGTTCGCCATCAGGAATTCTGGCTGTGCAGTTTAGCTCATTATGCCTTCAACTCTTTATGCCACTTTCCCAAGTACTCTCACTTTTTGGCTCTTTACTGAGCCAACCTATTCGATCTCCTCAACTGAATACCCTCAGTTCTCAACTGCAGTCAAGTTGGCATGCTCAACTCCTGCTCTTTTACTGAGAGCTCCAGATCCTGCTCTGACTCATCCTCCTTATTTGCTTGAGGCTCCTGGATCACCTCTGCAGAGCTAGTATTTCCAGGATCAAGTTGTTGCTCCAACTCTTCTGCAGACTCAGCTACAAGGCAGAGAGGCCTTTCATCATCATCTTCAGCACTGATCCTGACAGGCTCTGTACTTGGTAAATCGTACAGTAAGCACCTATCACAGATTGTGTGCCTCATAGTTGTTATTGTTTTAAAATAATGGGGTAAACTATATGTTCACCCACTATTATATAATGCTGTCGTTTGGCAGTCTTTTTTTGAAGAGAAATGGATAATTTTGGGGTGAGGGAGTAGGTCTTTAATACTTTCCATACTTGCTATTTCTGCCTCCCGTGCAGTGCTCTTCCACTCTAGGCTGACCCCACAAGACTATTTGACCATATTTTTTGAGTTTGTATTGCATTGTTGGGATTCCGATTTTCCAGGGACTCAGTCCAGCACTTAAACCACTATACCACACCAACTCCCTTTGCTGGTCTTGTGTTATTCAGCTCAAGTATCTACAATCCAGGCCAAAGGCAATTGATAATGCTAACTAGACTAGCAATCTCATCACATTGAGGTCCTGAAGCTGGTGGACAGCAGGAAACCAACGGGCAGCAGAGTGAATCTGTGGGGCAGTGGGAAAAAACATTGGACAGCATCCTGCATCCCCCATTCTGGCTTGATCCCGCACTGTCCCTGCCTTAGTCTGTGAGAACACTGTTTTCAGGGCTGCTTCTTAGCACAATGCCAAGATGCAGTGTGCATGGAACAGGGGGGAAGTCCCGCCAGAAGTAGCCCTGCACCATGTGATGGGCTCCATCAGGCTCCATCCTGGCTGCGTCTCGGCAGCATCATAGGATGGACAAAAAGCTCTGTATGACAAAGACCTAGGACCCAGTGTGGTATTGTGGGTTGTGTTTGGACTGAGTTATTTTATGCAAATTCCAATATCTCTGCCGCAAAGAGAAGGGCAAACCTTCTCTGAACAAATATTACCAAGAAGGCCCTTGATCAATTTTGGAAATGCTCATAGCTTGAATGCATGCTACAATCATAACAACTAGATTCAACCCCTGAATCAATTGATCAATTAGCTGAATGAGTTGACCCAAACTGGGATTACCAGTTGCCTTTCAGTCTAATGCTCTGACTCATGTATCTTTAAAGCCATCATGTTAACTGAAAACTCAAGATAAAAAGTTAAGCTGCTAAGATGGGAACGTTCAAGACAATAAACAAGATAATAAACTCGCATTCAGAATACTAGATTTATTATTTTTAATGTGTTGGCATTAGTTCTCCTGATGCTCGATAAAGAAGACGTTGAGGGAGAAGGCTGCCTTTAAGAACCTCCCCCACTCTTGCTCCTTCATTGAGATATGGCCTGACATTCAAAACCTGCTTTTACTTGGCTTTTCTTTATAAAAGAGATCCTAATCTCAAGAAGATAAACTGCTTAAATAAAACTTGGTGAAAGAACAGGCTGAATGGCGGATTATGCTCGAACTATTTTAAAATACTTTGCGTTATTACAATTCTGTATAATTCTGTCCTCTGTGATTGCTAGGATTTTAGACCATTTTGGGGATGGACTTACTTTGCATTATATTTACTCCTACAGTCTTCATTTGTATAAAGTACTTGCGTATGTAGAGAAGTCTCATTTTTGTTTTGTTTGTTTAATACACAGATAAAATTGGCAAGGAAAGAATAAATACAGCATGTTCTTCATCTCTTTTGGGTCTATTAAATATGTGTCTCTGTATTATTTATGGGTTTCACGTTACACATTCTGATTCATGGGGAAAGCCTGTTTTTGGTCACTGAAACGGCAGTTAATTCAGTCACTGTAAAATAATTTATTTGAATAAGTACAATGGAACCTCGACATAAGAGCCCCCCAACTTAATAGCATTTTGACTTAAGGTGGTCGCTCAGCCCTTGTTTCACTTTAACATACGAGTAGCATTTTGAGTTAAGAGCTAGTACCAGATGGAGTGCTAGAATGAGAGTACACAGTTTTAGGGCTTCAAGGGAGCAGCCTCCATGCCTCATGTCCTTGCTCACTTTGGGAGATTACTGTCCACTTGACTTTTGTCCACTTAGAGGAACTTTGGGTTAGTTGATTTTGTGTGGGTTTTATTCCTGGTATTTTTGGCTTCATGAAGAGAGAGAGAGCGGGAGCGGGAGAGCGGGGGGGGGGGTACAGTATTAAGAAAATAATGCTTCGGCCCCTCCACTTTGTGCTTCTACCATTGTGCCACAATTTTGTGCTTCTACCATTTTAAAGCTGATCTTTCTTTTTTATTGTTCCACGTGGATGTGCATTTATACATTACTGTTATTTATAAAATATATTTTCTTATTTAAAAACACATAATAAAACAAATTTGGGGAGGTGCAGGGGGACGAAACAGATTAATAGCATTTCAATAAATTTCAGCAGAAAATTCACTTTGAGATAAGAACTATTTGAGTTAAGAACTCAATCATGGAAGGAAGTAAATTCTTAACTCAAAGTATTTGAAACCTTGTTGTGAATACCATGGATCCAACCTCATTTTCAGTGGTAGTGATGAGTTCTGGGATAAATTACTATTAACAGGAAAAAAGGCAATCACAAAAATTTATAACAAACTGCTTGGATGGGCTACAGAAACAGAAGAAATCAAAGATGCAATGATAAAATGGGCGTGAAACATTGGGAGACCAATACAATTGAAAGAATGGGAAGAGATTTGCTTGAAAAGATTGAAGTTCACCTATGCTTCAGATTTAAAAGAAAATTGGTTTAAAATGCTCCATCGTTGGTATATGACACCGAAGAAACTTGGAATCATGTATAAAAATCTACATAACAGATGTCGGAAATGCAGAATTAAGGAAGGGTCATATTACCATATGTGGTGGATGTGTGAAAAAGCACAGAGCTACTGGAAAATGATTCATAAAGAATGCCAAACAATCTTAAAAATGAGTTTTTCAATGAAACCTGAATATTATTTGCTAGGCATGTTTGACTCAGAAATTTTTTTGCAGATGTAAACAAAGAAAAACTATTCACTTAGTTCATAACTGCAGCAAGAATGGTTTTCGTGAAACAGTGGAAATTAGAAACAATACCGGATAAAGAAGTTTGGGTGAACAAAGTACTGGAGATTAAAAATATGGACAGATTGACATTTTTGCTCAAGAAAAACACTGGCAAAGGCACAAAACAAACGGACTGGTCTATCATTGAAAAATATATTGAGAAAAAGTAGGGATAATATTGACTTAAAATAATAATTTGACAAAAGGAAAAGGACATTTTTGTTAAATAGTCAGAATTTATAGACAGAAACGTGAGTGAGATGAACGGAAGTCAAGAACACCCTCCCCCCCTTTTCTTTCCCTTTACCCACTCCTTTTTCCCTTGCTCTTTACTTCTTACCTTTCCCAAAATTTATTCCCATTTCATGTTTGCTTTATTGTAGCATAAAATTCCTTTTAATAAAAATGTGGGGTTTTTGTTTTAAGTATCTGAAACCTGGTTGCCAATTTCCAACAAAGGATTATAAAGAATAGAAAATGAGGTCAGATCCATGGTATTCAACAGTGAGTTGACTCTTATTTCAGTCCTTCTATACTGTGGTCACTCATTTCCTATTATATCTGAAAGTGCAATTTAATCCACATCAGCCCATTGCATGTAAGACACAGCTTAGCAATGATAGCCTCTATCATGAATACCTTGCTGGGAATCACAGAATGTGTGAAAAGATTAGCATACAGCAAATTCTATACCAAAATTCTCAGGAGACTAAGTGCTGAAAGATTTCATTACACTTAAATGTACTAGTCAAATGGCTTCATGTGGGTGTTCTGAAACTCTTCCGCTAGATTCTGTTACCGGGGGACAGACAGCCTGCCTGTATACAATATGTTATCGAAACATCTAACATAAAATTTAGGAGTATTAATAATAATAATAATAATAATACTTTAATATTTGTGAGTCGCCCTCCACCGGCGGTGCTCCGGGCGACTTACAACAGTTAAAACCCTAGGGTGAACAATGTACAACAGTTTAAAAACATGGAATATAAACAGGAGGGGTGGCTCAAGTAGTCCAGGGTACCGAGCCAGTCCCGAACGCTAGGCGGAAGAGCCAGGTCTTCAGGGCTGGGCGGAATCCAGATAGAGTCGGAGAGGCTCTGAGGGCGGGCGGCAGTGAGTTCCAAGTCGAAGGGCCGCGACGGAGAAGGCTCTCCGCCGAGTTTCCGCCAGTCTAGCCTCCCGCACTCCAGGAGTAGTCAGGCGGTCACCGTTGATGGAGCGTGCTGGCCTCTCGCTGCATTGGGTCGTCAGCCGGTCACTCAGATAGGAAGGCCCAATGTTGTGCCGGGCTTTAAAGGTGAGCACCAGGAGTTTGTAAAGGGCTCTGAACTCTAGGGGCAGCCAGTGGAGTTCTTTAAGAATGGGGGAGATGTGATCCCTCACTGATGACCCAGTAATGAGTCTGGCTGCGGCGTTATGGATGCGTTTCAGCCTCTTAGTTGTTGTCTGGGGAGGCCCACATATAGGGCGTTGCAGTAGTCGAGGCGTGAGACGACGGAGGCATGGACCACTGTTCTCAATTCCTCACGTGGAAGGTAGGGAGCCAGCCGACGGGCCCTACGGAGATGGAAAAGGCGCCCTTAGCTGCAGCCTGGATCTGGGCCTCCATCGTGAGATTTTCGTCTAGGATCACTCCCAGGCTTTTCACCGCCGGGGCTGGAGCCAGGGACTCGCCCCGAAGAGTGGAAGTGGTGGGCGGGGGTCGGGACGGCCAGGCCAGAGGATCTCCGTTTTAGCCGGGTTGATCTTGAGTCTATATGCTCTGAGCCAGCTCGTCACCGCCCTCAATCCTAGGCTGAAACTGTCCGGTACTGATGATGACCCTGGGTCAAGCTTCAAGAGCAGCTGCGTGTCGTCTGCGTATTGGTAGCAGGAGAACCCGTGGCTCCTAGCAATATTAGCCAGGGGCTGGAGGTAGATATTAAAGAGGGTGGGAGATAGAATGGCACCCTGAGGAACTCCACACTCCAGTTCGTTTTCAAAGAGACTTGACCCTGCCACTCGACCCGCTGCGAGCGGCCTCGTAGGAACGATTCCAGCCAGGCCAGAGCTCTGTCTTGGATCCCAGAGGCCGCCAGGCGATGGAGAAGCAGGTCGTGGTCGACGGTATCAAAGGCCGCCGTAAGGTCCAAGAGGACTAGGATTGCCGAGCCTCCCGATCCAGTTGCCGACGGATGTCATCAGTGATTGCCACGAGAACGGACTCCACTCCGTGGCCCGCGGAAGCCCGACTGGGACGGGTCCAAGCCCCGGATTGATCTAAGAAGACCCTAATTTGGCTTTCTACTGCTCGTTCAAGAAGCTTGCCCAGGAAGGGTAGGTTGGCAACCGGGCGGTAGTTAGCAGGAACCTCGGGGTCAAGCGATGTCTTTTTCAAGAGGGGGTGACTCTCGCCTCTTTCAGGAGTCCGGAAAGGCACTTGTTTCAAGAGAGAGATTCACCAGGTACTAAACAATTATGGAGTATTACATTTAAGCAAAGCAATAGGTAATAAGCAATGTTGCTTGCTTTCTTTTTTAATGAATTATATTCCGCCAGTTCAGTCAATTGGAAAGCACTCACATGGCATTCAGTTTTCGATTAAAATAATTTAGTGAAATTGCTAAAATGCAGTACAATAACTATAGAAAATAAATGCGATTACACTAAGTATTCAAGAAGAAAATACAATGCACATAATATACACATAGGTTAATCTTGGTTTTATTAAGACAGAATAATTGAAATTAATGAGATTTAAATTGGTAATGATTATTTTAGTGCAAATCCATTGAAGTGAGTGGGACACTCATGCCTAATTTAAATTCTTCTGGTTTCAATGGCCATAATTTAATGTCATCGACAACAGTACTAAGTTTTGTTCCGTGTTGTTACCAGTCTACCTGTAGAATAAGAAGGGATGAGTAGATTCATATATTAGCAGACATTTTCCAAAGTATTCAGTAGTCAGGCTGTTTAAGACTTTAAAATCAACACCTGAAATTCAAGTAACTAGTCTAAAATATCAACAAAAAAGAGAAAATATCCTGCTTGCATTCGGTTTTGGGTTTACTACTCAAAAATTGGAAGGAAAAGAAGGTTAAATCCTGCATTGTTGTCTATCAACTTGTGATGACCCATGAATTTAATAGGATTTGCTTAGGTAAGCACTGCTCAGAGAGTTTTACCTGATCCTTTCTCTGAAATATAGCCTACAGCACCCAGTATTTGTTTTCTGTCTCCCAACCAAGTACTAATCAGAGCTAACCCTGCTTAGCAGTCAAGATTAGACAGGATCACCCATGTTATAATGTTATTTTGTCAATATGTTTTAAATATATTACACACTGCCCTACTCAAGAGTCATAATGAAAACAATATATGGCTCTTTAAATCTGTCTTGTAAAATACTGCAATAAGTATTTTGTATGTCATGGGCAAGTCAATCTGGTTCTAGTTTGTTTTGCTAATCTCACTCTATTCAGACATATTCAGTTAACCCTTTCCATAGTCAAATTCAAAACTAGAAAATAATAATAAAACAGATACAACACAAAAATGAGAAGGAAAGCAAACAGGACAAAATATTAAAACAAAAGCAAATAATATAATTGCCACATAAATATCACATACATTCAGACAATAATTCAGATCAATCAAAAGCAGGATATTCAAACTTTACTTTAAGTGTAGACTTGACATTTGGAATTTCCTGTCTTTGTTGTGGTAACTATGACAAGTTGACTTTATTACATAAGAATTAAAGTTTTTAAAAAGTTACCAGTTGACAATACCATTATAATTATTTTGCAAAGCAAATTCTGGTTGTCTCATAGTTAACTCTGATTATGTGACTTCATAAATTAATGAAATCATTTAAATAGTGTACCTATGTAATATTCTCTAAGCTACATATTCATTGTTTGCTCTAAAAAAAATCCAGCACACATGAATTCTATGAGAGCAGCAAAAGGCACCACTTCCCCTTCCCACCATTGTTAATGTAAACTGCTATCAAGTCAACTTCAAAGTATGGTGACCCAGTGATTAATAAATCTTCAAATATCCCTGACATCAGCAATCCAATGCACATCTTTCAAATTCAGGACCTGTCTTCCTGCTTGAGTCCAGCCACCTATAATGCAGTGTTTCCTACTGACGTCTCTCTTGCCAAGCATTATTGTCTTTTCTACTATCTTCTCGTGATATGCCCAAAGAATGATAGCCTCAGTTTGGTTATTCTGGCTTTTAAGAATAATTCTACTTTGATTTGTTATAATACTTCCTTAGCTGCCTTTTCTTAGTTAATGCCATCATCAGAACTTGCACCAGCACCACATTTCAAAATATTTGATTCTCTTCATATCACCATAAATATTTTTAAAATCTCCTTCAGAAGACAGAGACTGGTCACAATTTTGACAAGTGTCACCTATGAATCCTTCCTTCATCTTCTTCTGTATAAATCATTTATTGCTCTTGGTCCTCCTGATCTGTTCATTTGTATATTTGGGCTCTGACTGGGGTCTGTTTCTGAAGTGTGGAATGGAGAAAGTTGAAAGAGAACTCCATAAATCTTTGATTTGGAAATACTATTTTATTTCTTTCATGTCCTCCAGCATTTCACAGCTGAAAATTAGGACATGTTAATGTGCCTTGAAGTGTATGGGTCATTTGGGTGTCCAAAATGGTCTACAAATAATCTATAATAAATTACGATGATTTACACAGCAACTGAAATAATGTACACAGATGTTGTATTTCAGCTGTTGTACACAGCAATATAATTTAATTGTGGATATGCTTGGGGTCCATATAAATGTTAAAACAAGTGCTTTTTTACATTTGATACCTCTGTCTCTTTGTTACTATGTTTAGTCTTGAGAGGGTAGGACTAGGTCTAATGGTGTGAAGGTACATGAGAGGATAATCTGATTCAACTTTAAAAGAAGCATTCTGAAAATAAAAGCAGTTCAAAAGTTGAATCAATTGCCTAGAGATGGTGAGGTCTCTTACTCTGGACATCTTTTTTTAAAAAAAAAGACTGGACAGCATACCAGCTGGGAATTCTTTACATTGAGCAAGTACTGGATTCATAGCCTATGAGGCCCAAGTTTATAATTATTTATAATTATTTATTTATTTAAAACATTTATATTCTGCCCTTCTCACCCTGCACAACATATATACGGGAAACATTCAATGCCGGGATATAAACTATAAATACACACAAACATTAAAATCACTTATATCTACTTTAAAATCAACTGTCTAGAACCAAATTCTGTGATTCTATGAATAAGGGGCCATAAATTACATACAAGCAATAAGCTGACGAGCTGTTTTATAGAACATTCTTCAATCTCTTCAAAATTTCACGGTTTATATTTCAAAGTTTCCACCATTATGATTCCAAACTGGAGTCCTCAGTCCATGCTGCTGTCCAGTGGCACCATGTGGGACAATTCCTCTAGTTGTGCCCCCAAGTAATAAATGTAAACATGCCATCCTCCCATGCTCTAGAGCTGAAGTTGTGTAATGTGGCTGCTGTGATAGAATACAGTTGCCTGACTCTTGTCTTTCACTAGCATTAAATTGACTTTACTGAAGCTATTAATTATTGTCTTGAATGAAAAGAACAGTCTTGCCTGGCACACATCCAAAAAAATTCATACTGGAGTACCACACAAAGGCAGTTTTCTTCTGTTAAAATTAACATGATAGGCATTGGGTATTTTTTTCTTTAAAGGTTTCATATAATGCATAAACATTTCCCTCGAGGGGGTGGGTGTGCTTGTGGCTTTAAGCTTGTGCAGCCTTCTCAAGCCACATGCTCCAGAGTAGCTCTTTTCGTAATCCAACTCTTGCCGTATAAGTCTTTATTCAAAATAACTGGGAAATAGTATTTTGAACTTGTTATTTCCTCTTCCCTTTTATAACATTTTTACTGTTTTATTTTTTTAAAAACCCTTCTACTTGTCAATCATGATGCAGTTGACTATTTTTTCTCCCATAGTCAGGATACCATTTAAATGTGATCATGTTGAAGATTTCCATTTCATATTCTGATATGCTTCATCATTACGATTTACACATATAAGTGCTGTATTTTCTTTTTACTTGATTTACATCCATTCAGGACAATATATAGGCCTATCTTCTGAAAAATGGAGTGTTGCACAAAGCACTTTTTTCAGTTGTATCCATCCCCTCTTTATTTTCTTTATAAGGGGAAGTCATGTAAAAAGTGTGTGGATAGGTATTTGTTTTCTAGAATTGTATCCAGCAGGAGACACAGAAATCCGAAACCTTTACTTTACTATTAATTACTGCGACTTTTGAGGGAAGGAGAGTGGGAAAGATAAGTTGATAGATTCAGCTGAGCCAGGGCTAGGTTTCATACATTTCTCTCTACTTAACACTGTGAAAAACATTAGGCTTTAGCATAAATCGTAGAGATAAAACTTTGGGTTTTAGTTGCTTTTTCCTTTGTAGCAGCATGTTTTGTCCACAGATAGAGTAGTTTCCCCTTCTAGAAACATTCACTTGTTACCAAAGCTCTTATTCTGGGGGTCATTATCATTATTATCTGGACAGAGATGCTCTTTTTCACCTGATTCGTTCTTCTCGTTTTTCCCACAGCTTGCGAGAACATCACCGTTCTGCCATTAAGGTGATACGTCGAATGCAGTATTTTGTGGCAAAGAAGAAATTTCAGGTGAGTTGATGAATAGTGACTTTTCCCCCCTAAACAAAGCCCTTTATTCTTGTTGCATATTGTTTCCTTTATGGAGTTAAGAAAGGAAAGACCAGGGCAATTCATTTTGGTAATGATGAGTTACATCCACTGTTCTCTCCCTTTTTGAATAGGGTGGTTGTTTAGCTGCAGGTTAGTTGACTGTGGATTCACTGGGAATAGGCTAAGCCCCTGAAATGCAGCATGAATTAAAATGTTATTTTCTGCTAATGGACTTGACCTTTCACCTTTTGTTATCTCTGTCGCCTTGCAATCCAAACATTGTCATGTGTCTTCATTAATTCTGAGCTGTATATTATTGTCAGACTGACTAAGTGGGCCCAGAGATTAGAATACTACCTTAACCTTGTTTCTATCTCTTAAGTTGCCAAAGTCCCGATAAGAAAAGGGGATAAAAATTTGCTAACACACTGAAAGGGTTCTGCCACTTTTCTCACGCACACTCCTGGGAGAGCCCATTTTGAGACCAGTACATTGTATCTTGCAACATATTGTTCATGTAATTTCAGTGTCTGTTTCACTGGCTGAGATTCTGGCATTTCAATAGACTGTGTTCCCAGGAGCACACAATGAGCTTTTGGCATTTCTTCTGGAGGAATGCCTTTTGCACATTACTTGTACATGTACATATGTTAGATCCAAGAACATTGTCTACAAATGACGTTATTGAGTTCATTGACAAATAGCTGGAGATAAAAATCATATTCACCTGCATATTCCATTTAGTCATAGACTCAAAGATAGGGATTGACTGGCATAGACAGGACTGCATTAACTCAATACTGATTTTTTAAAAATTATTTTATTATTTGTATATCTTGCCTTTTGCCCAGCACAAAATTCAACATGTCTTGCTGTGGATATGCAGTAAAACAGAATACACACTTCTAATTCTGCATGATGGTCCAGCTGTAATTAAAATTGCCTATAGTATTAAAATGTCAATTAAAAGGAAATAAATAAAAACAGTACAACACATCTTTTATTACTTTGAAAAAAATCACCACTCTTGCCTGTCAATACACAGGGAGCAGATTGAAAGGCATCTATCTCCCAAACCTCATGTGAGGGATCAGCCATAGAAAAGGTCTTCTCCTGCCAAACATGCCTGAGGATGGTGAGGCTGCGTACCTCCACCAAAGGTCTCACATGTGAATGGATACAGTCATTCAAACAGCATATGGGCAAGTAGTATAGAGCTTTATCGATCAACCAGCACTTTGAATTGTGTCTGGAAAATGCACAATAGATACAAGACCTGTTGGAACAAGGAAAGCAAGTGCTCCCTATAACCATCCATGGTAAATAATTTCACTCCAGCTAGTTCTCAAAGTAAGCACTTACATCAATTTCTTTCTGTCTCTGTGTGTACCAGTCTTAAAGCCACCTGTCAACTTCTGTTGACCCCATCCATTTCATAGGACTTTCATAGGCAGGGAATAGCCAGAGGTGGTTTTGCAAGTTCTTTCCTCTTAAATATGGCCTACTGTGCCTGGTAATTGTTGTCTGTTTCAAGTACTAACCAGCTGACTCTGCTTAGCTTTCAAGATCAAAAGGGATCTGATATCTTTAGATTATTTTGGCCCACACTAATCCAAACAGACTGTAACTAAATATGTGTCACTGTGACTAGATCACCAACCATAGGTTGACTCTAGAAACCATGTCAAGCCTCGACAGAGATTTTTACTGTTTCCTTTGATGAGCCTCAGTTGTTCCTTTGTTTATAACAGGTTTAGTTCCTTTTGTATAGTTTTCTGTGGAGGAAATATTAATTAGACCATGTCCCTTTAAGAAATTCCTCTAGAGACAGAGCTTGTATTTTTCATCAGCAGTTCCTTTGCAGCTAGTCATTCTGATGGTGCCAAGGAACCTGGAAGCTGTAATATCTTCCATGTCAAAAGTTGAGGAAACTTTTGAGGAAACAAGTCTGAAGTCTTGACGAAGAGTTTTAAGAAGAAAAAACTCTTAAACGGAGGTTTTGACAAAAGTCAAATCTGGACAAAGGACACAGAATTGAGGCTAGAAAGAGAATCTCTTTGGAAGAAATCAGGAGAAACCAGGCCCTTCCACACAGCTGAATAAAATCCCACATTATCTGCTTTGAACTGGAATATATGGCAGTGTGGACTCAGATAACCCAGTTCAAAGGAGCTCTCGGTGGCACAATCAGTTAAATGCTTGTGCCAGCAGGACTACTGACTGACCGGTCAGGAGTTCAAATCTAGGGAGAGCAGGTTGAGCTTGCTCTGTCATCTCCAGCTCCTTATGCAGGGACATGAGAGAAGCCCCCCCACAAGATTGGTCAACTATCAAGCATCTGGGTTTCTTCTGGGCAATGTTCTTGCAGACAGCCAATTCTCTCACACCAGAAGTGACTTGCGGTTTCTCAAGTTGCTCCTGATATGAAAAAAACACAGTTCAAAGCAGATATTGTGGCATTTTCTGCTCTGATATTCTGTGTTATATGCCTGTGTGGAAGGGCCCTCAGTTAAATTCCAAACTTCCATCTCTTGAACCGCCTTGAGTCATCTCTGGGCCGAGAAAGGCGGTATATAAATGCGGTAAATAAATAAATAAATATTTCTTTAAGTTATCATTTGTTGGTAAACCCTGAGAGGAGTTAATACATGTTAATACAAATAAATTCCTTTTCGTTTACTGATGCATTTTTTGTTGTGAATTTCCAACTCTGTTCTAACTTTGACTTTGTGTATTCAGCTATCTCCTTTTGGAACAACTTCAACTACAATGGCTAGTTGCCAATTTCTTCATGGAGAGTCTTTTTCTAGCCTTCAATGTGCATCTGTGCCCCAGTTACTTGGCACAAGTTTGGGCTACCAGGCTTGGAACTGAATCCAGTAGTATTGCAATGCCTGAGCAGAGGGAATTTAATGTAATGAGCTGAATCCCTATTCTCCAGTCTGCCTTTGACTGGGGGCATGTCTGTCTTATCAGGATTAAATTTCATTATTCTGAACTTCATCCAATCTATTCTTGATGATAGACAAGGAGCAAGAATCTAGCACTTGCATAAAGAGTATCTGCTATCACTGAAGAAGCAGGAGCCAAGTTCTATCTACTACGAATATGTCAACTACAGCATCCGAGTCAGCTGTAAAGCACTGAGAAAAATTGTTGACAGTGGGCTCCTGAATGGTCTGAATTCTCTTTCATGGCTCAGAGTGTTAAATGCCCCTAACTTCACAAGAAAGATGACTCTTGGCAGATGCAGTGGTGGCTGAGAAAGTTATTCTGTTTGCTTGTCACAGTTCAGGTAGGCTAAAACAAAGTATACCTACAATTAGGCTCTAGCCCACATTTTGTTGGACTTTGGGTTAGTGGGATTGCCACCATCACTCTGTTCACTCACTTCACATCACCACCAGCTGCCCACAAAACCAAAGGGCTGGTTTACTTTTTCTGGAGTGATTTTGTCCACTGCCTGATTATTTTCCAACTAAGTGGGAGACCATGATGGAACTGTCTCTCAGCAAGGCCAATTGACTGACTGATTTAATTTCATCTGTCTTCAGCAGAAGGAGGGGAGGGAAGTAGAGCTATTCCATCACCTCTGTTGAAAGAACCACTTCATCAAGCTCCTTATCAGCTGTCACCAGGCAGCAGCCATTCCAGTCATTTAATTGAGCAGAATAAAACCTATGCAGGAACATTTTCTTCCTTTCAGGATTATTTTCCAGATTTCTGATCAAAATCAATGTGAGTTGTGAGCTCATGGCTTCTGATTGTGCATATGCTACTTGCCTAACACAACTAGTAAAATAGATCGTGATAGATCATACCAACAGATGAATTAAATTACTGAATTAAAAATGGAAACATTGCTTTTGATTACCACAAACCCATAGGTTTGCATAGTATTATTATGCAATAGAAAACAGATACAGCATGTATGCGCTGCTGACTCACACCAGAGTGAGCAGAGACGCCGCAGCTGGGAGGGAACACTCCTACGTCATCAAGGACGGACACAGAACCCGGAAGCCAACCCAGGCACATTTTGAATGTTATAACTATGATTTGTATTGCGCATGGGTTGGCTTCCGGGTTCTGTGTCCGTCTGTTTTCTATTGCATAATAATACTAATGGGGCATTGACCCTTGTAAAAATATGTTGCTATGTATATGATGAACTTATGCTTTTGAATTCCAACACATAAGACCATTGAGTCTCTTTGATTGTGATTAATAATACATTATTGTGATTTATCATTTGGTTGTGTTGCTCTCTTCTATTTGCTGTGTGCCTATACATCATGGCTTTCTTGGCAAGGTTTGTTCAGAAGGATTTTGTCATTGTCCTTCTCAAGGTCACCCAGTAGATTTCCATGGCAAAGCAGGGCTTTGAACCCTGGTCTCCTGGAATTTTAGTTCGGCACTCAAACCACTAAACCACATTACCTGTTGTGTGAGAACCACTTTCTTTTGCTTAATGAATGACTATGAGCTCTAGAGTGGTTCCAGATGAAGCCATTACCCTACCTCCCTCACTGAAATTTACAAGGCCTTCTGACATCTTCATTCCCCCTCATAATGCTCCCTTGACTTTTCTCCTGCTTCTTTCAGTTATCTTCTTTACCATGGAATATCCATTATGGAGAAAATGTGTAATAGCTACACAATGCCTTTTAACTCTCCTGCTAGCACTGTGAGGCAGATAAAAACAACTTTCCTCTGCTTTCACACTATGCATACTTTTATAAACTTCAGTCTTGTTTCTCCTCCCTAACCTTTCTAAACTAAAACTAATGTTGTAGTCTTTATTCCCATGATAATTTTGTTTGCTATTTTCTGCAGGTTTCCTAACTCTTCCATATTCCCTTTGACATGAAGCAGTCAGAACTGTACACAGTATGGCACTGTACATCCCTTGAGTGGGGAAACAAGTGTAGTTCCAGCATAAATTTTGTATGAGACCATTAAAGTGCTATCAGTTTTATTATTCTTTTTCACTTTTTTCCCAGCTGCCACAACTGGGGCTGACATCTTTATTGATCCATCTGCCACAGATCCAAGATCTCTGACCATGTTAATCACCACCAGCTCAGGCTTCATCCTTACATATGTGGGGTTATTACTGCTCTGGCCCTGTACACAAAAAGAAAATGAACTTCAACCACAGTTAGTTTGTCCATTCACTCAGAGAGATATTTTTCATCACCATGAGTACATTGGTGTCATTTTCACACATTGCTATTTTGCTTCTCCCCCGGAATACAAATAGTATAATTGAGATGCCTGTTGTTGTTGAGATGTTTAATTTTGCAAACTACCTTGTGATAGGTTTGTCAGAAACACAGCACACACAGATGTTTAATAACATACAAAATTAAATAGTTTTATAAGGAAAGGTTTGTAACCTCCCTCCTTAAGGGACACCTTTTTATTCAATGGAAGTTCACTTCATCAAACAATTGGAAAGTTGTCCTGATCTGTATGTGTGTGTATGTGTGCGTATGTATACACATACACACAGTTGGTGGACAGGGAAGTAAACTGTTAAACCATAGGGAAATTACATACAGAAAGCAAAGATACAACATTTCTGCTATTGACATTGGCTGTTCACAAAACAGTTGTTGATGAGACAAGCAACTTGAAATTTGAGTGAGCTGACACCTGTAATGGTCACTGTTAATAATATAACTGTCCTACATAACTATTCCTCCAGAAAAAGTTTGCTCGTTAGCATGCCCTCAGTTATCAATTCACAGTTCAAAGGCACATTTATTTGTCTTGTCTGTCATTGTCAAAACTTAACAGAGTAATGCAAATGACCTTGCTGCACCCCTTGACTGCTTCCCAACTGAATCCTTGTCAAAATAAATTTTAGGGATATCTGAATGCTACAGCCAAGATACTAAAAAGGTAAAGGTTTCCCCATGACATTAAGTCTAATTGAGTCTGTCTCTGGGGGATGGTGTTCATCTCCATTTCTAAGCCAAAGAGCCAGCATTGTTCATAGACACCTCCTAGATCATGTAGCCAGCATGTCTGCATGTACCACTGTTACCTTCCCGCCAAAGCAGTACCTATTGATCTCCTCACATTTGCATGTTTTTAAACTGCTAGGTTGGCAGAAGCCGGGGCTAACAACAGGAGCTGACCCAGCGACCTTCTGGACAGCAAGTTCTGCAGCTTAGCAATTTAACCCGCTGCACGACTGTGGCCCCCAAGATCAAAATTACATCAAAATTATATGGCAAAAATATATGCACATGGAGATGTGTATTCATTGTACTGTGTTCATGCATTTCCATGTGAAATGTACATTAACGTACAATGTGTATTGATGGACACCTACATACACATGTCCAACTTTGCTTTGACAATTTTGAAAGGTACAGAAAAGGGCAGAAAGAATGATCCAAGGGATGGAGCGGCTCCCTTATGAAACCAGGTTGCAATGCCTTGGTCTTTTCAGCCTTGAAAGACGGCGTTTAAGAGGTGACTTGATCGAAGTGTATAAAATCATGCATGGGATAGAAAAGGTGAATAAAGAAAAATTATTTTCTTTGTCACAAAACACTAGGACTAGAGGGCACTCCCTGAAGCTCCAAGGTAGGAAAATTAGGGCTAATAAAGGGAAATATTTCTTCACCCAGAGGGTCATTGGGTTATGGAACTCACTTCCAGAAGAGGTTGTGACAGCTGTCAGCCTGAACAACTTCAAGGCAGGATTAGACAGATTCATGGATACCAAGTGTATCGGTAGTTACTGAAAAGGACATTCAAGTGCCACCTCGGAGTTGGTTGAGGTAGGCAGGATTTCCCTGGGTACTGGTTGTGGGGGGTCAGGAGCAGGTCAGGGTTTTGCCCTCCCTTCTGCTCGAGATCCCCGTGTACAACTGGTGGACCACTGTGTGATACAGAATGCTGGACTAGATGGGCTGAGGTCCGATTCAGCATGGCTCTTCTTATGTTCTTATGTTCTTATGTTCTTGAACTAAATGTAAACAACCATATTGAACAAAAATGCCCAACTGCTTTGATACTTATGTGTACATGAGAGATTGAAATTCTGGTCTATGTATAACTTTACCATGCATAGAAAACTTTTTAAAATGACAGGCATTTTAATGAAAGTGGAAATGCATTATATTTTCCAGTATTATAATTACATGTTTTAGACATGGTGCCACTGGAGCTGGATGTTTGTAGTTCAGTTGTACACTAGCAAGGTTAGCTAAATTTGGTTTCTTAAATAGAGTATCTGTTTTAAAAGCATATTTTCAGATAATGAACCCCCATTTATTCTAATGAACCCAAGATTCCACAAAAAGTTTGTTCAATAGCCATATACTTTATATTACTAAACATAAGTAATGAAATCTGCTTTTATGGTGAAGAAAGCTAAAAATATAACTTGGGGTTCCACTAATGACAAGAGAAACTGACATGTCTGTTGTGGCTTGCACTGATGTCACCAGACACTCTTGATGTATTTATAACTGAGGATTTCAAAGTGTTACCACAAATTGTATAGTGCTTTACACGTAATACAGTTACCTTACTATCAATCAGGAATTGTATATGTAATTTTCAGTAATCACTTCAGAAGGCTTTCTGACAAACAAAATAGTTCAAAGATCTTTGTACTTCAAAGAATGTTGCACACTCTTGTACTTGGCTATTGTTTTGTTATTCTGCTCAGAATTTCCTGCAGCTTGAACTTTCCTCTATTCTTTCCCATTTTGACTTGGAGGGAAATACTGGTCTGTAGCTGCTACACTCTCTCACACACGTACAAACCAGTGGAGGATACTAATACTATGCAACAGCTATGTATATATCTAGTGTATGCCACCCATTCTCTACTCTGCCTTCTGCAAACAATTTTCCAGTGTAACAAGGAGAACATGCTAATTCATTTAATTTAGTTATTATCATTATCAATATTCTTGATTAGAAAAGGGGCCTGCAATAAAAGAAACAATAAGTATTTTCAAAGACCAGAATCACTGCGTTGTTATACTTTTTTTTCGGGCTATATGACCATGTTCTGGAGGCATTCTCTCCTGAAGATTTGCCTGCATCTATGGCAAGCATCCTCAAACAGTATGTAATTTAGAACAGCAAACAATAAGTAATTTAGAACAGCAAAATACAGCAAAAAAGTTTATTTGCATGAGCAATTAAAATTAGACCATTCAGAGTTGTATGGTTACATAGACCCCTTAAAATCTTAGTTGAAAGAAATTTCCAGCATTCTTTGGGGTTTTGGACAATCGCATGCAGTACAGGTTGAGTACCCTTCATCTGGAATTCCAAAATCTTCCAAATCCAAAATTGTCCACAAGAGTGGCTGAAATAGTACTTTCTAATTATTTAGTGTTACACAGGTTTTCTTTCATGCACAAAATTATTAAGCATTTTTATAATATTTTCAGTTATATATGAAATGTAAATAAATTTCAAGTTCGGACTTGAGTCACATCTCAAGATAGGTGCAAATAAATGTATTCCAAAACCTGAAAAACTCTTAATTCCCAAACGCTTCTGCTTGCAAGCATTTCAGATAAGGAATTATCAACCTGTACTTACCATAGAAAAGTTATATTTCTTCTGGGTGTGATTTTGACCAGACTGTGTTAAAGTGCATGCAGACAAAACAATATATATTCACAGTCATAATGCAGGATAGTCACTTTGTGATCTTAACCACATAATGAAAGGGCTGTGTGAACTAGCCACAGAGCATTCATTCTTTTCAACTAGAACTGTTGTGCTGAATGTTGAATTTGGACTTGCTGAGTTGCTTTGGGGCAAACAAGGCTGTCCTAGTTAGCCTAGTTTGCTACAAAATTCCAACCAAGTGAAATAGTCCCATATCTCATTTGTTTCAGTGAGAGAGTTCCCCAATTTCTGCAATAATTAGGACAATGATAGAGTGTGCACAAGGTCTCCAAAAGCTATTGGCTAAATTTTATATTTTGTAATAGTTTGTGATCATATGCCTTCAAGTTGACTCAGATGTATGGTGACTGTATTGTAGACAAAATTTATTTACAAGTTAGCCATTGTCTCTAAATCTGAGGGAGTATAATTTGTTCAATTTCACAACTGGGTAATCCTGAGTGAGTGGGGAATTAAAATCCTGACATCTCAGAATTCCAGTTCAACATTTGAACACAGTACAATATGTTGGTAAACTTATATCACTGCATATGCCCAGTCTTTGTTTATATGCTATGTATCTCCCTCCATGCTTCTCTTTTTCTCCTTTATTTTTCTGTTTCTTTTTTTGTAATTATATATTAACAATCCAATAAATATAACCCAAAGGATCTGGGTCTACTCTGAATGTTTGCATCATATCCTGAGAGAGCCATATTTCTTGATCCTGCAACACACAGTTAAATGCGAGTCTCATCATAGGTTTTCTGTGGGCAACTTGCCTAAAAGCACCCAGTAGGTTATCATGGCTGACTGGAAATTGGCACCCCCTGATATTTGTTTGTGAATTGCTTCATCATGATGATGCACCTACATGGGATTTTCTTTTCCCCAGAGCTTGGGTTTCATAGCAGAGAATGAAGTTTGCACAGAAGAGATGTGGCTATGGAGGGTAGGGGGAGACGGAAAAAATGAGAACATTATTCACCTCAAATAAGAATTTTGCTCCTAAATGAAATTTTCCATCTGTCATGAAATTGATAAAACTTGTAGTAACCTGAAACTAACAGTCTTGAGTATTTAAACCTTGTGGACAAGGCAAAGCTGTCACATTCCAGATGCATAACAGTGCTAACTTCTAGCACAAGAAGCTGACATTGGTGCACTTTAATGTATATAAAGCTGTTACAGTAATTTTAAGAGGTGTTTTATATACATTGGTTTACATTTTTTCATCTCTGATCTTTGTACAGTATTTATAGTTACTAAGGCACTTAATACCCCCCATTCCCTCTGCTTTTAAAATTCTTACATTTATAAAATTATGAGAGTTTTAAAAATGTTACTAAAACCACCTTTCTCAGCCTCATGAATGTAGCATGGCAACGCACACACTACCATAGTGAGTTACATTTGAATATTCCAGCAGTCAACTGATATTTGTGCCATTCAAGTAGATAATGTACATCTCCAATGTACGAAGCTTAAAAAAATACAGTGAGGTTATTGAAATTGGATTTGTCACCTAGAAAGGAGCACACAGGCTATGCCCTGATCCTAAACCAGTGCCTGTCATCAGTAATGGACCGGATGAGGGCATACAAATTAAAACTTAACCCAGAGAAGACAGAGGTACTCCTGATCAGTCAGAAGGCAGCCCAGGGAATAGGCATCCAGCCTGTGCTGGATGAGATTACACTCCCCCAGAAGACACGGGTTTGCAGTTTGGGGGTCCTCCTGCACTCAGGACTAAACCTGAAGGCCCAGGTGTCAGCGGTGGCCAGGAGGGCCTTTGCACAATTAAAACTTGTGTGCCAACTGCACCCGTTCCTTGAGAAACCAGATCTGGCCACAGTGGTACATGCTTTGTTACATCCCATCTTGATTACCTTAATGCACTCTACATGGGGCTGCCTCTGAAGAGTGCTCAAAAACTTCAGCTGATCCAAAGAACTGCTGCCAGGTTGCTCACTGGAACTGGCTGAAGGAGTGGACAACTCCCATGTTGAAGCAGCTCCACTGGCTGCCAATCTGTTTCCAGGCATGATTCAAAATGCTGGTTATTACCTTTAAAGCCCTAGACCAATGGTTCTCAACCTGTTTTGGCCTTCAACTCCCAGAAATCCTAACAGGTAGTAAACTGGCGGAGATTTCTGGGAATTGTTGGCCAAAACACCCAGGGATCCACAGGTTGAGAACCACTGGTCTAGATGGTTCAGGTCCAGGCTATTTGGCTGAAGGCATCCCATTGTAAATAATTAATTCTTTATTTTACCTATGTAGTATAAAATTATATGGCAAATCCCTAGAGGGGATCCCTAGAGGGGAAATCCCTAGAGGGGAAATTTCAAGTATCACTGATCAACCAACTGTATTATCTGTGTATTATGGGATCTAAAAGTGTTAAATTACTTTCCTTTCTTATAGCAAGCTAGGAAGCCCTATGATGTACGAGATGTCATAGAACAATATTCTCAGGGTCATCTGAATTTAATGGTGCGAATAAAAGAGCTTCAAAGAAGGTGAGTGATAGAATCCTTCTGCCCAAACGAATGAGAAGTAAAAGAAAAAAGAAAATTATGTATTGAGCACTTAAGGTTTTTGAAAACTGATCTGAGACAAAATGATTATCTACTTTCTCTAGACTAGTGTTTCTCAACCTGTGCTCCTCCAAGTGTTTTGAACTTCAGCTCCCAGAAATCCCAGCCAGTTTACCAGCCAGCTTGTCCAAAACATCTGGAGGAGCACAGTTTAAGAAACTCTTCTCTAGAGTATCATTTCTTGGCCAGCAGTCTATAGAACAGAATATATATTGAAAATGTTGCAGATTTTGGCAGTGGAGAGATGGAAGAAGAGAAGGCAAAAGTGAAAAGGGGAGATATTTTTATCTTAAGAGATGTTGTATCAAGATAATCAATATTGTTTCAAATTACTTGAAAAGCTACTATATCAAGATAAAATGACACGTTAAACTGGTTGGTATTTTTTATTGCTAGCAGTACTTTGCGGTTCGCTTATTGTGAACTTGCTATTTCGCAAATTTCAAAAATATTAATTTAAAATATATATCATGGTATTTTCACTGTTTTGTGGAAACAGCCGCCACTCTCCAAGGTGCTTTCCCTCCTTAGTCCCCCCTCCTCCAACCTTGAAGGACCTTTCCTTCATTTCCTTCACTTTATTTTAAGTTTATAAAGACTTAAATAGTGTATTATTACTAATATAATGTATAAATATTAAAATAGATAGATCATCCCTACATCACAGTTTTTCACTTACTGCGGGAAGTCCTAGAACCTAACTCGAGCAATAAGTGAGGGAACACTGTACCATGAGAAAGAATTAGAGAGAAGAAGAGGGAGTGCTTAACTTTTTCCCATTTATAAATTCTCTGTAAGAAGTCCTTTGCCCAGGGTTTCCAATGTCAGCACTACCTTGAGTTGAGGGCACGAAAACTGTGTTGAAGAAAAGAGTTTGGATTGGTATGCGGCTATTAGTGCCCTCCTGCCGACAAATTCTCCTTGTATGTGCCCTCTATTTCTACTCACGAAGCTTTAGGAAGTAAACATGGGGTCAAGAATCCTGCATTGGTCTTACATTAATGTCATCCTCAGGCAAAATGAACAAGAGAGAGACAGGATGGTTTTGGGCAATAGAAAAAAATGCACTGGGATTCTGGATCTATTTTCTTAGGCCATTTCATGTCTTTTTTCTCTTGTTTTCTTCATCTTTGGTTTGTTAGTGTTTAGGAACAAGGAATTCTCAAATATTAAGTATTTGATTTTACCCGCTACAGATCCTTGAGTATGGCAGAAAGAACTGTCATGATTCAAAAGGGCATCCAGACCCACTGTGGTATATTTTCAGTGGGGAACAATGTGGAGGAGGCACTAGAAAAGTCCCCATCCTCAAGCCAGTTTCACTTGTCTCACTGTGGATCCTAGCCATGGTTGGATCCAAGCCACGGTTGAATCTAGGATCTGTTTTTTATTGGTAAGAAAGGAGAGGAGAGTCCCTACCCTCTTCATCACAACTCACCCTATTGAACTGAGTCCCACTTGAAGGGAGGAGAGAATGAGGAAGTTTTCTTTCACCAGTCCAGCTGCACATGGCTTAATCTTATCTAAACCACTAGATAGGATTGTGCAAAATAAAATTAGCAACATTGTTCTATTACTGTCCTAGGATCCCTTTTTATATGCATTGGCTTCTTAGAAAAGAAAAAAACAGAAAAGAAAAATAAAATGAATTCAAATCCTCACATTTCTTTGATAAAAGCTGAATTTTTTCTTGTTAAATTATTTCCTATGTATCATTTTAGAAAGCATTAAGAGACTGCAGTACATTTTTAGAAACAAGTGGCTTTTTCATAAAGATCCATTTGGGACGCTCAGTCTCCACACATTCTCAAAAGGATGTTCAAAGGAGCAGTAACTATATGGGACTTTCTTCCTGTGTTATGACTGGAGAAGCAACAGTTATTGTTCAGTTTCTTTGGTGAAGTCTGAGAAAGGCTTTATCCTGTTGTTGATTTACCTTTTTTCTTTCTCATTAGGTTGGACCAGTCTATAGGAAAGCCATCACTATTTATTTCTGTCTCAGGTAAGACAACACCAATAGAAATCTGTGAAAAATATTATGGAGGTGTCTGTGTATATACTGTATATCTACATCTGTTTGGATATACAGATATATTGTATCTTAAATATTGTCCCTGTTGTTGATCTTGCCTGGGGGGGGGGCACCATATCTGATAATCTGATGATAAATGCATTGTTAACAATATTAGTTTTACTAATTGTTTATTACTTTATTTCATTTATATGTCATCTTTCTCCCAGAATGAGAGCTCAGGCTACTCACACAAAAATTAGCTAAATTTTAGACACAGTTAAAATAACATTACAACAAAATATTAATTATATAAATATAAAATTATCTAAAAGGATACAAAAGTTATATGGGTAAAGAAAAAAATACATGGAAAGAAAACATCGGAAGGACTATAAAGAAAAAAGAATGGGAAGAAATTTGGAAAAGGAAAATTAAATACATGTACGGAATAGCATGAAAGAAAAACTGGATTAAGATGTCACATAGGTGGTACATGACCCCACAGAAATTAGGAAAATGTTATAAAAATATAAAATGCTGGAAATGCAGGACATTGGAAGGATCATTTTTTCCATATGTGGTGGTATTGTGAGAAGGTGAGGACATATTGGGAAAAAAAAACAAACCACATTACAAAAAATACTAAATATAAAAATCCCCATGAAACCGGAAACATTTCTGCGTCGTATAACTGATCAGAAGTTAGATAAGAATACAGACAAATTATTATTTTTTTCTAAATATGGCAGCAAGAATTTGCTATGAAAAGCTCTGGAAAAAGGAAAAGATCCCAGAAGAAGAAGTTTGAATTGAGAAAATTGAAGATATTAGAAACATGGACAGACTAACATATTTAATATCCAAAAATAAGGGGACACCGATAAAGGATACTGATTGGTCGAATGTTAAGATCGAAAAAAAGAAACATACTAATATAGAAAGAAGGGGAAGTGGGGGGGGGAGAAAAAAGGAGAAGAAAGAAAGGGAAGGAAGGGAAAAGGGAAAGAGGAAAGAAAGGGGAAAAAGAAAGAAGAAAAAAGCAGAAGAAAGAAGACAAGAGAAAGAAAAGGAAGAACCCATAACAAAGATACCCATGGAAGTCAACAAACCACTTTTTACTCTTTTTTATTTTATCTATTTCTATCCTTTTTTCCTCATATTTTTGTCTTCTTTTCTCTTATTTTATTCCTTTATTTTTAACAGAAATTCTTAATAAATATTTTTTAATTAAAAAAACCCTGCATTATATGACACTGCAGATGGGGCCACTGATATGCATTTTGACTGACCAGGAGCACTCCTCTCTTATTTATATTAAGTTTCATTTTTCTTGTTCCCATCCATTCCATTTGGACAGCAGTCATTGGTCCAATACTGAGGCACTCCTTGGAATTAGATTAGGAGATACAAAGTTGGGTGACATCAGCAAATTGATGACATTAAACTCAAAAACTCCAGGTGACTTCTCCCAGTAGTTTCATGTATAGCAAAGAAACAAAACTGAGTTATGATGGACAATAAAAAGGGTGTCAAACAGGAGCACCCCAGTGGCACCCCTACAGGAAGGATACTATAATTTTTGGTATGGAGGTGAGAGGTGCACCAGAACAAGTATAGACACATTTCTCCTGCCCAGTTTCCCACATAGATCATCCACCAAGGCACCCAAAACTGTCTTGGTCCTAGTTTTCTGCTGTCAGTGATCTAGTCTCTGTCCCATTTCTTTTATCATAACCAGCTCAATAGTAAACCAGAGGGTTCACTTATATCTCAAACAATACAACTCATAGGGATATTCCTTTATAATATCCATGATTATTCAAATTCCTAACTTTCATTTTCCAGGAAAATAACATTTTTTGGTTTACTCACATTCTTAACATTAATTTCCCTTCATACTTTCTGATCACATGCAAGTGCATGAATGTATCTGCTGATGTACAGTTCTTGCAAATAGCATGTTTTTAAACTAAATTATTCCAAATCAGATTTACATTGGTTTGATTGAATGTAGTTTAATTACTTGAATGTAAAGTATAATATGAAGTCAGAGTGCACTTGGTTCTTGAGCCCATTAAAAGGCAAGGTTTCAGCTGATATTATTAAAGTAATTAAAAGGCTTCTCTTAACATAATAAAATTACCCATCTGTCAGCAGCATTCAGTTAAGTAGCCCTAGTAGATTTGTTTAATGCAGTCACATGGTTTCATTCTATACTGTTCCAACACATGATATTCATCTAAAAATGTTCTTTCTGTACAGAAAAAAACAAAGACAGGGGGAATAATACAATTGGTGCCCGTCTGAACAGAGTTGAAGACAAGGTAGGCCTGAATTGAATTGCCAACAAATGTGGTCTTGTCTTTTCTACATCATACAAAATGAATACACACACATATGCACCCCTTCATTTCCTAATAATTAAAAAAACAGTTTTAAGGAAAATTTCAGGTAAAGGACCTCAACAAGAAATAAAAGGAAAACATGAAAAAAACAAGTTTTTGCAAAAACCACTATGTTTTTGTGGGAGGCCAGACTAGAAAAAAATATATTTCCAAATTGCATACATACAATTGCAATGAGGAGATGTTAGACTTCATTAATGAAGGGGAACCTACTGTAGATCATATATCTCAGAAACATTTAAATTTTTTTGTACCTGTTAAGGACCTTATATGATACACTGAATGTACTGAAGCTTTTCTCATATATTTCAAGCTATCAATCTATTTCTAGGCTTTATTAATTCTTTATTTTTGCAGCCTCATTTTCATGGTGAAATTGTGATTAAATGATAATGTACTGGTGTATTATTGTTGTTATTATTACCAGTGTTTCTCAACCTTCCTAATGCCGCAACCTCTTAATACAGTTTCTCATGTTGTGGTGATCTCCAACCATAAAATTATTTTTGTTGCTAGTTCATCACTGTAATTTTGATACTGTTATGAATTGTAATGTAAATATCTGATTTGCAGGATGTATTTTCATTCACTGGACCAAATTTTGCATAAATACCTACCGTGTTTCCCCGAAAGTATGACACCCCCGATTGTAAGACGTATCGGGGGTGTCAGAGGGGTCGGCTTATATAAGCCATACCCCGAAAGTAAGACGTACCTCGGGCGGCAGGCATGGCGTGGCTTCCTGGCCGGGCGAAGAGGCTTTCAGAGGGGCTCAAAGGGGCCCGGAATCCTCCTCCTCTTGCTCTTCTTTCTTCCAGCGGCGCCTTCCATCCTCCTCCTCTTCCTCCCAGCAGCGCCTTTCCCTCTCGCCGGTTCCGCCCCCTCTCTTCAGTGAAGGGAGGGGGGGCGGAGCCGCCGGCGGCGAGAGGGAAGAAAGCGCCGGTGGAAGTCCCGCCGGCACGGCGGCTCAGGCGTCTTTCCCCCCGCCGCCCGCTTGCCCGCGCTCCAAACGGGAGCCGGGCGGCGGAGAAAAGCACCCGAGTCGTCCTGAGGCGGGACTTCGCCGGGCGCTTTCTCCCTCTCGCCGCCGGCTCGCTTTCCCTTGCAACCGGGTCCTCAGAGAAGGGAAGGCAGGCAGGCGCAAAAAAGGGCAGCCCTCTTGTGTTTACCTGCCTTCCCTTCTCTGAGGACCCGGTTGCAAGGGAAAGCGAGCCGGGCGGCGAAAGGGAGAAGGCGCGGCGAGATCCCATGGCAACCGGGTCCTCAGAGAAGGGAAGGCAGGCAGGCGCAAGGGCAGCCCTCTTGTGTTTACCTGCCTTCCCTTCTCTGAGGACCGGTTGCCATGGGATCTCGCCGGCGCCTTCTCGCTTTCGCCGCCCGGCTGCTGCGCTTTCCCCATGGCAACCGGGTCCTCAGAGAAGGGAAGGCAGGCAGGCGCAAAAAGGGCAGCCCTCTTGTGTTTACCTGCCTTCCCTTCTCTGAGGACCCGGTTGCCATGGGAAAGCGCGAGCCGGCGGCGAAAGGGAGAAGGCGCCGGCGAGATCCCATGGCAACCGGGTCCTCAGAGAAGGGAAAGCAGGCAGGCGCAAGGGCAGCCCTCTTGTGTTTACCTGCCTTCCCTTCTCTGAGGACCCGGTTGCCATGGGAGCTGAGCCGGCGGCGAAAGGGAGAAGGCGCCGGCGAGATCCCATGGCAACCGGGTCCTCAGAGAAGGGAAAGCAGGCAGGCGCAAGGGCAGCCCTCTTGGGTTTACCTGCCTTCCCTTCTCTGAGGACCCGGTTGCCATGGGATCTCGCCGGCGCCTTCTCCCTTTCGCCGCGGCTCGCGCTTCCCTTGCAACCGGGTCCTCAGAGAAGGGAAGGCAGGTAAACACAAGAGGGCTGCCCCTTTTTGCGCCTGCCTGCCTTCCCTTCTCTGAGGACCCGGTTGCAAGGGAAAGCGCGAGCGGGCGGAGAGAGGGAGAAAGCGCCGGCGGAAGTCCCGCCTCCAGGACGACTCAGGTGCTTTTCTCCGCCGCCCGGCTCCCGCTTGAGCGCGGGCAAGGGGGCGGCGGGGGAAAGACGCCTGAGCCGCCGTGCCGGCGGGACTTCCACCGGCGCTTTCTTCCCTCTCGCCGGCGGCTTCCGCCCTCCCTTCACTGAAGAGAGGGGCGGAACCGGCGAGAGGGAAAGGCGCTGCTGGGAGGAAGAGGAGGAGGATGGAAGGCGCCGCTGGAAGAAAGAAGAGCAAGAGGAGGAGGATTCCGGCCCCTTTGAGCCCCTCTGAAAGCCTCTTCGCCCGGCCAGGAAGCCACGCCATGCCTGCCGCCCGAGGTAACTCTTGCTTTCATCTTACTTTCGGGTACTCGGCTAATGTAAGTCGACTCGAAAGTAAGACATAGTGGCTATTACGCCCAAATTTGAATACTGGTGAAGTTGGGGGGGGGGGATTGATTTTGTCATTTTGGGAGTTGTAGTTGCTGGGATTTAAAGTTCACCTACAATCAAAGAGCATTCTGAACTCCACCAACGATGGAATTGAACCAAACTTGGCACACAGAACTCCCATGACCAACAGAAAATGCCAGAAGGGTTTGGTGGGCATTGACCTTGAGTTTTGAAGTTGTCGTTCACCTACATCTAGAGAGTGCTTTGGACTCAAACAATGATATATCTGGACCAAACTTGGCACAAATCCATATAAATAAAAATGTAATGTTCATTTGTGGGATTAACATAACTCAAAAACCACTGGACAAATTAACACCAAATTTGGACACAATACATGTATCAGGCCAACAAGTGACCATCGCTCATAAAACACTGAAAAACACAGCAGAAGAGACTTAAAAAGCAAAAAAAACCCCGCAAAAATACATTACAACGCATGCACAAAACCACACATATATACGCAATCACACATACTGTATATATATATATATATACACACACAAAACAAATATACACAGACTGGGCCACAGTAACACATGGCAGGGGACGGCTAGTACTCAATATGCCCAAATGTGAACACTGGTGGAGTTTGGGGAAAATAGACCTTGACATTTGGGAATTGTAGTTGCTGGGATTTATAGTTCACCTACAATCAAAGAGCATTTTGAATCCCACCAACGATAAAAGACACCCCCCCCCCCAGTGCATTAAAGGGACTTGCTAGTCAGAGCCTCCCTCCAGCCTCCCACGCTCTCCCTTGCCTGCACATGCACATCACACTGCCTTGCGCCAAGCATAACTGTTCTCCCCTCCCCCACTTAGAGTCTCAGAAACAGCCCTCCCCTTGGCTGAGAGGCTGGCCAATCACAGCAGGAGGAGGGCTTTTGGTGGGAGGATTCGGAGTCTGTTTCCAAAAAGGAAGAGAGATCTTCAGCCTTCTCTGCCAAAGGAGTTCCTAAAACCATCAGAAATATATGTATCTGATTGTCTTTGGCGACCCTTCTGAAACCCCCTCGCAACCCTCCAAGGGTCCCAACCCCCTTGTTGAAAAAAACTGATTTATACCCTGTTTTATCTTTCCCAAAAGGACTCAAAGTGGCTTAACATAAAAGCACAATCATAACCATTTAAAATATGCAACTATATGAACATTGAAACAGGATTAAATATAAGTGTATTTCCCTCTTAGCCAAAGGCTAAAGAGGGAGAGGAGTTTGCCCCCTCCCACGGAGAAAGAGGAGGTTCTTAGAACCTCTGGGAGGAAGGGGGCGTGGCCTCCCTTCAGGAAGGCCAGCCCCCTGAAGAGCTCAGTCGGAGCTCGGACCTCGGAGGAGACGGTCGACCCACCACACCCCCCCATTAGCAGTAAAGAATTTTTGATCGCCCTTTAACTAAGAGGATCGGGTGAGGAATTTTCTACCCTGCCACCTTAACTGTGGAGGGGAGTTTTTTGCCTACCCTTTACGGTGTAGGGGCTAGCAAGGGAGTGGTATGTATTAAATAGGCTTAGCGGAAAATAGCTAGGGAAAGCCCATTGGCGGTGTGCACCTAAGGCACCTCCTTCAGGGGTGAGGGCCATTAAGTTAACATTCACCTCAAAGTTCAAGTTGAGGGGTTAACAAAGTGTAATGGCCCTGGAATGAAAGAGGCTGATCTCAAGATCTCGAGTACAGACCTCTCATTCATTTCCTGAAAAGGGGTTGCCCTGGTTGGATAATCAGGGAATCCAGGTGTTTCGCCCGAAATTGATATCGTTAGCCGAGGGGGCATATACCCCGGCTAGAATACACCTTGATTCCTGACACCTTCTGAGTTAGATTTAAGGAAACTTAAATAGGTAACTTTAAATAAAAGTTGCTCAATTTGAACCCAATACTTTGTGTGTCGTCTCTTTTGTTCAGGGGGTTGGAGGGCAAACCGTATTTTAAAAATTCCCAGTTAAAAATGATTAAAACACATTCAAAGTTAAAAATAGTGTAGATAGGAAATATAATGTATTCTATGATCTTAATCTGTTTATATATACAGTAAATGCCCTATTTATTGGAATTATTCTGATTATGGTAGAGAAATAAATGTACTGCATATTAGAATAACTGATTAATTGAAAGAACAACAGATCCTGCCCAAAGGCTTGGAATCGCGTATAAACATAACACAGAATGAGGGGAAAGAGGAAGGAAACTAATAAACCAAACATAAACAAAAATAACTAAAATTTTGCCAATAATAAAAAACAAATACCATAGGCTATTTAGAAGTATAGAAGGGACTTGGAGTGAGCTATTAATTTTGTATATTCAAATCCAGCTCATTCAATGTTAGCACTAGTGTTTCACTGCACTCCGTTCTCTTCCTCTTCCCTTTCTTTCTCTCCTTATTCTTGCATGGGGTGTTTGACACCATCTCTCAGTAGAGTACAGATAACAGGTGGACCACACAGAAGGAGGGAGGATGGTTCAACTGTCCATTGACAGTTGATCCACTGTCTTCTAAGACTTGTAAAAGGCTGACTTGTGACAATAATTGCCCAAAAAGTGCTTAGCCATACTGGGGGTCTATGAATCTTGATCCTCAAGCTGTCTTCTTTTCTAGCTCATTTCCAGACTTTTGTCCTGAAAAAGAGGAGAATGATTAAGAAAAAAATGAGCCTTGTTTCAAAATGTTGTGGTATTTAAAAGTTTGTTTCTTAAGAAAGATTGCATGGCAGGTTATTGGACTAGATAGCCCATGTGGGCTCTTTCAACTCTATTATTCTATGATTCTATGACTTCTATCTATGGCTATTCTTATCTATGGCTATAGCCATCAGGAAACAGAAACCTTGTACTATATTTCTAAGCTATAAGGATACTTACTGTTGTATTATAGGGCCTCATCATATGGGGCAGTTGAACCATCCTAGGATGCTTCTGCCCTGGTTTGTCCATAGAGCCCCACAACGTTCATCAAACAATGTACGGTGACTTTTGGTGGGACTCCATGGACAAACTGGCACAGCAGCATGGTGGAACACTGCCATCACCAACAGCACAAAGGCTGCCCTGTGTTCCATAAGGTGCAGTGGCAACGTTTCCCCACGTGGGAAGCGTCAGCTGGTGGCCGGGGTGCCCGGATTGCCCTGCTGCTGCTCCACTGCCGCCATGATTCACTACAGAGGCTGGGGAATCATGGTGCTGGACCTCATCCATGTGATGAGGTCCATAGAGATTTGAATTGAAAAATGAGCACTTTATTTCTATATATTGATATGACAAGGTTTCTATACAATAAAATGCAAAACTTTATTACAGTCACTGACCAGCACAAAGCGGGACACACAGTTTAAAATCACAGTTTAGAAACACAGGTTAATGTAACAGGCATGGAACTGGAGGGGGGTCAAAGTACTGGGAGGGGGCACTAAAGGGGATAGGAGGGGCACATTACAAGTCTAGTAGCATTTCAGCTGTAACAGGTTGCTCTAACTTCAAGGCTTCTGCAGAGTAAGAAAGAACTTGTCCTTTTTGTATACCTTCCACCTAAGATATCCTTTAAGAAAGTTGGAAAGGGAGTCAACCCTATCCAACCTCTGCCTTTCTTCCTCCCTTTGAGCGGAACTGAGAACTGGCCAGAGCAAACAACAGAAAAATCAAAAATCTATGATTGATCTGATCCCCTCCCCTCTTCAAGGCAGCAGCCAAGTTGGTATTTCTTATCTTTGGTGTCCAGTAGATAGTTGAATTTCATCTCTAGGCAGTTGATGGAATTGGACTAAACATATTAGACTCAACATTCCATAGTTTTGGAAGCCCAGAAACCTTGAGTATACCTAAACCTGAATCCTATTGATAGTCTCAAGCAAAATAGATCCTTTGAATCAATGAGGTTTTCATAAGTGGTGAATTATATTTCCGTATTCATTCACTATGTATAATCTAGCTGGGAGTAACCAGTAAAGTTCATAACCTATCATTACAATTGTAGGAAGCACTGAGTAAATTATATTATTCGTGTTTCTGTGTGGCCTTTCAACAAGCTTTTCATATATATGGCTTGGATTTTGGCTTTCAAGCAAGACAAATATAGAAAGACTAGAAAATATCAGTCTTCGGTTAGGTAAAGCAAAAAATCACCAATCTTCTCATGAGGGGAAGATTTGAAAAGGCATTTTTTGTTTGGGATGTTTGGTGGTCCCAAAGGAACTCATATTATACTCTAGACCATTACTTCCAGGTTCTGTCCATAACCATTGCTAATACACTCATTTATGAAACACTGGTCCTTTGCTTGTTAAAATGTTTGTGGATTTTTCTTTATAAAAATCCATCTCAATCATTTACAGTTCTTCATCCATATTCAGTTCTTCATCCATAGTATATAAAAAAGTATTATTCTCTTTGACATTTCAATTTGTATTAATACTATTGCTAATATTGTTCTTAATATACCTGTAAATAATGTGAAAACATATTTTAAATCCTTTTTTTCAGATTTAAATTTTATAATGTTATCTGGCACTGTTGTCCTACCTGAGTCATCTACACCCACCATCCTGTTTCCTCTAGGACCAATTGCTATTTTTGTTTGCATAGCTTTAATCACTAAGTCACTATTGCATCAACAAAAGCACCCACAGTTGATATCAGTCTCCCTGGTTTCCTGTGTGGCTATGATTCATCCCTTAAATTCTTGTGATAAAAGAGCAGAGGAAGGAAGTTATAAAAAAATTTACCAGAGATACCGGATGATGCAATGGAGTGTAATGACCACAAAAAGTATTGTCTCCCCTACGGTTATGTTAATGACAGTAATGATGGCAGCATCTATAATGATGTGAAAACACAACATTCTGCTGCAAGAGTCATATCTCAGATGTATTTCTCTTTAAGAGAAGGTACTTGGCGTGGAATATGAAGTGTATTTTACATAGATCTGAATAATGGAAATGTTAGAGCAAATTCCAGTGTTCCCTTTGCGTATGCATTTTCCTATTTAATAGAAGTAGAGAAATAAAATAAAAATGGCTGACAAGGAGCCTTTGTCAGGAAACTGGTCTTCCTGTTGAATGATCCAAAATACTCTGATCTGATAAACAGGTATGACAAAGATTCTCACTACTTTCACCTAGCTTCCCCAATATATACTGTACATTAAAGATGCAAGGAAGCAAAATGAAGCCATACCTGAACCTTGATCTTCTTGCCATCCAATTTGAGGATACTTCCATAAGCGCTTATGATTCAGTTAAACATGTTGTATTCACTGTTAATCAGCAATATTGATTAGCTCTGGAAGACTTGGTGGCTGTGATTCACCTTTTAATTACTTAAATACTGTATAGGACTATGTCCCCATTCTTTTGAACTGGTCATTGACCATAATAAACTGAACTTGAACTTGAACTACTTAAACACTGCAAATATTGTAAGAAGATATTTTCAACTTCTTTTGTCCACATGACATAAAACCTACATGAATTTAAAACACAGAATAGTGTAGAAAATTAATTATTAGCTAATTACATAAACTATGGTGGTGGTGTTTTTTTTAAAGCAACTATTATGAGAATAATTTGTTTGTATCTATGTTCTCTCATAGGTAACAGAACCAGGCAGAGAGGCCTGCAAATATGAGCTGTTTCAATAGGTTTTGAAATGAAACAAATCCTGTTTTGTCTAGCATAGCAAAGATAAACTGATGAGGAAAACAAGATTTGAATCTAAACCCATACCATTCTTGTGTGCAGTCTGTTTCCTTTGAAGTGGAGTGAATTCACTAGAAAAAATGGGAGCCTAGATAGGATTATGAGGCAGGTGGCAATGGAACATACGAAAAGATCATTATCTTGAAGATAAACCAGTGGGGCTCCTCTAGTTCCTATTTTAAACATTATTCTGCAACCATCTCATTTCACATACCTACATTCCATATGTTGTGCTGGAAACTGGTCCATTTTAATATGACATTGAGATAAAATGCAGCTGGGCAGTATTTGGATGAATGAAGTGTCTGTTGAGTGCTGGTTACTAAAGCATCACCTGAGCAGAATTCTTCCATATAATTATTTCACACAGCTTTTGTTTACCTAAGAATGTAAGCAGTGGAGATATGAAGACTTGGGGGGAAATTACAGCAGAGGACCACTCCTCCCACTTCCCCTCCATACACAAAATCTAGAGAGATTCATTTTTTCCAAGGTTTTCTGCCTTAAACCTTGGTATATTTGTATATTTAGTTGTAAGATCTCTACTGTATCAAACTGAAGGTCCACTTCATCCAGCACTCTGTTTTTTATGATGACCCAACAGTTACCTTATGTGGTACATTATTTAATTGGCCATGTATAAATATATGAGGGGAGGTCATAGGGAGGAGGCTTGTTTTCTGCTGCCTCAGAGACTTGGACTCAGAATAAAGGCTTCAAACTACAGGAAAGGAAATTCCACCTGAATATTAGGAAGATCTTCCTAACTGTTCAGCAGAGGAACTCTCTGCCCCAGAGTGTGGTGGAGGCTCCTTCTTTGGAGGCTTTAAAACAGAGGCTAGATGGCCATCTGTCAGGGGTGTGTTGAATGTGATTTTCCTGTTTCTTGGCAGGGGGTTGGACTGGATGGCCCATGAGGTCTCTTCCAACTCTATGATTCTGTGAAAGCAGTAACTTCATTCCATTGTTATTCTCCAGCAACTGGTAATATAACATTTATATATTTATAAATATATAAAAGTAGATGGTAGGGGAGGAAAGTAATTACATCTCAGGTATACATTTGGCATTTGATGGAGTGGGTTTTGTCAGTGGAATGACAAGCACAGCCTCTGGAGAATCTCAGATAATATTCTGCCAAGTGTGGGGTCAAGTGTATTGCTGGATCAAAAAAAAATCCTCACCTAATTATGTGCCTTGTTCCCAAATGAAACCCATAGGAAGGCATTAGTGGCCAGTGGAAGATGGAGGCTTCCAGGTCAGTAGGATGGGGAATCCACTCTGGGTTTTAGTCTGATCTGTAAAAGAGCTATCCAAGGTGTTGAGCCTGTTTTTGTAGGATTAGTGTTTGGCACCTTTGCACAAGTCTCTTTATTTCCAACAACTCACACCATTGCATGCCTTGTGCTGCCTTCAGAGAAATCTGGAAAGGTTTGTGAAGACAGTCAGCTGCTCTTGTTTGACAGGTCAGCTCACCATCTATTCGTTTAAAGTATTACTTGGAGCCAGGCATGTAGCCAGGGGGGGGCTAAGGGGGCTTCAGCCCCCCGAAATTCTCAGGGTGGTCTGCGAAAAGTCCTTACTGGTACATTATTTAAACTGTTATGTTTATTCATATCATGATCTGATCACCATGCTCATTATATCCCACATTCATGGGGTTATTGGGATAACAATACAAAAGCTTTGCTAGGGTAGACCCTCTTCCACCCAGTCTCAGCCCCCCGAATCAAAATCCTGGCTACGGCCCTGCTTGGAGCCCATTTATTTTCCCACCCCCACAGACTTCTTTCCACAGGGTGTGTGCATGTGTGTCTATTGGTACCTCTGTAAGTGAAAGAGTGCCAAAAGGATGGAGAAAGAAAAAAAATGGCACTGGAAAGTCAAATGCTGTTACTGTGCACAGGGAAGCAGGTTAATAATGGCTTATAGCCTCTTTTTTATTTAACTTTTGGAACTGTGCCAAGAGGTTTTAAGTTTCATATGTAAAAAGCAGACTGTATTCATTCAGGAAGTTACCAGGCTGATACATGGACTTTGCAGAGAGGAGGGTTTTGGGGTTTGTTTTAAAAAAAAAGACAGGGGAGAACTCCTTTAGCAATTAAATCAGTTTTGTTTTTCTTAATTTATGAAGTCCCTCCCTTTCAGAAAACTGGAACAAGAGTGCCAAGTTTTCATCTTTATGTTATAAGATCTGTTCATATGGCTGTGATGGTACAAGGAGTAAACTTCTGCAACTGATAGAAACTACTGTTTATAGCTGCAGCCCTTGGTGTGAAGGGGGAGTGAAATTTCAAGATATATTTACTTTCCCCACCCCCAAGAAATCCTTGATTCAGGTTCTGGAGAAAACCTGATTCTGGTTTTCTGCCAGAATTGGAGTATACCAATTATTCTAAATGGTAGCAAAAACTATTATGGTGTAGCAATTTAAATACTAATAGCTACATTGCGTTTAGTTTCATAGACTAAAATCCACTATTTCATCAGATGCATAAAGTGTGATCTTTAGTTGCAGATAGCTGAAAGGGGCCAATTTTGTGTGATCTGGGAAGCTAAGCAGGGGTCAGCCTTGGCTAGTATGTGGATGGGAGACCACCAACCAACACGAGGTGGTGTAACTGTATTTCAGAGGAAGGAACTGACAAAACCACCTCTGAATATTCCTTTCACAAGAAAACCCTATTAAACTAATGGTATGTTGACAGGCAACTTCAAGTCACATGCGCGTGTGCACACGCACACACACACAATCAATCAGGTATATAGATCAAGTGTGATTACTATCTTCTAACTTTATGATTCTCCACAAGAATCCCATTCAGCTTCCAGACAGATCTTTTGTCTGCTCTACTTGTTGCATAATAACTAGCAAATGCTGCAGGTTGTAGTGGAGCTTTCCTCAAATAAAGTGAAACCTATCTCTTGCTTGTTCCTGTTTCTTCATTGTAAGACACCTTTGTATCACATGCATATCAGAAACGCTGGCTTCCAGTCTACACAACTTATATTTTTGTGCAGCTGCACATAGCCTCTGTAAAATTAATTTGTATTTTATCTTGCTCACAGAAGGGAAAGAGTCGGTGAGCAGGAGAACAAAGGCAACATCTTGCATATGGGCTAGGCAGAAGGTATGATGCAATGTCAAGTGGTGTCATATAATCCCCTTTCTGCAACAATGGGCTATTGTTCAGTGTTATCATCTAGGTTCCTTGCTACAAAGCCGTTTCAAAAAACATGCCCAATTCATGCTGCTGCTGCTGCTGGCAACTGTCCTTAGTTGCATTTTACAGGATGCCTAGTCAGCCCTTTGATTTCATTATCTGGGACATTTAATCTGATCCTTTATGTTCTTCCATTGAGTCAGCCTATTTGCTGTTTATACAACCATTTTCAGTACAGGTTGATACTTTCTGTGTTATGAAATAAAGTTAGATCAGAAAATTTAGTAATTGTATTTTTGTTTCCTTGCTAGGATGTGGGCATTGAGAGAAAAGAGGTGATGGAAGTGTAGATGAAATGATTCTTGGAGCAAGGCTCTTAGGTCACAAACAGACAGTTGTCTAGCCAGTGAACATGTGTATCCCACAGTTCATGCCTAGATGTTTTCTCCCAGCCTCACTCCATCTTTGCTCATTTTTGTCAAATCTACATGCTATGATGAGGATGAGATCAGTGCAGTGCATATCAGTCATAAGGAGAAATGACAGTTCAGTAGTTGTTGTTATTATTATTATTATCATTATTTGAAATACAACAAGATGAGTCCATAGCAAGCAAGATCACTCTGCTGGCTGTTGTATTGGATTACACGTCGGACACTTCCTAAGTGTCTAGGTCTGTGTGATGTATCGGTGAATAATGCATGCAGATCCCAGTAAGGTGGCCTTTTGCAGCTGACAGATGGTAATTTTCTCAGCGCCGATTGTGTTTAAGTGCAGACCAAGGTCTTTAGGCACTGCACCCAGTGTGCCGATCACCGCTGGGACCATTTTTACTGACTTGTGCCAAAGTCTTTGCAGTTCGATCTTTAAATCCTCATATCGTGTCAGCTTTTCCAGTTGTTTCTCTTAAATCCTGATGTTGCCTGGGATTGCAACATCGACGATCCATACTTTGTTTTTTAACAATCGTGAGGGCAGGAGTATTGTGCTCCAAAATTCTGTCAGTCTGAATTCGGAAGTCCCAGAGTAGTTTGACATATTCATTTTCTGTTACTTTTTCAGGCTTGTGATCCTACCAGTTATTTGTCTCGGGCAGATGGTATTTGTGGCACAAGTCCCAATAAATCATATTATTATTATTTTGTTTATTTATATCCCACTTTTTCCCTCCATATGGAGACTCAAAGTGACTCTCAACTAAAAGCATTTCAATACAACTTAAAATATACAAATATATAAATATTAAAACAGTATTAAACAAAATTAATATTAAAACAATCCAGATTAAAACCATGAAAGCATATAAAATCACATCGCAAAATCACAGTAGCCCTTGATGGTCCTAAACACCTTCAACTTGCCTGAATAAAAAGGTTTTAGCTTGCCACCGGAAGGACAGCAGGGAGGGGGCCATTCTATTGCATAGTAACATAAAGTTGGAAGATGCCACAAAGGCCATCCAGTCCAGCCCCCTGCCATGCAGGAACACACAATCGAAGCACCCTGTCAGGTGGCCATCCAGCCTCTGCTTAAAAAATTCCAGGAAGGAGACTCCACCACCTTGCAAGACAGCATATTCTAATTCCAAACAGCTTTTGCCATCACAAGTTTTTCCTAATCTTTAGGTGGGATCTATATCTACTTGAGAAAGTTGATTGCATAGTCTTTACAAAAAAATATTTTTCTCTGTATAATTCCATTTTCCAGACTGTCCACTAACTCGTGATTTTCTGCTGTTTACTAAATCCATTTGACATGGTCCCGCCTGCATAAGACAGGACAACAATTGGCCTTGAAAGAGGAGAGATGGGAAGTACTTTCTAAATTAATGCTGCATATGTCTGTTCTCAGCCAAGGTCAAGCCTCAGGGAGTTGGCTGCTAGGACTCAAGAAGGTGGCTGTCAGTCCAAATGGCCCAGGGGCAAGTGTACAAAAAAAGCAGTTGGATGAAGATCCAAGGTGGCAGATGGCAAAGGAATGGGGTCAGGTAGTGTTCCCACACTGTGACATAACAAGATCTGACATGAGAACTTTATAGGGAGAGGAATTAACAGCACCTATGTAACTATGTAATACATAGCCTTGTGGTGATGTGTTACTTTTGAGGGTTGGTTTGTGGCATGCCTTCAAGCCATTTCTGCCTTCTGGCTACCCTAAGGCACAGGGGTTAGTTTAGCCAAGCTTTGTTCAGAGCAGGATTGCTATTGCCATTCTCCCAGTGGGTTTCCATCAGCAAGCAAAAAAATTGAACCCTGGTTTCCAGAGTCATAGTCCAATGTTTGAAGTACTGCATTACATAGCTGTCCTTTTTGAGGTTAGGAAGAGCATAATGACAGACATTTTGCAAGTAATTAACTGCATACAATGTCACTCTGTTTTTCTTGCAGCAAATAAGATTTACTAGTTACTTTTTATTCTTACATTTTGAGACCTAATATGTATTTGCACAGTATCACAAAAATGTGGTTTCTGTGAGTTTCTAGACATTCCTAGTTCCCAAACAGCTTTAGCATTCAGGCCTAATGATCTTCCGTATCATTTTGATTTTCTCAGGACCATGTTCCAAGTCCTCAGTTGGGAGTGGGTTTTTCTTTCTAAAGCTGTTATCTGTGTGAACAATGATGCAAACGAAAAAGCTAGAGGGTTCTGCGCTTCAAGCTTCCAAGACTTGACTGAAAGCATTGTGGGTTGTGTGGATTATGCACATAAAAGTAGCTTTGCCCCTGTTTATGGCCTCACATAATATGCTTTGCTATGCTTTTTGGTGTGTAGAATATTGCACTCTGCGTGTGCTTTGTTTCTGCATTATGCTTTGTAACTTCAACTTCATATATATATTCACCTTATCTATACCTTTACTGTTTTGCCTTTTGTACTATATTTCCAAAGATGGATTTTGGTTTTATATATCTATCCTACCTATCCCTTTTCCCTATGTGAATAAATCTGCACCCGTTATTCAGTAATGAGTGAGTTGAATCAGACAGATATCTTTAAAACTTTTTCTAAGTCCTGGAACGTATTTACCTCTCATATCCCTCCATGCAACTTTATTTTGTTTTGTTCTAGCTTTCATTCTATTTTGGGTGATGCTTCTTTGTGCAGTGAATTCCTTTGTGCAATGAATTGGTTGTATTTTGTCTTTGAGTGCAATTCGACTAAGGTTTTCATGACCAAGTGATGATTTGAACCTTAGTCTACTAGGTGTCCTCAAACCACCGCAGCGGCTTTAGTTTATATACTTTATATACTATATATTTTCTTACCCATTCATATTTCTGGCCAACTGTATTCGCTTTCACATGATCCTGTGTATATCCTTAAGGCATTCTTATCTTCAAAAATTCTCTGGAGCAGGAACTCTCAAACCAATTTTTCAAATTGTAAGAAGGCTTTAAGAGTGTCTCCAGACCAAATCTTGATTCATGTTTTTAACCAATGAAACGCCGTCATTTAAGCATCTTGAGGCATGTCTCCAGTTTCTTCTGCAGATTTACAACTAATGACATGACAAAATCTGTTTTAAAAGCTCTGGAAATTGCTTTCAGGGTTCAGTTAAATGAATGCTCCAACAATCTAGCACTGCGGCCTGGACAGTGTCCTTGCTGCCTGTCAACTAGGCTTGATTTAAAATGGTGGTGCTAGGATTTAACTCTTGAAACCTAGCTGCTTAGAATTCTGGCTTAATCAGTATGCAGGATTTCTCAGAGTGCCATTTGTTGCTGTTCTCACACAGTACTGATCCTTGCACCATTTTTATTGTTTTGCTCAATCAACTCCAAGCCTGGTTTTGGCTGACAGGGTTTGAGAGCTAGCAAATAACCTTAAGCAATAGCCAAAGAACTGCAGTGTTCATTCTGCATGCCCAGGTGGGTCAGGTCACTGAATCTGGCTCCTCAATCAGGCCACTTTTTGAAACTAAAAAGAGTTCAAAACTAGCTTCTGACATGGCTTAAGAAAGCTTGGACTTCAAATAAAACAGTTGAATAAGAGTGTGGTGCTCTGCAAGCTCATGACTGTAATTAAAATAACAGTTTGAGTCTCCTGTTTGTATCCCTGTTACATCAAGAACTGAATAGCCTGCCTTGAACAAGTTACTATCTCTTTTATGCTCTCTGTATTGTTAAGAAGAACAAAATGAACCACTTTGCAGAGCCACAATTCCAAGACCATGAAACCTGAAATCTGCCTTGAATAATGTGACTCTAGGGTGTATATTTAAAGATTACAGATAGTCCCCAAGTTACAAACAAGATAGGTCCTGTAGGTTTGTTCTTAAATTGAATTTGTATGTAAATTGGACTAGGTACATTTTAAGTGTAAATCCAACGTGTGTGTGGGAGAGAGAGAGAGAGGGAGAGAGAGGGAGAGCTTTGGACAGCACAGGCAACGGTTTATGTCCCTGTAATGTTTAAAAGATTTCCCCACACTTTCTGTCCCTGTGATAATTGGATTTTGAAAAAAAATAGTTTGTTGTGGAAACAAGGATTGGTGATAAAGCTTCAGTGGAGACATCTTTTCCCCATGATAACTTTTCAGGAGTAAATTTACCTTCCAAGGCACAGAATTCTCTTGCTTCCTATTTTCTCACCTACGTTCCTAACTAGGAGTCCTTTGTAGCTACCTGTATATTTTTTAAATTTTTATTAATATCTCTTTGCCCTTGTATATGAAGTCTGCAGTACCAAATGCACTCACTAGATGTTACAGTGCACCTGCCTCCAGTGCAAAGCTTCTCAATAGATGGATGTTGGAGCTCATTGAATAACACAGCCCAACCAAAACAAAAAACAAAAAAATATTAGTGTCTTGGTTTTTAGGTCTGTTCCTGGGGTTATTTTAGGGTAACGATACAAAAAATGTCATTGGATAGACTGCATCAGCTCTAGTTCCTTAGTTATGTGGGTGAGCTAATGAAGATCAGTATATGGCACAGGTTCCGTATCTAAAAAACTACAGCTGAGAGGGGGAAACTGGTACCATTTTTGGAATGAACAGGTCAAATGTTAGAGCTGCTTCCAGAAGCAGCTCTAACATTTGGGGAACCAAAATGTGTGTTGGCCAGTGTAATTAATGAATAGGCAGATGTGTAGGCCACGTCTTTCCCCTTCTGTGATTCAGCTCCAACCCAACATGGGCATGGCTTCCCACAAATGATGCAGTCATACCATGTGTAATTTTAAGCTTTGTGCAATGTTTGCTTGAAATCTCTGATGCATCAAAATAACAACTGCTCTAACATGTGCAGAGCTGGGCATTTTCACCACTGATTAATAATCCCTAGACACAAGAAAAATCCTGTTTCTCTGATGTGCTGAAAAGTCCTACCTGTATTTACTCAAGTCTAATGTGCCATTGAATCTAAAGTGCACCTCAATTTTCAAAATTCTGAAACCAAAAAAGTATTTGCTGCTAAATGTAATGCACCGCAGCAAAAAGTGCACTCTTTGTGGTTTGATCAAAAAAGGTGTACATTAAAGTTCCTGGCTGCTTAGGATTCATTCTTTAAAAATATTGTATTAGAGCGTCAAAGCTTCCAAGAATGGAAAACAAAACCTTGGGGTGCATATATACTGCAGAACGAATCCACTTTAATTGTCTCGGTTCAATGCTATGGAATTATAGGAGTTGTAGTTTTACAAAGTCTTGACCGTACTCTGTCAAACAATACTAATACCTCACCAAATTACAAATCCCAGGAATGCATAGCATTGAGCCCTGGCCATTAAATTTGAGGTGACATCCTTCAAATAGGGGCTCCAGGTGCTCCTGAAGAAGCTTCCCCTTTTGCTCTGGCTCAGCACTAAGATTACTGTATTATGTGAATCTAATGTGTGCCCTAATTTTGGCAAAGTTATTTATCCCAAAAAAGGTGAGCATTAGATTTGAGTATTTCTCTGAGGAATCCATAATTCACAGTTCTTAATTTTAAAACAGTAAAATATCAATGAAAAGTGGAAGGAATTGTAAAGGAAGCAATAAACTAGCAGGGCAAGTTTTAGTGAGAGAATTTAGAAATTGTTTCTCTTCACTGAAAGTTTTAGCTTGAGTGGAAACAAGATATAATCCCTTGTGATAATACAATGATTAATAAAGGATTTGAGGGTGATTAAGGGTATTACAGGGTGGAGCCATGCTTCTCCTTTGACCTTGTGCTTTCAATTTAATTAGGGTGCCATTTCAACCACATTTCTGAAGCTTGTTACACTTAGACTGCACGCAAGTCATGTGAGTAGAGTTTGCTTGTGGGATAGTGACAAAGAAAACAGAACTGTATATATATTGCAGAAAACTGCAAAACAAAAGATTGGCAACAATGTATGGAAAATTATTCATGACTTTTAGCTAATGAGATTACTCTTCAGAAAGAGCCAAAGTTTAAGGTTCTCACTCAGTGCTAGAGGAAATGAATCTATTCCAGCCCCAAAACATTTGGAATAGAGAGAAGAGCTCTCAAATTTTTACATAACATTTTAACTGAACATTAAGGGCTAAATTCAGTCTTGCCTCTAAATAGAATGGACCTACTGAAATTAATGAAACCTACATCAGTATTGACTGGCAAATCCTTTCAGTCGGTTTGCTCCAGCTGGACTAAAAGTGTGTCTATCCTTATTGCTCTTGGTCAAGTGTTTACCATGTCATATTTCACGTTACATATGAAAATAGTAAGTCCAGAGCAGGCAATTGCAGCAGATGTGGCTGATCAGATAAAACTAACCAAAGTTTCTAAGACACTTGGAAATAACTTTGCAGAGCGTGTTGCAACACAGATGGATTTGTGGAACTAATGCTATCATTTCAGAGAGATTGCCAGTCAAAGAATATTGTAATTGGTCAAATAGAATAAAATTATCAACAGCAGTAGAATGTGTACATTTAATCCCCTGCCCAAAAAAAGTCCTGTGAAGACAAAAAGATCGTGCTGAGCTTCTTGCAACTGAGATGGGGCTAACCATAGGGGAACACAGTGTAAGGGAAGTTGTGAACCTTGCAAAAAAAAAAACTCAAATAGAAGAAGCATTTTCTGCAAAGTGACAAAACCCACCACTACAAACACATACAAAGCCAAAAAACCAAAACCACTTCTCCATCTCCCACACATTGAGATGTGTGAATTTCTGCAATATATGTGGAACATGGACTCAGTCTTCCTTGTTTATCACATTTCTGTGTCTGTCTATATATAAACCAAAACTCCACATGGAGAACATACCAGATTTGAACAATGACCCAGTTTGCAGTGGCTATATATTCGGCAAGTGAAAAGACATGAAAACAGAAAACGTGACTATTGGTGTGAAGTAGTTAATGATACTCCTTGTAAATTGTCAAAGAGCAAATGAACAATTTATTTTAGTATTTTCAGAGAAGGACAAATCTGAGAGAAGGAGATACATGGCCTCATGATTTGGCTAATAGATAAACAAGTCAAAATACTTTTAAAACTAAGCCAATTTCTGTAATATTTCAAAACAACATTGAAGAATAGCATCCTTTTACAAGATTACTTTTTAGAATAATGTGCACTGAGAGAGCCAGCAATTAAATATGGCATCTGTATTCACAGTGATTGTAGATTAATAGTGATTATGTCTATAAATGAAGAATCTGTCCCATTGCACAAAGGCAGTGCTTCCAAACTGATAGATTAGTGGATTGGTTAAGATGAAGATCAGACTTTCATCAGCCTTTGTATGTTGCAGGCTTGACAGCATAGTACATTGGTGAATGACTGCAGAGACATTTACAGCTATCAACCCTTGAGAGCTAATCCAATATCATGGAGCTTGGAAGACATTTGAAGGTGAATGCCCACATGTCTGCACTGAGTCCGAATCTTTTCATATCCACATATCCCTAAGAGATTATCCCATATCCACCTCATTATATTTCTGAATGAGCAGATAATTAGAGAGGGACCCAGGTGCACTATACAAAGCAAATCCAGATGGCTAAGCCAAGCGAGCTATGCCACGTGTAGCACCTGAGGAAGCGTAGCCTGAGGAAAAATTATTTCCTGACCCAAACACAACGGGAACTAACTAGACTTTCATTATGAAAGCAAAGTCTCTTTCCCAAAGTCTCGTAAGAATATTTTAGGTCAAAAAAAGGGACACGGAATAATGTTCTGCCATGTAAAAACCAAGGTGTATTCAGCCAAGTTTAGTTCAAAACCTTCAAGGGAAATAAGAATCAGAGCTAGAAAAGTTTCTTTTTCACTGCACTCTGCTTGAGCTCCCCAACAATGAATATAGTAGATTATTAGGAGACACTTTCTTCAGAATTTTGTGTTTCAATTATAAGCTGATCTTTTTAGTCAGTTATAACATTTTCAAGGACACAGATGAGCTTAGCTGAATATTTATTCAATTACCCTACTGTCCTCGGGTTTCAAAAGAGCAATGGTTTCGTTTCTTCATATGTGACTCCAAATTGGAATTACACCCACTATATTGAAAAAGGCAATGGAAGAATCACTCCTGCCAGCATTTTATAATACTGATAGGTATAGTATCTCTGACCATGGCTCTGAGGTGGCAGACTGATCCAGTGTGCAAGAAGCACAGAGAAGACTATAAGAAGTCCTGCAGCATTATTGCTGCATTGCGTTTCTGTGACACAGTGTGCAGGTCAGAGAATGGGCACTAAGCTGAAGATTGGTGTAGTATTTGCCTGTCTTTTGGGAGACATTATTCACAATAAGGGTATGAGTATATCTTGGAAAAATTTCTTTTCTTGGACTGCAAATTCCAGAATCATTCAGCTAGTATAGCCAATGTAATACTATGAGTTGTAATCTAAAACAATCACTTTCCCAAGTTTTGAGTAGGTTCTGTTATCTGTCTTCTACTAAGATTATTCACCCGGGCTTTTTCCTCTGTCAAAACAATAATTTTCAAAAGGATAGAAATAGGTTGGTTACTGCCTGCTCTGTGACTCTGATTTCTTCTTGCCAAATAGTTTGAGGCTTGGCTGTATTTAGTATCTATATCTATATATATATTGTGAGTATGTACACACCCTTTTCCTATAACTTCTAAATCAGTCTTGGTGTTCTATTCTTACACTGCATGTGAGGTTTTAAGCACTAATTCCTTTACTTCTGTGAGGATATATATATATATATATATATATATATATATATATATATATACACACACACACACACACACACACATTATTTTTACAGTCTCAGTCTTCCAGGTAAGTTGGAGTTGAACCATATTTAATATAAGTACTTAAACAGTTCAAACCAGTGAGAGAGTGATGTAGTCCTTCTTGTACAAACATAGTTTTAATTGCTAAATCTGTACAGATGATATCTGAGAGCTAGTTTATTTTTATATATTAAAATATTGTTAGACCTTATTAAAATTGATCAGTAGGATGTAATATTAAATGACTCTTTTAAAGAAAAAAAATAATTAATTGCCATATATATATATATATATATATATATATATTTCCTGATACTGAAGTTATCTTTTGGAGAATATTTCAGAATGAGGGAAAAGTCTGAATATATAAAGGATAGCAGGCAGAGAGTGACAAAATGTCTTGGGTATACAACAGAGCCAAGCAAATTTGTGTTTGATAATGTGTACAAAGTGAAAAGTCTATGCATTTATTTGAGACAATGTGAAAACAGTCATTTTGTGAATGAGCTTTGGAGAGGTGGTGCTCTACTTGAGCACATTTACAACTCCTTTACATAGTTTTGCTTCCACAGACAGCAGAACTACTGTACCACTGAATAAGAAAAATGTGCTACTTTTCATTTCCGAAATCCATTCCTAGCAGATATTCTAATGAGCTACAGTTCTGATTTAACCACACACGACCAAACTTGGTTTTTCTTTGTGATCTCTATGAAATGAATACTTTTTTGGCAATGGTCAAAAGAAAAAGAAGTAAAGGACAAAGAAAGAAGTCGAACTAGAAGCAGGAAAATAGAAATGAAAATTGAATTGTGACACTCAGCAAATGCTCCAAGAAAAGCTATTGATGTGGCAAGTTAAAGGGAACTGAGGAGCTTTGGAACTGGCAAGGTGAGACATTCATATTTAGGAATTTGGCTCCAACCAAATCTCTTAGCTCAAACATTTTCTGTAGGGATTGTAGGCAGAGAGGGCAGGTGCAGGAATCCATTGTGTGAATTCAGAAATGACCAACAAGGTATAACTTATCCACTCTCCTGTGTAAACTGCTAGTGAACCCTTGAGGTTCAACATGGTATAAAGATGAATTTGGTCATATTATGCACTATATTTTAAAGTAAAAGCAATGCTTGCATTTTTTAGGAATTTGGAAGACTGTAGTAGTAGCTCCAGGAAATCTCTAGTGGGAATTCCTTGAACCTGTCATAGCCCTCTTGGTCTGTGTCAGGTAGCACGTTTCCTCAGTTAAGTGCTGTAGACAATGCATATCAAGACAGAGTCCTTTGCCTCTTTCTAACTAGCTAGATAGCATCTTCAAAGAATTGGGATCTGAAGTGGAACTAAAATGCCAAGGGGAAGCAGAAAGATAAAAACAAGCTTAGTACATTATCTTGCTTTAGGTAGTTTTAGAGCAATCCAGTTATGGAAAATTGCTTGGTTCTTTCCTGTTTCTTAATGAGGAAGTTCCAAACTAGAGCTTCAAATAGTCTGCTCTTTTGAGCCAATTTTCTACTCCCTTTTATGTGTTGTAATGCTTGCATGAGGTGAGTAAGACAAATGATGTTTTTCTTTTCGATTGATGCCTTCCACAGTTTCCTAGAGCTGATTTAAATGCTTTTGTAAAAGAGGAGAAACATTTACATACAGATTTAGATCAACGATCAGTATGCTCCTAATTTACTCAAAATACCTCCTCCAGTATCTCAGAGATGTTACACAACCATTTTGCTGTCGGCGTCCCCCACCCAGCTGTTTAAAGTACAGGAGAAACTCTTTTTTTTCCAAATAAGTAAGTGAACTGAAATGTATTTTGAGTTTTTGAAAAATGGACTTTGAACCAAATTTTATCACATCTTTGCTTTTTCCCCAGAGTCTCATTATGGTGGCACTAACATATTTTACATTAAATGAGATTTCATACCAAATATAGGATTGAAGCCAATCTGGTTTAAGTGTTGGACCCAGGGCATTGGACCTACAGGGTGACCTTGGACAAGTCACACTCTCTCAGCCTCAGAGGAAGGCAAGGGCAAACTCTCTGAAGAAATGATGTCAAGACAACCACATACTGGTTTGTCTTAAGGTCACCATAAATCGGAAATGAAGACACATAGCAATAACATAGGATTGCAGCATAAATTATTAAGAGTTCCTTATGAAATCGGTGGGATTTAATGTACTCTTGACTTTTACACTAATTTCAATGCAAATGATATGTAGCTGTCAGTTTGCATTTCACCAATTTCTTGGCTATACAGTTCAACATTTTAAATATTCAGAATTTATTTATTTACTGTATTTGTATACCGCCTTTCTCAGCCTTTCGGCAACTCAAGGCGGCAAGTAATGCACATAAAAACATTAAATACAATATAAAACCAAAACAGAAACAATAAGCAACAGCCATGAGACAGGTGTTTTTAAAGTATCTTCCTCGCTCCCCCTTTCTCCTCTCAGCTGGCTTGGGGGCAGGGGAGGGGGAGAAGCAGCAGGATTTCTTCCTTCTCCTCCTGAGGTCGCAGGCAGATGTAGTATTGTTGCTGGGGGGGAGGGGCTCCCCACCGATGACCTAGGAGACATGGTGGAAATCTGTCTTCCTGGCTCCCCCTCTTCACTCTGGCTTCAGAATAACATAAAGAAATGGAAATGTGGCCAAGAACCTTAATATCTTTCATTCAGGGCCTGTGAATTATGTACTTTGCTTCTAACTAGGAAAAAGTAGTGAGATCCCTTGTGTCCCATTCATTCACATATGACACCCAAGATTTGTTTCTGACCCGTCACCACATTTCCAGTAGTCAGTGCTGTTGTAGGAAGTCATTGATACATTTCATATGGCTATGCTGATTAAGGAAAACTAGGTGTGATTATAGCTGTGTTTGCAGAAGTCATTGTGGAATGGCAGTTTAGGCATTCCCTAGTTTCATAAACCCTATCTACCTGGACCACCTTTAGGGACTCCACAATAATTTAGAAACTTAGTATATATTTTTTTTAAAATCCAGATGTATTCACTTAGGAAGAAAGAAGTTTAGAATTACTTTTGCAGATTCTGCAAGTTTACCTTTATTTCGACAGTTTGAGGAAGGCAGACTGTGAACACCAGGCAAAATGGTATTCTTAGAGCAGATCCTTGCACGTGTAGCAAATTTACGCCATGCCTTACACAATCGAATTCCATTAAAAAAGATCATAATCTGTTGTGCAGATCCTTACTGTGACAAAAGTGATTCGCGCTTGGACATAATCAATGTGTAAATATCTGTTAATGTGAATTTGCACTGAATTAATTAGGAGCAATTTCAGATATTCTGCATGTAGATAAAGTAAAAACACAAATGATATTGGAAGGCTCCATAGTCAAGGCCAAAACTTGAAAATCTGTCCATGCAGTTTGACAAATTCTGAAGGTAGGAATCCAAAAATTAACATTTCCAAGCTTGGGTCAAAGGTTATAGGCAGTAACTTAAACATAAAAATGGGAATTGTTACTACTTGTTTATTGTGTTTGATTAAAAGTTATAATGCTTGAAAAATGGCTGTGGTGCACAATAATTTTGTCTCCATCAAGAGCCTATCCCAAAGCTAAGAATGGTTGTCCAAATTTTTGTTTTAAATGCTTTCTAATTTCATATTTGTATTTGCATTTTTGAGAACTTTTTGCAGTTCAAAAATTAAGTAACAATGCATTGTTTGTTCTATAGCAGACCTTTGATACTGACTTGTTATTTACCCATATACACAGTGGATTCAACAGTTAGTTCAAAACTGACTTACCAAGAGAAAAAATGAAAGATCTATGCAGATGTATATCCTTTTGATAATCAGGCAAATAATCCTGTGCATATTTATTCAAAAATTAGTCTGTGTTCAGTGGGCTTTACTCCAAAGAAAGCATGCCAAAGATCTTAGTAACTCAGTAATTCCGTCTTATTTTTTATTTTTGAAAAGAGGTGTTAGTAGCAGCCAAGGCCCCTTTGTGAAAATTGGTGAGTATAATCTCACTTGTTTATCTTAAAAAATGCTGTGAAGTTCTGAACCTTCAAATACAGATAGGCAGCCACCTTGGAAACAATAAAGGGGTTGGACACAAATACATAGAAATATACAAAAATATAAATATACAGAATATTATATCCTCATATAAATACACAAAAACAGGCAGTGTCACGTTCAGAAAGTTAAATTAAATGATATTTGAAGTTATTGAATATGGAATTAATTGCCTACTTAAGAAGGCCAGTTGGGCCAATTCAGTGTTTAAGATGCTGCACCAAACATACAAAATGGAAAGCAGCCAAAGAAAGTTTCACAATTTAGCAGCCGTTGTCAGGAATCTGTGTACTTTCTACTCAGCGGCCTGGCTCCTCTAACTCACAGGCCCATGGACAGCATCTCTGGCAATGACCCAAGCCTACAGTCAGCATATTGTGAGGTAAAAGCAATTTGAAGGCTATATTTCAGAGGAAAATCCACTTTGTGAGTACTGAAAAGATTCTATCAAATTCATGGAGTCGCCATAAGCCAACAGGCAATTTGAAGGCAGATATTGTATGTACATATTCTTTGTCATGCAACCAGGTAACAAGCAACATTAGCTGAGACAAAATGTATCCTACCACTAAAAATTGAGTTGAGAGCTTAGAAGACATTTTTGTTCAGTTTCTGTGTTTGTGTATTAAAGAAAAACTAAATAATCAGCAAGTTTAGTAAAGTTATCTTCAGTATTATTTTTAATAACTGTTTTTACCTACTGTGCTGTACCTTAATATATTTTATCTGTTATCTATTGGGAGGCACTAATGGGCAGAAAGGGGATTAAATTTTTTAATGAACAACTAATGAACACATTAACTGGGTTTACTAATTAAGTTGCTAAATGGGTATATTTTTGGTATTGTAGTTAGATGAATTCAAAAGATTTTTTTTTCATCATTGAGAAAACAGAGAAAGCATATTGATGTTGGCTTATGGGTTCTTCTTGCTCAGGAAATTGATTCCTTAAAGTCCCTTAAAGGAACATCTGAGCTTATTCTTGCTGGATCCTATGGCAGAATTGCTTCAGTATCCTTTATCTCAGGAATGTACCTCAGAAAACCAAATGGGATTTTTAAAAAATAGTCTTTTTCACATTTTTTCACATTCACACTTAAATGTATATGTTTCTATGTGTTGTTCCACATCTTTGTAATATTATTGTGCAGTTTAGCTACTACTTTGCTCTCATACTATTAGTAGTAGCAGTAGAAGTTAAAACCCCCCAAGGAAAATGGATTTCCTGTTGTTCCCTATCTTTCCATACTCTCCAAAATGTTTGTTTAATGTTGGTCATATCCCTGTGCCTTGAAGCAAGCACAGCTTCTTTTGTGTGTTCTGGCACTGCTACCTGCAGCAAATCTCTGTTCCTAAAGCCTACTTCGCTCTGATTATAGTCAGTCACGGAAAGAAGTGGAATATCTCAAGAAAGCCCAGGCTGTGCCTGGTTTCTTTAAGAAGCCAGATGGTACATGCCACGTGCAATTTATGTCAAAGCCAGTTAATGCCAAACTGCTGCAGGAGGATTTCTGCTGGCCTCCTTCCCCCTCCCCACTCCATCTTAAATCAAATAGTGTATTTCATCTTGTAACAGTTAATATATTCTGCAGCTGTTTTGGTTAAAGGGCAGTAAGTGGTCCTTGAGTAGAAGAACAGATACTCAGTTACCAAGGCACAATTAGATAAGCCAGCTGTCACTTTATACTTTCTTCTATTTACTAATACTACTATTTTTGGCTGAGAGCTTAGGAGGAGTCGACTTCAGTAGGAGTGGGGAAGAATGTGAAAAGGAAACTTTTATAGCATATGTAATGATGTTAGATCAATAACAACACTCCACCTTTAAAAAAAAAAGAAATGCCAGCTGAGGAAGATAAATTACAAAACATTCAGAGGGTTTGGCATAGCAATTGGATTTTTTTTAAAGTGTGTATTAATGGATAGAAAGCCTAAATCCCAGAGAGAGTAGACCAATGGGATTTATATAAGTATTGACTTGCCATTCAGCAGTTGATTCAATAAGTCTAATCTTGTTATGGTTAGCAGTTGGATTTAGGTCAACTAACTTGTTAGGTCAGCTGCATCATTGACTCAGAAGAACAATGTCTGACCATTGTCATTCTTAACCATCATTTTCATTCTTCCTTCTTATAGCAAATGTAGTGGCTCTGTCCTGGAAGGAAAAAATATATAATGGCCAATTCTACATTTTTGTGAGAACCCCAAGTTCCACAAACGTGGGTTAAATTAACCCTATAAATGTAGGACAGATAAAAAATAACAAAACTAGTGCACACCTGCTGTCCTCAAGCACACTATTCTCTAGCTGTGTTTACTTGACTTCAGGCTCAAAATGGTTATGTAAATTATGCCATTGACCAGATTTTTGCATATAGCATTTTAGTCCTTTTTTACACCACCAGATAGTGGCTTTGGAAAATATAGTTTTCCTTACTATCAGTAAGTATCTTTAGGCAGCAGAGATTGTGGGGCAGCTCATGAACTCTCTAGGTGTTGCCTTCAAATGGAGGACAGTGCTGCACATGCCTCATAACTTGTTCTGTGTTCTTTAACATTGTATTTTACCTCAGACATGAATAAGAATATTGCCATGTTATCATATTGAAGTGAAATTCAACTGCCAGTTAAACTGGCTTCTGTATTTGAAATAGAGATGGTACACCATCTTGTTCAACATCTCAACCAGCAAAATACCTAGGGATGTAATATTTTCCTGACATTCTTGAAAGAAGCGAAATCATGTTCTTCCACTGTGAGAATATCTTTGAAAACTACAGTTTTTGAAGCTGATTTGTAATCCAAGACCTATTTTGCACAAAATTTCCATGTGGTTGGTTTTTCTGTGACAGAAGCAACACTTTTTACACAGAAAATATTTCCACCTAGAAAGGGTTGTTTCCTACTCAAAAATGCTCTTTTCTGTGCATGTCAATCATGCACAGAATAACCCATGGGAATTCTTGGGATTGTATCTCATAAGTAGTGTTTCAGCAATCTCAGAAGTAGTGTTTCAGCAATCTGATCTATGCATTCTGAAACGTCCATTCAATATACATAAAATCCTTTTTCATTATTTTTTGTTCTCTTGCCTGAGAATACTCAGGTCAGCTTGCTTCAAAGTGGGTATAGCTGTGATTGTTCTTTTTATCTGTTAAGGGAACGCTTTAATTTGATCATGTCTTGTTTGTGACATTCAAGAAATTTGTAACAGTTTTTTTTAAACAAAAACAAAAAAAACCCACAGGAGACAGTGATAACTTCCTGAACATGGCAGTTCTTGTAAATACATTAATGCATACAGTTTAATGTTTAATACAAAAGAATAGGAATATTTTTTCTGAATATAAGAACATATACATAACATTGCACTATCAGCCTCATTCATGCACTAATCCTATGAAGGGATTTAATGCAATCAAAGGGGTCAGGGGCAAGAATTTCTGGATCTACAGACTTAAACATAGAAATTCATTAACTTAATCCAGGCAACATTTTCTGTTTAACCTTCGGGGAGTTTTTAAACTCACTTGCACACTCCTCAGAATACATAAAACTGTCAGCTGTAGTCCATTTGAAATACTCATTTGTTTTACTTGGGAAGGTGGAAAGCAAATGTTTAATTAAATATATGAAAAGCAAATTAAACTCATTTTAAATTGGTGCTTCATGTGGGCATTTATATGTGAACTTCTGTCCCCAGTTCATGCTACCACCTCCTTTCCCCCCAGCTCTTAATTTCTGAGACTGGGAGTGCATCTACACTGTAGTATTAGTGCAGTTTGGCACCACTTTAACTGCCATGGCTCAATGCTATGCAATCTTGAAATTTGCAGTTTAGTGAGACTCCAGCATTCTTTGGCAGAGAAGGCTAAAGACCTTATAAAATATACAGCTCCCATGAAAATAATAGAACAGATTTATTGTTATTGTGCTATTGCACAATGAAATTAAATGCCTTCCTCAGCATACACCACAAAACAACACACCCATCCTTCCACACCCCAACTGCCACCACACAGCCCTCAATGCAACATAGTGCAAAACCATGGAGTTAAACTTGATTCCATAGCATTGGGCCATAGCAGTTGAAGTTGTATTAATTCTACAATGTAGGTGCACACTTGATCTTACTACATCTTGCACTTACCATACCTAGTAGCTCCCACTTCCCTATTGCTAGGCTTTAACTAACTAACTTTATTTCTTATGAGTCGCCCTCCACTAAAGGTGCTCTGGGCGACTTACACAATTAAAATTAACAGGTTACATAGTCACTGCTTGTTACTCAATCATAGGCTCTTCTGAAAAGCCATGTCTTAAGTGCTCCTAAAAATGTATGTAGATCAGGAGTGGCTCTTTGGTCTGGCGGTAGGGAGTTCCACAAGATTGGGGCTAAAGTTGTCTTAGCAATAGAAACATGAGGACCCCAGGAAACTAGCTACCTAGTGCTTTTCAAGCAGTTATTATTTCCCATTATGTCAATTCCACTGATAATACTACTTGAAAAAGTACTGTCCTAGAAACATGTTGCCTGGAAAAAATGAGGTATGCACAGACCTGTTTAGCCATTAACAATATTGAGTTGTTAGTATTTGTGGAGATTGTGCCCTTTAAAAGAACATAATTTATTCATTTTTATACTTGACTATTTTAGTGAGATATTTACTGTGTCTCATAATACACAAAATTGGCATCTGTTATGTGATGGATGAATCTGTGGTAAAATAAGTGTTGTGTTTTGGAATGTTAGGAGGTGCAATTGACTGCAAAAGAATGCAACATATAAATTACTTTCTTACACACCTGTGAGTAGTCAAGGACCAAGGTTTGCCAGCTTTGAGCATTCAGTCAAAAATAGAAGGCTACAATTTGAGCAATAGTACTATGAAAACATTCATTCATCTCCCTCCAGGCCTGGCATACTGCTAAAATCCTTAAATAAATATGGAATGAAATGTTGTACCTCATAGCACGTCAAGGTAAAACATACATACTTTCATATCCACTTCTTTCTGCTCCGAGGTGCCCCAGGTCACATGGAGGTATATTAATTGATGTGGATTTTGAAAAGATTGCTTGCCAACCTTTGCGTTGCTACAGGTGCATCTCTCTTGTGGTCAGTGGTTATGTGGGGCAGAATTATTTGCCACACCAAATGAAAACACAGAACATAAACAAGAATAGTCCTTGTGTGGCAGAAAACAACAACCTTGTATTTTCCTTTGACTTAAATTCTGGCAGTTAGTGATATATAAAACTAAGGCCTATATCTGCTTTTAAGTCCTTAAACCAAAGTGTGTTGATGTTTCAAGGCAAAAATACAAAGATGAAAACATGATTGCAGATTTTAAAGATAGGGTCCTGTAGTTCAAATAAAGTTGCCGCATACAAGAAGAATTTGGGGGTATCCCCACTACAGATCACTTTAAATAGATTCACCCTTCAGAAAAACTGACAGCTCTTCCATATATCTCCTAATTTGTGGGTGTATATATCTGCACATAGAACTAACCCAAATTTGGATATTCTACCAAATTCTACCTTCTTTGAAGACCTGATAACCACTGACAGCCAGTTGAAATAATACTGATATAGGTGGACTAATGGTCATAGGATGCATCTAAACTGTACAATTAATGCAGTTTGATACTATGGGCCATTCCACACTGCCCTTTATTCCAGGATATGATCTGGAATATATGAGTTCCCACTGCCAGTTATCCTGGGATAAACAGATAATCTGGGATCAGATTGTGGGATAAAGGGGCAGCGTGGAAGGGCCCTACATTAACTACCATTAACTACGATGCTTTTTTACAAGATCTTTGCTGAAGAGAGCCTGTTCCTCACCAAACTCCAAATCACGGGATTCCATAGCGTTGAGCCATAGCATTTGAAGTGGTATCAAACTTCATTAATTCAACACCCTGAGTTGGTGGAAAATAGTTTCATATAATTATGTACTTATAGTAATATTTGATTTTAATATACATAGTTATCTCAAAACGTACATTAAAATGGTCATGTTTATCATTCCCAAACCCTAGACGTTATGTGTGGGGAGGAGGGTGACAGAGGCTATTCTCAGAACCCTAATGAAGCCCAACCTGGAATTATGTGTATATGCACTCCTTCAGATTGCTTGTCAACCCCATATATTTCATAGTTCATATTTCTTTCTCAAATGTTTATTGGAGAAATGTTGTTATTTGTGTCATTTATGGAAAGGGGAAAAACCTCTTGGTGTTTTCCCTCAAGTAATAATTAACTAAACAGGAAACCCAATTTTTCTTCATGCAAGAAAAATCAAAATATGCAATTGTCACAAAATTACACAGATCCCATATTAGAATAAAACCAAGATATTGGATAGATGGATGGGCTGGCTCATTTTTATGTCATGATTTTATGAATGGTGCATCTAACCTCTTGGATAGCAGGAAAAAATGCTTTCTTGGAGTCCTTGGAGTGCCTACTCTCTACTCTTTATGTCCCAAAGTAGACTACTGCAAAAAAAAAACATGGGATACAAGGATATATGTTTTACACCATCTCTAGTCTTGATTGGGATTTAGCTGCTTTTTATATGTTTATTTATTTATAAAAATTAATTGTATTTATGAGCCTTGTTAAGTCATGAAAAAAGAAGTAAAGCAAAGTAAGTGATGGCAAAATAGAGACAGACAGCTGAACTATCAATACTCACTCTTTACCCTGTCAGGAAACTAGGACAGCTTAAAGAAAATGAACAATATGAGTTCACAGCATGCATTAATCCCTGTGAAGAATGATATCCGGAAAACACAGAAACCTGTGGAAATTAAAAACCAAAATGTCTACAGTCTCAGTGAGCAAGGACACACACATTAGGTTCATTCTTTTGGAAACCAGTGCAATTACAGAAACTATAATATGCATCAGAAGAATTTATAGGGATGGCGAGAAGAACTTTCCAGTAGTTACTGTGCTAAAATCATTCTACATTTCCCCACCCACCCCATGTAGGAAAGGGCTAAGACACTTCACCATTGCATACCTCTTTTCACTGCAATACTCTTTCTGAATTTTGTAGTAAGTACAAAAGGGAAAACATAGGGGGACAACATAGTTTGATATTCATTGTTTTGTTTGTGGAAATGCCATTCATGCCTCCCATTCCAAATATATTCTTATTTTTAGACTTTTGGGAATTGTTGGGGCGCAATCAACTGGCTGCACTTTCAATTCAAATATTCTAGATCTTAAGGAAATACTCTACCAGTCTCAGAATGCTTGTAAGTCTGTCCATCAGTCAGTAAGGTCTGAGTATGTGTGGGCACATGTATGTGATACTTTTAAAAAATTATACGTGGCACCAATAGGTTAGTCAGCAGTTATTAAATATTTACCATAATCAGGCTGTAAAGAAGCCAAATATGTCAACTGATGGATCAATTTGTGTATTTTTGTATGTGAATGATTGTTTGCTGGATTCACTAAATCAAAATATGCAACAACCACAAAATGAGTTAATCAGTTTTACCAAGCTCGGGAGTTTTTAAGAATAATAATTCTCTCCCTCACCACTTTTTTTCATTTTAAGAGGGTTTTTTTTCTTTTTTTCTTTTTAACAATGACTATTCACATTGAGACTTAGTATTGTGGGAAGGTGTAGAGTTAGGAACAGGCAGGAAGCTGTCCACACAATACCTAGAAAATAAATGGGAAGAAAAGGCATAGAGGTCATGAAAGCAATTATTTTACATCAGGGTTTTTGATGAAATGCAAAAAAACAGTTCTTGTATTTTGATGCATTGAATTTATAATCATTCTTAACATCCTTCAGATTCTTTTGAACATTCTGAAGCCCATGGTATTTTTAAAATAAAAAATGTGTTTTGGACTATAGTCTCATGAACTACATATTACAGATGGGAATATCCGTAATTATTCATTCCCGTGTCAATACATCAAAGTACGTTGTGGGGAAAAATGGTATGTGATGGAACAAATCTGATAAATGCCAAATTTCTATGAAAGTGTACTTTTAAAAATGACCTTCAGTTGTGCAGACCTGTAAGTATTCATCTCATGTCAGGAAGAATAATAAACCAGCAATAAGTTTTCATACTTTTATCATGGTATGGGATGCCCTGAGCTGAGAAAAAGCGTTCTGTGGAGAAAAACATGTGGAGCATAAAAAAATCTTGTTTTCAATCCAGAAAATGAGTTTTCTATACAGAAAACATGGTTTTCTACTAAAAAGATGTATTTTAAAAAAACACCATTTGAGGTACATAACAAAGGGCCTCTACCAAACTTTAGGACAATCAAATATTGTTTATCTATGTATTTATTTGCAGTATTTGTATACTACCCTTCTCAACCCCAAAGGGGACTCAGGGCAGTTCACAGTGTTGGCAACAATTCAATGCCATTGATAAAAAACAGTATAAAACATCAAAATTGACTGATAAACAGCATAAAACATCAAAATATATGGGGGAATATTCAAATGAATATGTGCTTCTCCCATGGTGTGGTGAAAGCTACTATAGTTATCCAACCACATTAATACAAGGAGGGAGAGAGCAGCACAAACAATGTACTGCTACAGAGAAAGCCCTAAGTTTGTATATGACAACGGCATGGCATGTGTCCACTCATGAGCAGATTCAAGGTTATGCAGTAAGGTTATGCTGAGGGAAACTTTATATCCAAAGCCACAGAAGGCTTGTTTTAATAAAAGATGTTAAGCAGTAACACATTAAAGAAAATTTGTCAGCTGTGCTGCTAGACCAGTCCTTCTCAATCTTTAGTCCTCCAGACAGAAACTAGTTCTGAGAGCAATACCAGTCACTACAGCTTCAATTTTATTTTTGGGCAGGAGCCTACAAGTCACATTTAGGTTTTTTTCTTTTCTCCATCACTTTGGGTTATTTTTGTGCTGAAAAGAATCCTTCAAGTGTTGGCTAGTATGGACCCATAAAATGCAGTTCAACTGCAATGAACTGAATTGTATGGGTCTATATCAGGCATAGGCAAACTTCAGCACTCCACGTGTTTTGGACTTCCAGAAATCCCAGCCAGTTTACAGGCTGTTAGGAATTGTGGGAGTTGAAGTTCAAAACACCTGGAGGACTGAAGTTTGCTCATGCCTGGTCGGCACAGATCATTGTAAAGCTATTCCTTTTTTAATCCTAAGGAAATGGGAGAATAACATAGTTTGGTATATTTTTATTTTAAAAACCCTCAGTTTTTTACTTGTTATGTGACTTCCCATTAGTTTTTGAAATTTTATAGAACAAAATAAACAGTACACGAAGAAGAATTAACATTCTAACTGCACACAGCACCTATGAAAAAATAATGCTATGTTCATTGCTGTTAGAAAAGTCAACAGGTACTAAGTAAATTGGATCACTAAAAATTTCATTATTGAGAGAGCTGTATAAACTATAAAGAAAGGCCCCTTCCACACAGCTGTATAAAATCCACATTGAACTGGATTATATGGCAGTGTGGACTCAAACAACAACAACAACAACCATCTCACCAAAGGGACTCAGGGCAGCTTACATGGGGACCAAGCCCAATATAAATAAAGATAATCCAGTTCAAAGCAGATGTTGTGGATTATCTGCCTTGATATTCCCTGTTATAGGGCTGTGTGGAAGGGCCCAAAGTGGTAGTGGTGTTTTTACTGACATGAAAATGGTTGTAATTCAAAATTGTGGTCTGTAGTTGAGAAAGTAACATCATAGCAGGAACAGCACTGTATGTCATATAGTGTGCCAAAGCAGTCAAGAAGGAAAGCTAAGAAAGAAGAGCTTGTCATGAAACAGATCTCTGGGTGTACATACACACTGTCAAATACATGAACCTCTATCTTTGTCATCTATTCATATCAGATATACAATGAGAAAACGCAGAGAGTAAAAGTGTAGGAAATAGTTCCATGAAGACTTGACAGGAATATGTTTAGCTGAGGATATAAGTCAAGAGATGTAGTCTGGAGGCAGTATATTTAAAGACAGTTACTTAAAGAAATGTTTAGATTCCTCTAAGCCAATATCATTTCAGTGCACACAGCACCTTTTACTACAACCACTTTAAAGTACTTCCCCCCCCTCCCTTCTTACAAACATCCATTGTATTATAATAAGCTATTTCAAGAATCTTCAATTGTCACTTCACCAAGGGGCTGCATTCATTGGGGGGGGGGGGGTCAAAAGGAATCTTAATGCAACTTTGCCAGTGGTGCAATACGTTCCAGCCCCACAAATCACTTATTTATTTTCCAGGCCTTAATTTTCATTCATTAAAATTTCATGGTAGATAAATACAAACAGAACCAGCTGTGTCTTCTCCATCTTACTCCTCAAAAGCATGAGAGGGAAAGCCCTAGACCTAGCCAGCTCCATTTGAATTTCTTTTTCAAACTGCCTTATCTCTGAGGAGACAGGAAAGAGAAAGGAAAACCCCAGTACCAGGCAGCTCTAATGTGACGATTAAGTAAGGAAAGGCAAGAAATAAATTTCAGGACCTTTAAAAAGGGGTGTGATTATTATGCGGTGGCAAATATTACATTGTGAAATACGGTACCTTTTGAAGTGCGAAGAGCGACCTGCCAAGGCATGTACTAGCAAATTAGTAGCACACACATAGACAGTATGGGCTGGTTCAAGAACACAACAGGATTCATTCCTCCACCCAACTTTCAATTGTATGGGCACTTCTAGACAAGGGGCATCTCACACAACCAATCTTGGCTCTTTTGCTATAAGCTACATGTGGAAATGCATTAATTAATTGATTAATACCCTACTTCTCTTCCAAAATGAAATTCAAAGCAGCTTACAAATTTGCATTGACTTCCCATATTTCAGGGAGTCCAGGACTTTTTTTCAGAATTTGTAACAATGGCTTTTTGAGCTAGAAATCACCCAAACTCAAGCAGATTGAGGGAGTTGTTATCCAGAAACAATAGCAGTATCATGCTCTGTTGTGTAAGTTTTCATTTTATTTTTCTTGGTTTGGTATGATTTTGTTTTGTTCTTTTGGTGTGTGCATCTCACTATGTTCTTTCTCTCCACACATTCATAACACATGTGTCCTGTGTATTGTTCCTCCCCATTTCGTGAGCCCCCGGGGCTACTGCCGCCACCCTAATAATGTTTTGAAGGAGATAGTGCTTCTAAGCTTCACATTCTTATCCTGCTGTGTATGTATGTGTTTAATTTTTTTCCAAGAATGTCTGGATTGCAACTATATTTCTGAGTAAATATGTTGGCTATAAATCTTGACTTTTTCTGATCAGTTTCACAAATAGCTAAAAGTTGCTGGTTGCTTTTCTTGTCAACAAGAAAAGTCACTCCATTTTATTTTTTTTAAACCCTTTCACAACCAAACTAGAAAGCCTGTGAATTTTTGTAGTCTATTTCAAAATGTCTCCTTGATTGTTTTTTTTTAATCCTTCTGATTAATTTTAAAATTGCAGGTTTCTGTTATAGCCTCAGTTCCTCAGCTTCTCTAGACATGCATGGCAAGGGTGTTACGTGATTTCATTGTTATTGTGACTGGAAATAATTTTTTTAAAGACACATTCTGCAGTGCAAAAACAAGGCTGCAACGTGATGGCAATCTCTTGCAGACCCTTTGTAAAATTCCATGAATAAGGCAAGTTGTTTGAATAATAAAAGCTGTGTTAGAAATGCCACATGGCTCAGCACTTTTAAAGAACTGAAAATGTCTTAAGAGTAGTACAATTAGGGTTAAGTAGTTTCCAGTGAACCACCAATCCAAATCACCATGTTGTAAACTGATATTCCTAGGAATCTTAGTACTCCTTCTCTTCCTCCTCCCCGCCCCCCTCGCCATTCTACTAAAACAGAAACTTCCTTAGTTCAGTGTTAGCTTTGTATCCTTAAATAACTTTTCTATTTTTGTTAGAGTTCTAATGTTAAAGCCGTATTTTTCCTCTTCAGCCATTAGTGTCATCTCTTCTTTAAGGGTATTGCTGTAGCCCCTGGTGGCTCAGTGGGTTAAATCCCCGTGCTGGCAGGACTCAAGACCAACAGGTCACAGGTTCGAGGAGGGAGCGCGGATGAGCTCTCCCTCTATCAGCTCCAGCTCCTCATGTGGGGAAATGAGAGAAGCCTCCCACAAGGATGATAAAACATCCTGGTGTCCCCTGGGCAACGTCCTTGCAGACAGCTGGGGTTAAACCGCTGGGTTAAACCACTGAGCTGCTGACCTTGCTGACTGAAAGGTTGGTGGTTCAAATCCAAAGAGCAGAGTAAGCTCCTACTTTAAGGCCCAGCTTCTGCCAACCTAGCAGTTCAAAAACATGCAATTGTGAGTAGATCAATAGGTACCACTTCTGCAGGAAGATAACAGCACTCCATGCAGTCATGCTGGCCACATGACCTTGGAGGTGTCTACAGACAATGCCGGCTCTTCAGCTTAGAAATGGAGATGAGCACCAGAATTGGACACAATTAGACTTAATGTCATGGAAAACCTTTACCTTTACTTTAACGATTGTTTTAATACTTATGTTATTTTAATTATGTGTGTGTTTTGGCATCTAATTGTTGATTTGAGTCCCCTCTAGGGTTGAGAAGGATGGGGTATAATTAAAGTAAATAAATAAATAATTTATATAGATGTTGTAAAATTAACAGTTAGAGAAGGATGGGAACATCCAAGAATTCTGGCCTCTACAGGCTTTGTACTGCCTGTTTTCACTCATTCTTGGCTAGTCTACACAATGTATCAGTAACGATGGATATATCAATCATAATTACTTTTGAATAATGTGGCCCTCTAGTATCCACTACCATTGATTATGCTAGCTATGGTGGCTGTGAGGTGCAATCCCAAAACCTCTTTCTACCCTGGGTTTAGAGGCTCTTGCGGAGTCACTCTATAATAAATACCAAAATACTATATCTAAACAAAAAATGCAGTCAATTCATTTGAAAAATTTGAATGGGCAGAATTTGGGCCTATCTAGAAAATGGAATGGGAAGAGCTTGTTTTCTGGATTACAGCTCTAATGCATTTCAGCTCTATGAAAAACATATTTTGCAGCTTAACATATATTTAAAATTACAAGAACAGGTGTAAGGACATTGGCCAGAATGCAAAAACAGTTAGTAAAGTACCTGATCTCTCGTCCACCAGAGGCAACTAAAAGGACATTCAATAACTTCAATAAGGTTTCCATTGACAATGGTGAGACTTGGATCTGAGCCTGAGAAGGAATACTGTGAACCTTTAATATATCAGAGTGATACAGTATGTATGATATTTATCTGTTGTCTTTCATTCACATAAGAATATTATACACTTTGATGTCATGAACTAAGTAAAGGCTGCCAAAAAAGATCTGGTAACTAAGACATGCTTTTATGCTGTAGTAAGCAAATACTAAGACTGTGTTTGGCCTTTTTTTTCTCCTTCCGGGAATAACTCCAAGTAGATGTCATTGGGGTAAATGCACAAACAGTACTGACTGGAAAAAATAGGCCTTTGTTTCACTTAACAAGCTCAGCTTCAGAACAATAGCCACAGACTCTCAATTTTCCTTATGTCTGACAAAATAAAGGGACAGAAGTTTCATTTTAAGGGTGTGCAAATTAAAACATTAGAAGTTAAGCTTGTTAGCAAAATATATTTGCTGAAAGGACACTTTAAAAAATTGTTGCCGATCCCATTGGCATTCTAATTGAAAGAACTCTAACCATCCTGGTGTTTCTTTCTTTCTTTCTCTTTTCATGTGAGCAACGCTATAAATTCAATAGCATTTTAACTTAAAATATTCCATGGAGAAAACAGTGTCTAATTTGTTAAAGAGTGTGAAGCTCAAAGAATCTTGTTGGTGGGAAAAGCCACTGGTGCTTGGTATCTGATCTTCAGTTGTATGCATTTATAACAAGGCAATCTCATTCAACTCAGGGAGATTGACTCAGAATGAATGTATTTAAGACTGGGGTATACGACTAGGGTGACATTAAAATTCTTTAGTAAGCTCTCCAGAAGAGCTGTCCTCATACTGAGGAAGGGATTGAATGTACTGACTACACCCTTTAGCTCACACGTGTAGGTGGTGCCTTACATGTTAGGAAAGTGGGGAATCTACTTCAAGTTTTAATATAAATGTTCAAGGGTTTCTTCAAAAGTTCTGAATCAGAGGATCAGGCTCAGAACCTCACACAGCTGCTATAAAAATTGGACTTTATAGGGTGAATTAACCACCTCACTATCACAGGAGTCTGCAACTGCTACTGGTGTGCACTTCCAAACACTCTCCTCAAACAGCTGTGCTAGAAGGCATTTTCCTCTTATGCCACTGGTTTCTCTCCCCCTTTCTGTCTTTATTACCTGGCAACCACCTACACAATTTTCTTGAGGGTTTTTTTTAAGATCATGGAATCATAGAGGTAGATGAAACATGAGGGCCATTGAGTCCAATCAAAGCTGTCCTGACAGGTAGACATCCAACCTTTGTTTGAAAACATCCAGAGAAGAATATTCCACTACCACCAGGCAGCAGATTCCACTGACAAACGGCTCTTACAATCAGGAAATTCTTCCTAAAGTTTAGGTGGGATCTCTTTGCTCTATTGTGTTCTTTGCTCTATTGTGTCTCACCTAGTGTTTTTAACTTTTTAATCTTTTGGAACTGGCCCTGCCCACTGAGATTGATTTCCTTATCTTAAATATTGCAATTTTCTATTGTTGATGTATTATTTATAATGGTTTTCTATTGCATGTTTATTTCTTTTTCTTTTATTGCTATATTCTGTTGTATATTGATGTACTGTGTTGTTGGGCTTGGCCTCATGTAAGCCACCCCAATTCCCCTTGGGGAGATGGTGGTGGGGTATAAATAAAGTTTATTATTATTGTTATTATTATATTCTAGTCTCCACAACAGCAGAAACAAGCTTGCTCTCTCCTCAGTATGACATCCAAATATTTAAATAGGGATATCATATTCCCTCTTAAACTTCTCTTCTCCAAGCTAAATGTACTCACTGTCTAAGCCACTCCACATAGGATTGGGATTCCAGATCTTTTCTCATTTTTGGCACCCTCCTCTGAATGTGGTCCAGATTCTTAATAGCCTTCTTGAATTGTAGTGCCCAGAAATTTACACAGTTTTACACGTGAGGTCTGACCAAAGCAAAATAGAATGTGACACTGTTACTTCCCTCAGTGTAGACACTACAGTCCTATTGATGGAGCCTAGAACCTCATTTTTAAGCTGCCACACCAACCTTATGTTCAGTTTGTGGTCTAGTAAGATTCCTAAATCCTTTTCACATGTTCTGAAGCCAGGTGTCACCATCATATATCTGCATTTCATTCTGTCTTAAAGAAGCTGTCATTGCCTCTTGATGACAGAACCATGGGAAATTGCTATGAAGACAGATTCTTTGGCAAATTCGGCGCTAGCCCGGCCTACTTCCCCATTTCTGGCCTCAAGTAAAAGTCTGTCTGTGAGTAAGCCATTTAAGTTGGTTTACTATGCTACAAGTTCATTATGCAAACAAGAGAAAAATGCTAGTGGTCTATATGTGAATGTGCTTATGTGATTTGAAGAAAACCTTCAGACAGACAGTATATAGTATGACGTTTTTCTTTTATTATGCCTTTGGGCTTAATAATAAATTCAAGTGTCTATAGATTACTTTTCTAACCATTAGGTGTCCAGAGCAATGTACTTAACATTCATGAGGTTGTAAATTTTGTAAATTCAAAATATGACAAGACAGGGGGTACTAGGCTTTAACAGATTAAAACAGACTGGATCCTACAGATCCATCTGATCAGTAACTTCAATATACTGTATAACTTCAATACTCCATTGCAGCATTCAAGTGAATAGTTCCAACCAAACCACTCTTGAGTTAAATAAGTGACAAATGCCTTATGGTTGGTGTTTGCTAAAGCAGGAAAGACTATAATTAAAGGATCAGTTCACTAATATATTGTAAGCTGAATTTTGATCTATATTTCCTTTCCTAAATGTTCTAAAATTGGAAGGTAATATCAATGGAAAAATGTAACTGAATGATTTGTTTTTATTGCTCATTTATAGTTAATTTCCTGTACTAGTAGTATAGGGGGGAGTGATTTAACTGAGAGTCTAGTGTGAATTCCTTACAAGAAACCAAAAGATAAATAGCAGCTGACTCCCTGTTGCCTAAAGGTTTTAGAGTACAGATGTAGCTATTTTAATAAAATCTTTGAAATCTTCCAGTGAGGCAAGCTAAGAGCTGCATCTGCTGCTCATCAGCATATTTTATGCACACTGTATGTGCATAAATACAGTGGATTGCTTATATAATAATTTAATAGTCACGGTGAAATAAACATATTGTCCTCCATGCCTGTCCATGTATATCTACATATCCAATTCTCCAGGTGCTGTAAATATGCAGATAATATCCAACTTTTCTTCTCCTTTTAAAAATTATTATTATTATTTCTCATTTGCGAAGCTATGAATGTGCTTAATCAGTGTCTGTCATCTGTAAGAGGACTATACAAGTAAAGTTCAATCCTGAGAGGGCAGTGGCATATTGTTTGCCTGGTGAGGGGGTGTTTATCCTGTTAAAGACAGGAGCTGACTACACCAATGATAAATGTGGGTGACTACACAAAGAAGTGTTCATGTAACTTTGGTAGCAAACACACGAATTATGAGAAGACTAGAAACTCGTGTTATACAAAGTGTATATTGATCATATATCAAAAAGTGTATATCAAATATAGAAAGACATATAATACATATAATATAATAACAATTATCACGTCCCCAACACATTCTCTCTCTCCCTCTCTCTCTCTCTCTCTATATATATATTTCGGGATTTTATTTCGGGATTTTACCCCGCTCTTCTCAACCCCCAAGGGGGGACTCAGACCGGCTTACAGTACGGCACAATTCGATGCCCACATAATAACAATATAAAACCCCAAAACCCTTCAACAATTAAAATACATTAAAAATACATTAAAATACAACTACATTAGCACCATACACATTCACTCTGGATTAAAACAATGTTCAATCTATAAAAACCCACTTTCATTAAAAACCCATCTAAAATGCTGCCTTGTGCTGGTGTACAAATGCCTGGTCCCACAGCCAGGATTTTACTTTTTTCCTGAAGGCCAGGAGGGATGTGGTGGATCGTACATCAATAGGAAGCGCATTCCACAGGCAGGGAGCCACCACCGAGAAGGCCCTATCCCTCGTCCCCACCAGCCTCATCTGAGACGTAGGCGGGAGCGAGAGCAGGGCCTCCCCGGATGATCTTAGATTACGAGGTGGGACATAGCGGCTGATGCGTTCGGACAAGTAAGCTGGGCCAGAACCGTATAGAGCTTTAAAGGTCAAAACCAGCACTTTGAATTGAGCCCGGAATTGGACACGCAGCCAGTGGAACTGACACAACAGGGGGTGGTATGCTCCCTGTATGTAGCTCCCGTTAGCAATCTGGCTGCCGCCCGCTGGACTAATTGCAATTTCCGAACTGTCTTCAAAGGCAGCCCCACGTAGAGTGTGTTGCAGTAATCTATTCGGGATGTGACCAGAGCGTGGACGACCGTAGCCAGATCAGACTTCCCAAGGTACGGGCGCAGCTGGCGCACGAGTCTTAACTGTGCAAAAGCTCCCCCGGCCACCGCTGAGACCTGGGGTTCCAAGCTCAGCGATGAATCCAGGATCACTCCCAAGCTGCGAACCTGCGAATATATATATATATCTCACAACAAGAATAGTGCAGAAATCCCCTAACCCATGACGGAATGTGACTCTAACACCTACTGTCAAAGCACAAAAAATCAATAAAAACTATTTTTTTAAAAAAAGAATAGTGCAGAAAACACAGGCTAAATATTCTAAATAGAATCTAGAGTATAAAGTCGCCAATGGAGTACCTCCCCAAATGAGTCCCGGTCAATGTCCGTGGATGGATAAAATCCATCAACGGAGTATATCCCAGGGAAATCCAGTATATATGTGCTAATGTACCAACCAACAAATAATCACAAGAGGGGATGAAACGTCCCAAGTTCACGCGAGAGGGGATATCTCACGGCAGTAGTTGGAGTTGAGTTGAGACGGGAAGACCAACTGAAAGAGGACACTGTGGCCGGCTGCTTATGGTGGAAACTGACCCATTTCTTCTCGTTAAGAGGCTTTTTCAAAGCGGAAAAAATAATTGCCAGCTAAGTTGCGGGCGTCCTGATGATTTAAGGGGCATATCAAAGAATATATTGCAAGTACAGTATCTCATCTTAAAACTGTAGTTACAGAAATTATAGTACTAATAATGACATACATACCATAGAACAGAATATCACATAGCACAGCAAATGCTTCGTGTTGGCAGCCCGAAGGTAATTATTACCAGGGAATTGCGTAATTTATAGGTGATTAACAGACACGTTAATTAGCACAGGTGTTGGACCAAAAGGACAGAAACTGACAGAACATCATTTAACCCTCTCGGGGATTCGGTAGAAAGCATCGCTATCCATTTGGATTCAGCTCTAAGTAGCGCATTATGCGTGCTCTTATTTGGGCGGGCTATCACCTGTTCCAGCACAGCAAATTTGAATGACTCAGGAGGTTGATTTTTTTCTTTAAAATGTTTATTTAAAATGGTATTATTAAGTTTGTTCTTAATTCTCAATTTATGCTCCGACATCCTGGTTCTAAGAGGTCGTGACGATTGCCCAATATAAAGGTCACCGCAATCGCATTTTAAAAAATATACGCAATTAAAACTAGCGCACGTGGAAAAGCTCTGAATCCTGAAAGATCTATGCTTATATGGGCTGAAGATGTCCCTACCAGTATATAATTGAGCACAAAATACGCAATGTCTGCATGGGCGGCATCCAGGTGTAACAATGCTTCTAGGATTTTTAGGGTTACTGTCAGGGTTAATTAGTATATCCCTAATACTTCTAGATCTTTTATAGGCCACTGGTGTATAATATTCTAGACCGGGAATGTGTGTAATTATGCCCCAATATTTTTTGACTATATTTATGATTTGTTTGCTGTGAGGTGTAAGTGGCCAGATAGTTCTGGTCATCGGTTGTTTGGGTTTCTCGCAGAATAGAATATCCCTATGGATATTATCAGCCTGTTGTTTGGCAGAATTAATAATGTAGGTGGGGTAGCCTCTTTGCCTAAGTTTATCAGATAGTTGTTGGGCTTCCAATTCATAATGGTCTGTGATGGATTAATTTCTTTTCAGGCTAATGAATTGTGAGTAGGGTAAGCTATTTTTGAGGAGTAATGAGTGGTAACTGTTGTAATGAAGGAGCGGGATTTTGTCAGTTTTTTGGTGGAAATTGCGAGGTTGTTATGTTTGAAAATGGTGGTATCTAGGAAATTAATGTGTTTTGTACTAAATGTAATTGTTAATTTTATAGAAGCATGCCAAGAATTTAACCATGCCTCAATTTGGGGCATGAGGGTGTGTTCTTGTAAGACAAAAAAGTCATCAATGTAACGATGGTAGGTAATAATGAATTGGTGCATGGGATTGTTATTGTATAAAAATCATGTTCAAGGGAAGCCATATAGAGATTAACAACAGATGGAGTAAAAGAAGATCCCATAGAAACACCTTTAATTTGGAGATAATAGTTATTTTCGAAAGAAAAATAGTTATAATTGAAAATGATATCAACTAATTCCAATTAAAATGGGTGGGTGGAAGAGCAGGGGCAGGTCTAGAATGGAAAATATTGGCTAGAACATGACGGGCTTCTGTGAGAGGTATTTGGGTGTACAATGAATTGACATTCGCCGATGCCAAAATAGTGCCAGGACTAGCTTGTAGGTTTTCTACTTTCAAAATGAAGTCTGATGTGTCCTTTAAAACAAAGGTATTTTCTTCACATACGGCTGGAGAATTGTATCTAAATAAACAGATAAGGGTTCTAATAGACTATCACAGGTTGAAAGAATTGGATGATCTGGCAGAGGAAATATGGATTTGTGAATTTTGGGTAAAAGATAGAATTTTGGCGTACAGGGGAAAGGTTTATGTAAAAATTTAGAGAGATTTAAATCAGTGTAACCCATAGATAAAGCTTCCTCGATGGTGTCAGTAATAAATTTGGCATATTTTTGGTTGGATCTTGGGTTAGTTTTTTTTATAAAACTCTGTGTTATTGAGTTGGCGGTAGGCTTCTGACAAATAATCCTTGCGGTCTAAGACCACTATGGCACCACCTTTGTCTGCTGGTTTGATTATAATATTAGAGTCTGTACCCAAGGATTGAAGAATGTTGATATCTGAATTGGAGAGATTTTGATGTAAGGAGTCGGTGGAATGGTTAATGGATTGTATTTCTTTAAGAACTACCTGTTCGAATGTTTTGATATTATGAGATACCTGAGTAGGTGTAAAGGTACTCTTAATGTATAAACGTGGGTTGCTGCTAAAGGAGGAAGACTGAGTAGAGTCATGTGCAAAGAATTCCTTTAATCAGAGAGATCTAAATAAATGTGCAATATCTTTGCATATAGTTAAATCTGAATATCTGGGGGTGAAGACATAAGAAAAGCCATAGTTGAGAATGCGGACCTCATTCCTAGACAATTGACGATGTGATAAATTTACAACTAGGTTGGATTGTTGGTGTTCCCTGCCGCCTGAAAATTATATTATTATTGTAATTGTGTTTCCTAAATTGATGCCTCCCTGCAGACCCCGACCCTACTGAAGAATCTGAATGGATGGATTGTTCCTCCATAGATGAAGGAGGAAAAACGGACCTGTTTAGATTTTGATTTGAGGTTGAAATTAGAGTTGAAGGTCCATTTGAATATCTTTTTAGATTTATAATCTTTCTGATCTCTTTTAAATTTAGCTTTTTTTAGATCATTAAATAAAGAGTCACATTTTTTCCTTAATATCCACCAATTAAGAAGCAAGGATAGCATTGGGACAATATTCTTTTAGCGGATGGATCTCTTCCTTAAGGGAAGCCGCTTCCTTAGAAGCTTTTTTTACAATTAGCAGCATGAGCTCACGGGAGTACCGTTCCACTATTGCCTGCCAAATTTTGATAAAGTCATTATCGGCTGTATATATACCAGGCGCCAAATGGACCCTAAGCCCCCTCGGTACTAAATTATTTCTTATGTATTCAGATAATGTAGCAGCATTTAAATAAGGCAAACAGGATGAAGTTCTTTCTCTCTAATGTCATTGATACAGTGACAAATTGGTGGGGGTCTCATTGGTAGAACTATCAACAGAATCAAAAAGCTTCCAATCTTGGATAATACTATTGACTTGGTTGGTGTCAAACAAATCAATAACAGTAGATTCCATCATAAAAGGCAAAAAACCCAAGGTAAACAACCCTGGCAAAGCTAGAAACACACAAACTACAGTATTCTGGGAGCAAACACACTAAGTATGAGAAGACTAGAAACTCATGTTATACAAAGTGGATATTGATCATATATCAAAAAGCGTATATCAAATATAGAAAGACATATAATACATATTCAACAATTCTCACATTCCCAACACATTTGTTTTATATATATATATATCACATCAAGAATACTGCAGAAAACACAGGCTAAATATTCTAAATAGAATCTAGACTATAAAGCCGCCAACGGAGTACCTCCCCAAATGAGTCCCGGTCAAATGAAAGCATGATGGTGGCATATTGTTTGCCTGGTGAGGGGGTGTTTATCCTGTTCAAGACAGGAGCTGACTACACCAATGTTCAAGTGGATGACTACACAAAGCAGTGTTTGTGTAACTTTGGTGGCATGAATTTTTTTACATGAGCCAAAGGTGGTGTTAACCTCACTGGACAAGGATAGCTTGGCTGCCTTGATTTGTTCTTCAAATAAGACTGCCATGATGAATTAAATTATATGAGTCTGTGTTTCTGAAGTTGCAGTTAATTCAAAACATAGCCACTTAACTGTTGTATCTAGGCAATGGGAACATTTTGGCAAATTCTTAATGATTCACAATTCAAGTTGAAGGTACTTAGAATTATAGAGTTGGAAGAGACACATGGGTCATCCAGTCTAAACCCCTGCCATGCAGGAAAATCACAATAAAAGCAAACTCAACCAATTGCCATCCAGCCTCTGTTTGAAAGCCTCCAAGAAAGGAGTTTTCACCACTCTCTGAGGCAGTGAATTACACTGTTGAAAAGCTCTTATGGTCAGAAAGTTCTTCCTAATGTTCATGTAGAATCTCCCTGTAATTTTAACCCATTGCTCCGAGTCCTAGTTTCCAGGGCAGCAGAAAACAAGCCTGCTCCTTCTTCCTTATGACATCCTTTCAAATAATTAGAACTCTTCCCAACTACTTATCATCAAAACTCTTCCCAATTGAAGACTTAAAGAATTATATCCTATAGGGATGGGGAAAACTATGGCCAAGGGGATGTATGCAGACACCAGAAATTACCCACAAGGCTTCCTAGATAGATAGGGATTGCCAAAATAAAATTTGGACCATTAAGCGCCCTTATCTACTTTGTAGTGATGTTGGATTACAGGACACCCCTCAATTTCTCAAACCAGGAAAAATACTAGAGATTAGCCAAAACATCAGACAGTAAACCATAAATAAAATATAAAATACGCACCGTTTGAAACTTTATTGATTAGAGCTTTTGGAGCCTTGTCATGACACAGGGCAAGGATCCATGTTTCAGAATACTCACCTGCCATGTATTGATGCCCAGCCCCAGCCCACCACTTGGAAGTTCTGCAGGATGGCAGCAACAGGAATCAGCATGGGCAGATGCAAGATTCCCATTGCTAATTGAGGGTGAAGCAGTGATCATAGGCCCCCAAGAAAGACCTAACCCAAATGCTACAATCTGCCAACTCCCCTCCCAGGGTAAATGGGCACATAGGCTTCAATGGGCACATAGGCTTCAGTCTCACCACTCCGAAGGAATAAAACCCATTTGACCAAAATGATTCATAGATTGCATGATCAACAAGTCTTCCTGCCTAATTCATATAGGAGTAACCATTGGGAAATAATGAACAAATTTATTTATAGTTTGGGAAGGGTCTTGGTTTTCTTGGAAGCTTCCTGTGCAGGAATGGAAATTTAATAATAATAATACTTAATAATACTTTATTATTTCTGAGTCGCCCTCCACGTTAGTGCTCCGGGCGACTTACAAAATAACTTTAAGACAACATACTGCCAAATACACAGGGAAAAAACAAGAGGGTGGGGGGAGGGGGAGAAGGGGATGGGGTAGTGTCAAAAAGTGGTGCCAGATCAAGGCACCACTCTGCCATCAAAGGAGGGCAGGCAAGGATGTCCCCGCGAGAGCATCGGTGCCACCACACCAGTAGGAGGTGGAGACCACCAACTTCCGACTGGAGGTCCGCGCTGAGAGGCCCGGCCTGTCAGTGCAGTGTCCTTCCTGATCGTTGTAAGGGACCGGTGAGACCCTTGGAGCGTCAGGCGCTTATAGCTGGCGCTCCAGAACGTCCTGGATGGGAACGTCCTCGGGGTCGTCGTCTGTCTCGAGGTTGGTCGCCCTTCTGTGGTCGAACCCGCGGTTCCAGGGGCACAACCTCGTCGGTCTCTCCGGCAGGGCAGTGGGTCCGACCTCTGGTCCCTGACCTGAGGCGTCCGGAGGGCACCTTTCTTCCGCTTCCGGCGGCGTACCCTCCTCCTCCTCTTCCGAGGGCCTCGTTCCGGGTCAGTGCTAAACGCAGAGACTTCCGGGGGCGGGACTTCCGGGGGTCGACTGCTTCCGGGTGGCCTTTCTTCACGGGACCCCAGCACATGGGATAGCTGGGCGTCCTCAAGGCCACCCGCCATGTTGGGTCTCGCCTCCTCCAGAAGGCTCCCCCAACTTCTAGCAGGGCGGCGGCGGCGGCGCGCCAGGCCTCCGGAGGGGGGGCCAGGACGGCCGAAATGTCGAATTCAGCTGGCGGCGAATCTGCCGGCGGCAGTAGCAGTAAGTCCACCGGGCTCGCAGGGCACCTCGGGACCCCAAATGGCTTTTCCGTGGGGGGGGTGGGTGGCTGGACTGTGGGTCGTCCCGGGCCTCCGGCAACGCTGTCCTCCCGGGGGGGTCGGCCTCTCCGCCAACCGGCTCGCCATTGGCCTCCGGGGTAGTCAACTCACAGTTCTCCCGGTCCATGCCCGCACCCTCACCAGGCAGGGTCTGCAGGGGGTCTATGTCCGAGTTGGCTCCAGGGGTGGCCGGCGCATCCTCGGCCGGAGAGGCGGGCCTCTCCAGGCCCACATCCACGGGGCCAGCGGGAAAGTCCCACGACCTGTCCCACATAAGATCTTGGTCAACGGGGAGGGCCCGTGATGGGACATCCAGGCTGTTGGATAAGATCGGGAATTGTTCCATAGGGATCCCCAAAGTCTCCAGTAGGCCGCCAAATCTATTTCCAAAATCTTTGATATGGTCCATGAGCCTCGCGTATTCTTCGAGCAGCTCAGCGTGCTCCCGGGGGTCCAGGTGGTCAGCGGGGAGAACTCGACCCGCTTGCCGCGGCCTCCGTGGGGAGCTACTCCTTTGGGCCCCATGTATCTCTGGGAACTGGGGTCTCCGGTCTGCCGGCTGCACAGCCTTCAGAGGGGTCGGCGGAGGTGATCTTCTAGCGAATGATCTTCTGCCGAACCTCCTTAGGAAGCGGGCACTGGCGGCCGTAATGGGACGGACAACCCACCCATCCCTGACCAGCTTGGGCGTCCTCCATGCTAGTCCTGAGAGCTCAGTCACTTTTCCCATCCAGATTTGGTTGTCCGGCATTTGTGGGTCACCAAAAATGACCCCAGAGGTTTGGCGGTCCACCGCCTCTCCCCCAGAGGAGGATTGGCGGGACCAGCCGGCTGTATCCAAGGAATCAGAAAGGTCCTGCTGGAGCTCACCCATAGGGAGCTGCACAGCGGTCGCCATCTTGCCTAAACATCCCTTGTGCATGTATAATGTTAACCAACATTCCTCACACACAAACACATACACACACATATGTACATTGGAAGTGTTCTGTTAAAGATCATTATAACTGTAATATAGAGTCATAGAATCATAAAGTTGGAAGAGACCTCATGGGCCATCCAGTCCAACCCCCTGCCAAGAAGCAGGTAATTTGCTTTCAAAGCACCCCCCAACAGATGGCCATCCAGCCCCATGTTACTGGGAAGTACTGGGTGCTGACATATTTTTTTCAAAAAGCAATTCAATAACTTGTTCTAGCATATTTTTAGAATAACAAATAATGTTTACTTAATATACTGAAAACATTGCTATGGTGGGAAGCTGATGGTGGAAGGTTTGGAACGGAATTTTTAAAAATGTTAGTAATTTACGATTAATTAGGATCTCAATGAGCTACTTTTGAGCAATGAGAGAAGATTAATTATTTTTTTCACAGTGCACTGAATAACTAGAAGACAGTAGTTTTTGAAATGTATTATCCAAACCTCTACTTTTCAGTTTTAAAAGGGAAAAGAAAATAACTATTTACTTTAAAGAGAAAATAGTGAAAAACTATGTCATTTTTCCTTTTTTTCCTTTTTTTCCTTTTAAAAAGTAAATTGTGCAGTTTAATCCATAGGCTCATGGAACTGTAGTACTAACTGGAATAGTGCCTAACTTATATCAAAGTTTAGGCAATTGGGACAAAGGCTTCCTGGATCAGCTCCCGGCCTTTAGATAAAACAGAATCGACTTTAACATTAATCTAAAACGTCTGGTTAAAATAGGTTTTTGTTTCAGTTAGTTGGACAAGCTATTATGTGATATTAGTTAATCGTGTTAATTGTGGTGGTCTTGGTAGTCACTTTAGTTTGGGGTCATTTTTTATTGAGAAAGACATCCCTAGAATAAAATTAGAAAAAATAGTTTTGAGAGAGGGGTCATAACTCAGTCACATTTTTTATATTTCACTTCACCAAATCAAATTCCAGGGTGGTGCTTTAAAAACTGGTAACATCCATACTCATAATAGAGAACACATGTTTTATATTCATGTAGTAAAGTCCAAGGTTCTGTCCTTAGCATCATCAGTCAAATGATTTTTGGCAACCAAGTTCAGTCCATAAAGACTATCTCAGAAGCTGTAGTGGTTGCCAGTCAATAATATTATGCTAGATGGGGTGGGGGATCCATGATCTGATTCAAGGTAAGATAGTGTCATGTGAATGCCAGCCTTCCCCAATGTGGTGCTCTCCTGATGTGCCAGGGTTCAAATCCCCTCATTCCTAGCCAGCATGGACTAGAGAAACTTGTATAAGAAACGATGGTTAACATTGTCTTCTGCATGTGTGCTGACTTGTGCCTTGTTCAAAGAAACATTCTTCACACTACATCAGGACAGGGACAGAACATTTTATCTATTAGGATAAGATCGCAGGAAATGTTTTCCTATTCACTATGATTGTTATTGTCCACCTATGACTATCCATAGGATCTTTACATCTAGGTTCGAACCCTGGTCTCCCAGAAATGTAGTCCAGCACTCAAGCCAGTAACCTATATATACCCTTTTATAGGGTAATAATTCTAGAAGTTACACCAATATAAATAAGAACAGACTTTGGCTCTCCAAACTTTTTCTAGCAGGTAATTAGAGTCAATATATAGTAACTGATCTTACAATAACGTTTTTGTGGGGTGGAATTAATTGCTTTCTAACAATGTATGGAATCTAATTTTCTTTGCCCTGTAAGAAAGATACCAATGTATATAAACTCAACAGGGCTTGGTGTGCCACAGCTTAATCCAGAGCTGGCTGAAACAATGGAAATATCTTTCTGAGTACATTGTGGGTTAAATCCAATATAGTTAAAAACATCTGACTTCAACCACAAATATGCTGGTATTCAGTTGTGCTATGAAAACAGTTTTATGTCAAATTCAAGTGGGACTAATACAGTAAACTACTAGCACAGTTAACCCTTTTAAGATTATCCTTAAGAAACCCCCCCTCTCATTTATATATATATATATATATATATATATATATATATATATATATATATATATATGAGACTGTGTTCAATTACTTATAGTTGAAAAGTGCTTACAGTACAAAAACAAATTAACTCCTATTAACAGGCTGCTTGGCATTTATATGACACTTTTTACCCTAGGCATTAGTTATACTCTAAAGTCCTATAACTTAATATAAGCACCTAGGCTCCAATGTTCTGCATAGCTCTCTATCCTGGTACCCAATCTGACTACTTGAGAATTCTCTGTGTGTGGCAAGAAAGATAGAAATAAATAGGAACATGCTTTTTATCCTCAAGTCAAATATTTTCCTGTTTCATCAACCAGCCAGGCTCTTCTACTTTAAAATGCCAATGACACAAAGGCATGCAAAACATGGAATGAAGTTCTACCTGTTGAATTTTCACTTACCAAGAATTCTGTTTCTGTCCTGTGGAAAGATGTTATAACACTAACAAAAAAAACAGGGAGGGAGTGAGTGAGAAACAAAAGGATTCATATGATTATTGGAAAGGTTCTGTTTGTCAGGAAATGGTATTGTAAGAAGTTCTACAGGTGCAACTTCCCTCTGTAATAGTGATACAGCAAAATGAGTTTGAATAAATAGAGTTTTGTGGATCAAGAACATGAAAACACAGAGACGTACAAAGACACCTGCTGGAGATCCAGTGCACTGTGCTCTCGTTCAATGAGAAGCACGGGAAGTTGCGTGAAACCCAAGCATAGCATTGGTCCAACAAACGCAAGGCTTTATAACAATAGGTTTGTTGCAAAAAATCACTTGGTTCTGTGTTTGATCTTTCCTTATCACCTGACATTGTGTCTCTTCAGTTCTTGCATTTCCATTATTATTGGCTTGCACCTTTTTATTAATGGGAAGAAAGCCACCAATGGTTTCAATATTGCTGCTGTTCAACTATTGTTTCTAGTGTGACCCTTTCATTTCGCTGCACATCCAATATTCTAGACGTGGTTCTACTCTTCCCCCTTCTTTGTTCCCAAGCAGGGTGAGACCATGTTACTTTATTCTATTCCCCAGTTGAGTTTTAAAAAAATGTTTTGCCATAATTGTTCAAAATTATGCTGCTGTGGGGAATTACCAGCATGCAAAAATTATGCAATTGTGCAATTACAATAGTGCCTCCACTTGCATGAAATGCCAAAACTATGCAATTTTGGCATTAAAAGAAGAAGAAAAACAGCTTGCATGCCATATGTAGGTCAGTCATGGGTTAGGAAAGCCAGGTCAAGTTAGGCTATGCAGTAGACTGACATAGGGAATGTACATCACTGAGGTGACACCATTGCAATATTGGAGATAAGGTGTTAAAGTGATCATTTCCATATTAGCATGTTTCTGTTTGCTTAAATAACTCAATTCTTGTGAGACTAGTGTGATAAAACTCTGAATATTACCTGCATTATTGGGCAGACTGGCTCCAAGATTCCAGATAAGAGTTTGTTTTCTCTAGTCCTACTTATGACATCAAAAACCGAACCTGGAATTGGTTGCATGCAAAAGGCATGCCTTCTATTCAGCCGCAGCCTGAGAGAAAGTGATATTTTGTTCTTACCTTTTCTTTTTTTCTTTTCTTTTTTTCTTTTGATTAAAGATATAATGCAGTATTCCTACACTCGTTTCTGTTTAGCTCACTATTAAACAGCTGGGTTGATTTTATTCCATGCCCTAAGAGAATGAAGTTGACACCTGCTCTCGCTGTGTTGAAGTTTTTGTTTCTTGCCGTTTCTGCTAAACCCTTATCAGATGATGCATTCACACAGTACTGGACAATAGAGCCAGATGATTATGGTTTCAGTTGGTAAAATTGTTCCAAGTATCCTCACAAGCTAGCTGCCAGTGCTAAAGGAGGAAAATGTATTTTACTTTCTCATTTGCCCCAATCACTTCATTAACATTTTGATATTTCTGTTGTTCTCGGGATTTTTGTGTTAGTTGAGTAACTGAACAAAACTACAAGGGATTATTCAGTTAGCTTCATTGAAGTCATAGAGTTGGAAATGTGAAGATGTTTGTGTTGCCATCTATTCTGCTGTTTATTTATTTTATGTAGCACATCTCCTAGAATAGTGCACAGGGCCTTATTTTGAAAACTACTCTTAAAACTTGAAGACCTTAATCTGGTCTTGCAGGATACACTCCCCCTCTTAAACAGTGATTTCTGTTGACTCTGCATGAATTCCAATCAGTGCAGGTTTCCCAGTGTTCTATCATCCAGTCCACAAGCAAGAAGGAGATATGACAGATAAGAATAAAATCTCTTCTCTTCTGTCTTCCGTCTTACACAGCAGTTGACCTTAAGTTAATTACCTGTGTGCTAGGAAGCCAAAAGATAAAAGTTGTGAAATACATGATGCTCCCTTTATTCCTTTGCCCAGAAACATTAACCTTCCTTACTGACAAAGATATGGGTACTTTGTACACATGCTTCTGCCAAATCGTAGACAGTTTGGGAATGAACATTTGCCTGTCTAGAATGAGGAGCAGGAATGAGACAGTGTTTATTGGTTATGGCTACAGCACCCTGGTATAACATGGGACTGAGAAAATACATTAGATGACCTATCATTGGCATCCTGTTAGTGGTATGTACAAGCATAAGTCCAATGAACACCTACATTTGTCTTTTTAAATGGCAAAACCTGGCATTATTTTCTTCCCCCTTCTTCCTAAATGATCATTTAGACGAGTGGCTCTCAACCTGTGGGTCCCCAGATGGTTTGGCCTTCAACTCCCAGGAATCCTAACAGCTGATAAACTGGCTGGGATTTCTGGGAGTTGTAGGCCAAAACACCTGGGGACCCACAGGTTGAGAACCACTGACTTCGGCACTCTAGCCTCCCCCCGACCGCAGCCATTCAGAGGCTGGTAGAAAATGCAAGAGAGCAGGTCAGAGAAGTAGCCAGCTATGCTAGGCACAGACCAATTACATCTTATACTGAAATATATTGGGGACTTCCAAAGGTCATAGTTGAGGATGTCATCAGCTTGAATCCGACTATGAGGCCATAGGCATTAATTTCTGCAGTCAGCCCCTTTTCTCCACCAGCACTGAGTGATCCAGATGGATTACAGCAGATAAACAGAGCAGTTCTATACAGGCACATAAGGCAGCTCCATCAGTTATGAAAAATATTGATTTAGAGCTGCATCCTGACCACACAGATGTGTTGTCAGCCACCTCAGGGATGGGGGAGTGGCCTCAAAGCTCAATCATACTGAAACCAATTTCAGAATGGCTAGGAATGGGACAGGATTTCAAATCCTGGCGGCATTCCAATTCTTTCTCCCAAAAAAGGACAGAAGATCCCACTAACTGGAGCTCTTTGCTCTTTACTTCCTGGTTTACTGCCATTTGACTGAGCCTGGCTGGGGAGGAAGGAAAGGGATTCACCCTCACCAAGCTGCTTTGCCCAGTCACATAGCACAAATGAAGAAGTAAAGAGCATGGAGCTCAAGATAAGTAACAATTTTATTTCTTTGAGAGGATAAAATGGAGTGCTAGAGGGCAGGAAGGGGGTACAGGCACTCTGTCTCCCCAGGAAACCTGAGCCTGGGGAGCATGCAATAGCTGTGGAAACATAATCCTGGATGCCACATAGGGATTTGAGGTGGCAGTCCCCACTGCCCCAACACAAGAGCAATTCTGCACTCTGGAACAAGCTCTGGATGTTCCCCTCTTTGTTTTGCTTTTTAAACATGGGGTGCAGCCATAGTAAGTGGCTTACCACATACTCTTGCATCAGCCTTAATGCAGTGTTTGGATGCATGCAGCCTAATACGACTGTGCTGCATTATATGGCAGTGTAGAATTACTCTCACCCAGGGGGCGTTAGAAGATTGTGCCTCTGTTTTAACAGGTCCGGTTTCCCCATGGGGGTATACTGCTGGAGTTTGTGGTGCATTAGAAATATCTGGACACTTAGATCTTGTCTTATGTCTTAACTCTGCATCAATAGAAGGCTTTTGAGGGCAAATGACCTCAGAGAGAGTGGTGCCTTGAGAAAGGTGCCTTAACTCTGCATCTATGGAGGAACTTGAGCGCAAACAACTCCAGAGAGAGTGGCGCCTTAAGAAAGGTGCTTTAACTCTGCTTCAGTAGAGGGTCTTGAGAGCAGATGACCCCAGAGAGGGTGGTGCCTTTAAAAAGGTGTCTTAACTCTGCATCAGTGGAGGGGTTTTGAGGGCAAACGACCCCAGAGATAGTGATGCCTTAAGAAAGGTTCCTTAACTCTGCTCTAGTGGAAGGTTCTTGAGGGTAAAGGATCCCAGAGAGTGTGGTTCCTTAAGAAAGGTGCCCACCTTGTGGGAACAAGGGAGAGAGCCTTCTCCTCTGTGGCCCCCCGACTCTGGAACTGATTGCCCAGTGAGATTAGGCAAGCCCCCACCTTAGAAAGTTTCAAAAAGGTTCTCAAAACCTCTCTTTTCCATTGCGCTTTTGGAGAGTAACCATACAACCATACACAGTTGCTCCCCCTCAACATTTGCCCCTTTAGTATACTTCCCCTTCCCCACTCCTGTATGAAGGCCTTTTATAACCCTGCTTTGATGAGCTTCTCCCCCATAAATAATCTGCTCCATCCCTATCTCATCCTCAGGTTTTAGTATTTTAGTATTTTATCTTTGACATGCAGCCTGCTCACTCTCACTGTGATTGTTTACTGTATTCTTATGTTTTATATATTTTATTATGCTGTTGTTTTGTGTCTTGGTTTTATTTTATTTTATTGTAATGCGCTGTTGGGCTTGGCCTCATGTAAGCCGCCCTGAGTCCCCATTGGGGAGATGGTGGCAGGGTATAAATAAAGATTATTATTATCTTGTGCAAATTCATCATGACATGAAATTGATAGACACTGCTAATTTTCATCATTTCCTCAGCTGCATTTTCTTGTAGCTCTGTCAAATTACAAAAAAAAATTAAATCTCTTTTTCATTTCTTTTCCAAAATCTCATAACTACTTATTTTTCACTCTTACCATGTGGCCCCAAATCTTGGATTCCTCATACAGCTTAGAGATAGGTGTCACCTCCCTTTTTGGAAAAAGAGACATTTAATGGAAACCACTGCTTACTAAACAAGCATGTCAAGCTATGTTGGAAGAAAGTGCATGGAATCCATCTGTACAAATAAAATGGCATGCCTAGGGACTCAAGACTGTAAGGTTCCGTTAATATCTTAAAAAAAATATGGAGTGTTTTAATATTAAAAGAGGACAGCCTTGCTGACAGCCTCAGCATCCTGAAAAGAAAATGAAAGTATGGGACTTGTTTGCTGTTCAAGTAGGATTTCTTGCATTTGTATCCAGAAACACTTTCCCCTGAAGCATATGGAAGTTTTGCCGAAAATGTGCACTATATGTATGCTGAAGGTTTAGATGTTAAGGAATAGTTTTGTGAGTTTTATATAATTCCCTTGTGCCCAGAGAGCAGAGAGTTCCAGTCTATGCATCTAGTAAACTGTTATTTCACAATGTTTACTGACAGAGTGCAGCACTGTGAGTGGAATTTCTATGCTCTGTACTCTTGCATGCTTGTTGTTTGGCACTCTGCAGTGGAAAACAAAGAGCAATTATGTACAGACAACACTGTAGTGGAACAAATGGAGGACAGTAATATTTGTCTTGTGCATGCCAGATTTTACAAGACAGCCTCCCCTTCTCCCTCCTCTTTTGGAATAAATTCAGCCCATACTAATACCTAATATGATACCATAGCTCTAAACCCCTGTCTTCACAGCCAGCTGGAAGTGACCAAAACAACATCTGTTGCGTGTAAAATTTGGAAGTGTTCTCCCACTCTGTCAGATTCTTCTCTGAAATCAGATAGCAGTGCTGTTATTGTTTTACAGCCATTTCAAGTTGAATAAATGAGAAAGCAAACTTGTTTGCTTTGGTACCTTAGTAGAAATGCATGACACTTCGTTATTCCTATGCCAATTCTGAATATATGCATTGTCCTGCAATTCGTTATGTCACTTTTTAAATCCCTATAGATCCACTGTTGTCATGCCTCTGTATTATTCATTTCCTATGAGAGAGTCAATGGAGTCTATAGCTAGCCATTGTCCTAAATTGCCCTTTTTAAGAGATGCAACATACCTAGAAATCTTGAAGCCATCCAAGAAAAAACTATGGTGGGTCTAATAAAAAAATGACATTTGGAAATAGGGGAAACAACTGGAATAATTCCAGTACATTCTTTGTTATCTAACTTCACTTTAATTTGATATCTTAAGAAATAAAAATGTGTTCTATATAACATTTCAAATTGTACTGTTTTGTGGGTGTGTTTAAGCACACATCAAATAGTATAATATATGTGGCATTTTAAAATGTGCATGTCTTACATTTATTATTAGTACTATTAGTAGTATGTTTAGTAATACCCAGCTTTTTCTCTCCACAAGGAGATCCAAAGTGGCTTATATTAAAAATATTTCAGTACAATTTAAAATCTATAAATATACAAGCATTAATTGAAGTTAGACTTAGTGATGAGTCCAGGAGGACACCCAGATTGTGGACCTTTGTCTTCAGAGGGAGTGTGACCCATCCAGCACAGGTTGCCACCCTATACCCTGATCTGCCTTCCAGTTAAGCTTCTCTTGTCTGGATTCATTTTCATTTGGTTTGTCCTTATCCAGTCCACAACAGTTCATGGTCTGGTTCCTTTGTTTTTGGTTCCTTTGTTTTTGGTGGAAATGAGCAGTATAGTTGGGAGTCATCTGCGTACAGATGGCACCGAACTCCAAAACTCATAATGATCTCTCCCAGCAGCTTAATGTAGACATTAAAAAATATGGAAGACAGAACCGAACCCTACGGGATCCCACTAGACAATGGTCATGAGGCTGAGCAGGCGTCCCCCAACACCACCATCTGGCTACAACCTTCCAGGAAGGAATGGAACCACTGCAAAACAGTGCCTCCAAGTCCCATCCAGCCAGGCAACCCAAAAGGATACCATGGTTGATGGTATCAAGGGCCACTGCGAGATCCAAGGGAATCAACAGGGACACACTCCCCCTGTCAAGTTCTCTGCATAGTTCATCTACCAAGGTGGCCAAAACTCTCTCCATTCCATGGCCAGACCTGAAACCAGATTGAAATGGATCCAGATAATCCATTTAATCTAGAAATACCTGGAGTTGTGAGGCCAATAACCGCTCCAGAACCTTGCCCAAAAAGGTTCGGTGCCATCTGTAGAGTTCAGTGCCATCTGAACAGGGCCGGGTAAAGGTAAAAAATTGTAGTAAGCGAGCCTTTTTTTGGCACCCCCTGGGTCTTCAGTGTGGTGATGATGGCACACGTGCACTGGAGTACACATGCGCACAAACAGATAGTTTCGCGCATGCGCTATTGGGACCGAATACTTCTGGTGGAGGGAGTAGCGAAACGCACTCCCAAAAGGATGAAAAAGACGGGAGAACATTTTGCAGCCAGGGCAGAGCCTCCCACCTCCAGCTGCAAAATGTTCCCTGGCTTGTCCTTTTTGGCCTTTTGGGAGTGCGTTTAGCAACTCCCTCCACCAGAAGCGCTCCGACCTGATGGTGCAGGCGTGAAAGTTTCATGCATGCGCTATTAAAACAGAGCACTCCTAAGAGGATGAAAAGGACAAGCCAGGGAACATTTTGCAGCCGGGGCGGAGCCTCCCGCCTGCGCGCCAGCCGGCCAAAGCAATGGCATGGCATGGTGCACTGAACCTGGCGGCCTCGGCCAGATGCGCCCTTGGCCACGTGGCGCCCTGAAGCGGCCGCTTACTTTGCCTCCACTAAGATCCGCCCCTACATCTGTAGAGACTGGACGATAGTTACCTATGTCCATGGGGTCTATTGATGATTTCTTAAGCAGTGGTTTCACTACTGCCATTTTTAGGCCAAATGAAAATATGCCTTGACAGAGGGAAGCATTAGCCACTCTCTTCACCCAGTCAACTAATCCCCCCCCCCCAGCTTTTTTGATACGCCAAGAAGGGCCAGGGTCTAGAGCCCACATGTTGGGTCGCAATTCTCCAAGGATCCTGTTCATATCTTCAGACTGAACAAGTTGGAATGGATCCATCAAAACATTACAATCGCGATGCTGGGTTACATCTGTTGGAAGAGGCTTGCAGACTGCTGGAGATGCCTGGAATGCTTTAAGGGCTGTGCATCAATGTGAGACTGTACTTGGAAAGATGATCTGGACTAAACGCTTGTACCGGGCCAAGTTGGAGGATGGTGGAGATGTGCGGAGTCATATAAAGAAGATGAAGGAACTGTTTGTAGAATGCCAGTCTAGAGGTGTGGAAATTACTGCTGAGAATCAAGCTTACATATTAATGTCGAGTTTGTCTGCTGATTGGGACCATGTGCTACATTCTCTACAGACTGTGCGTGCCCGAGATCTTACACTAGATTTTGTTTGTTCAAGAATACTTGAAGAAGAAGACAGGCTTGTCTTTGAAAGAGAACAGAGAGGAGAAAGCCCTTTTGAGGAGGAGTTTCGGCAAAAACCATTGCTGGAAGAAGCTGACCCTATCCTTGGGAGTGTGCGTGGAGTTGCTACTACAAGAAGGTGTTTTGTTTGCAATTCAAGGGAACACCTGGCCAGAGAATGCAAGGTTAAGACGCAGAGGTCTGGAGGCAGAGGAAGAAGAGGCTATTACAACAGAGACAGAGGATGTGGAGGAGGATGCTCTTTTGAGAGGGAGTTTCAGCAAAAACCATTGCTGAAAGAAGCTGACCCTGTCTTTGGGAGTATGCATGGAGTGGCTACTGCAAAGAGGTGTTACAATTGCCAGAAAATAGGCCACCTGGCCGGGGGATGCAAGGCCAAGATGGAAGTGTCTGGAGGAAGAGAAAGAAGAGACTATTACCACAGAAGCAATGAACATGGAGACAGATCATCGAGCCAAATTGAAGCAAGAGTGATGGTTGCTGCAGTGGGAAGTAATTCCAGTAGAAGCAGTAAATGGAGCAACTCACCATATCACTAATGATTTGGCTAATTTGAGAAATGTTGAGACTTTGTATGGATCACCATTGTCTCTTGCAAATAACGCAGTACAAATTTTCAACAAATTTGGAACTTGTTACATTTCTTGTTTAAAAATGTACTGGCAAAAGGTTTTGTTTGTTCCAGAAATGAAGTCTAATTTATTGAGTGTAGCTGAGTTAACAGGACAACAGTATAGAGTGTCATTCAAGGGAATATACTGTTATATTTACAACAGAGAAGGAAAACTAGTTGGCAAGGGAGTAAAACGTAATAAAATGTATGAAATGTTTGAGAAAGTCAACGGTTTTTGTGTAGAAGACAATGTGGAAGTTATGTGTGTTGGTAATACAATTCAGCATGACAGATGCTTACATTTGTTCCACAGAATAATGGGGCATGCTAGCATGGATGTTTTGAAGAAGACATTAGATTTATGCCCTGAATATAAAATGGAACAATGCTTTTGTGATTTGCAATGCGCAATTTGTGATAAAGTAAAAACTGTGCCTCTAAATTACAACAAGAGATCAAAGATAAAAGTAACCAATTTGTTTGAGGCAGCACATGTTTGTATAGAAGGTCCTTTTGAGAAAAGTGTTGGTGGTTCACAATACGTAATGCTCTTTGTAGAACGTTTGAGCCGATTTTCGTATGTGTATTTTTTTGATGACCTGTCTGAAGCAAAAGAAAAATTGACAAGCTAGTTGAATTTGATTGAAAGTGGATATGGAGTGACACTGGGTAAATTGTTTTTTGATAAAGGAATGGAAATCTGTGGTGCAGAGCTAAAACAAGTGCTAAGAAATAGAAATGTAGAATGTGTTAACATTGAAGAGTTAAAGGGAGAAGAGAGTGTAGCATTGAAAAAAATGCAAGCATTGAGGGAAATGAAGAAATGCATTCTAAAGGACAGCAAGTTCTCACAAGTGTATTGGACGGAAATATTAAATACTAGCAATTACCTTATGAATAGGTTGTGGGATCAATGCATACAAGACATTCCTTTTAGAAAAATGTATGACCGCGTTCCTTGTTACAAATATCTCAAAGTGTTTGGTCAAAAGGCAAAGATGTTTTTGTCAGCAAAAGAAAGAACCAACAAGAAAGTAAAACATAAAGAGGTGAAGTTCATAGGATATGCAAAAAATGGTTGTTATAGGTTATTGGATAGCCCAAACACAGTGAAGTTCTCAAAACTAGCATATTTCAGCAAAATAGAAGATTGGAATGAAATTCATTCAAATACTGAAAACCTACATGGGATTCCAGAAGAAAAATATAGTGGGACGACACTCAAAGAAGGGGAGAGTCCATCTAGTGTTGAGAGTCAGAAACAACAGATAGGGAGGTCTAAGATTGTATCATCCTCACAGAGTGAAGGAAAGAAAGAGAGTTGCAGTACACCTGAAAGAAGACAGGCAGGTACACAAAGGTAAAGACACCTACATCCCAAGAAAAAAATTACATCTAGAGCAGTTAAGCAGGAGGTGAAAGAAGTTAAAACAGTCAGTGTAAATCAAAACGCAAAGAAGAAAAATTTGCAGAAATATATGTTAGAGCCTTTTTTATCACAACCAGGAAAATTCCATAAAGTTCCTTGTGAAGATGATTTCATTGACACTGATGATTGTGTCACAGTCTATGAGTAAAAAAATGTGTATTGTGCTTAAAATGCACAGTATGAGATGTGTAGTGTGTCTATATTGTGTACAGAGGAATGCAGTAAAATCATAAAGTTAAAAGATTCTGCTTTATCGGAATCAATAAGTGAAATTCAATGGTTGCAACAATTAAAGAAGATTCGCAAGCGTGTATAGCCATGACTGAAACCGAAAATTTGAAAAAATAAAACCAAATACATAGGGGTGAAGTATCACATAGTAAAACAAATGATCGATGAAGAAATAATACAATTAGAGTATTGTCCTACTGAGTTCAATGTAGCAGATATTATGACAAAGCCTTTAGCTGTTTCTAAACATGAAGAACTAAGAAAGCAAATGAAAGTAATGTGTCCGGACATGCTCAGATAAATACATTAACAGTGTGGTATGAGAAATTAACATTTCAGAGGGGAATTGTTGGAATTGATAGAGTGTATCATAGTAGTGAAATGTTAATTTGTGTATATATATATTTAGTGCTATATTAGAGTAAAGATGCAATGCACACTGCTGGAGCAGAAAGGGTTAACCAGCAGTGTTATGTAGAGTGGGAAGTGACGTAGGACGCCTAGCCCAACTTCCTCGGCGTTTTGTATAAAGCCTTGTTATCTATCCTTGCCGTGAGCTCTGAGAGATTGTGCTGAGGAGTGAAGTGGATTTTGTTTTATGAGTAAAGTTTTGTTTTTTGAACTGCCGACTCAGCGTCCTAATTTATCTAAGAAGCTTCGCAACACCAACCACACGCTGCAAAGAATTTAAAAATACCTAACAACATCCACAGAGACTTTCCCAATAGTGGCATCCAAGTTGGAACAGATCCGAGCAACTTTGTCTGCAAAGAACCCTCCAAATTCTTCACAGCTAGCCGCCAGGAGTCAGGGGGCTCCACTCGAGAATCTGGTTGAAGGAGTCCCCAGAACAGCTCCCGTGGGAGGTTCCTTGCAGATGCAATGTTAGTGGCTGTAAATGATTTTTTGGCCTCTTTCATTGCTGCAGAGTAGAATTTCCAGCACACTATACTCCATATCAGTCCGCTCCTGCCACCTATCGACGACCAGACAAAGGTCTTTTTCTGTGGCAGCGCCGGTGCTCTGGCACGCCCTCCCGGACAATGTTCGGGCCATCTCGGAATTGGCCCCGTTCCGGAGGGCGTGCAAGACAGCCCTCTTCGGCTTAGCCTTCAATTAGGCATACCGGACCAAGAACTATGCTTATGTCCTTTCACCCGTATTGGTCGATGTAACCTGTTTTAAATGTGGTTTATGTTATTGTGTTTTTAATTGTAGGGCCGTATGTCGCCATGTAATGACATGCCGCCCATGTATCTTACTGTGATCCGCCCCGAGCCTGCTGGGAGGAGCGGAATACAAGAGTGAATAATAAATAAATAAATAAATATTTAGTCAGATTTGCTCCAGGATTGTACCAACTTCGCTCTAGCCTCCTACACATCCATTTCATCGTGGCCAGCTCCGTGTTATACCACAGTTAAAATCCATAAAAACATGTCCAGGGTCTGAGAATAGTATGTCAGTGATAGATCTGAAACCACTGCAACCAGAGGTATCTAGGTTTATTTACAACTATGAGCAGATTACTTTTCTGAACTCTTTCAATCTGTAAACTAGTATAGACAGCAGTTC